>JBCAUF010000838.1:8356950-8368781 GCA_038406115.1 Haemulon aurolineatum | reverse complement strand
ATCACGCCACCCTCTCAGATCTGCAACAGCACAGTCAGTAACCCCCCCGACATGTCGGGCTGGAACCCTTTCGGAGAGGACAACTTCTCCAAGCTGACGGAGGAGGAGCTGATCGACCGGGAGTTTGACATGCTCAGAGCAAGCAAGTGACCCCTTCATCGATTTTGTTTCAGTGGTTGTGTGATTGTCACTTAACCTATACCATAAAAGATGTCAGTGGAAGTTTTTTGTGCAAATCCATCCTGCCTATACACCATAGCTGTAGATGATCTAAGTCTCTCCTCCTCTGTGACCTTCGTCATACAGAGAAGCCAGTGGAACGGACAGCCAGCGTTGAAACGGACCGACCGCCGCCCGCCGCCTCCACTGCCAAGCCCCTCCCACCAGAGGACCTGTTCGGCTCAGTCCCGTTTGTGGCCAGCGCAGGCAAGTCTTAGAGGAGTCTCTACCGTGAGGACCCAACACTGTGGAGCCACCTGCCCCCCCTCTCTGCCCTCTCGTGTCCAACCCCACCCCCCCCCCCTGTCAGGCTCTTCTCTTCCCACCTGACCTCCTGTCAGGAAGCTCCTATGCCACACAGACCCCACACTGGGGCAAAATAAGAATAACGATCAGTCAGATTTTTGTTTCGTTTTCCCAGTGTCAGTTGGCAGATTAGTTGTGCTTCTGTTGTCGGTAGAAAATATAGTGAAAACGTGAGCTGAGCCTCCTGCTCTTCTGTGACTAAATTAGGATGACAAGTGTAAACAGGAACAGCAGGTGCATCAGTGAAGTAGTGAAAACACTTTCTGAATTCACTGCACGTGGCTTATTCTAAGTGCCCTGCTGAAACAAACCTTTATGCAAGTCAGCTGGAAGAAGTGTTGAGTCTCCTCTGCAGCTCACTGGGTGAAGCAAGACACTAACTCTGCCGGGCGTGTGGGGTTAAATTCCAGATCAAAATGGCTGGAGCAAGGTACTAACACATAGGGGTGTCACTACGCGGGCTAAAGAAGTATATGCTCATGCTGAGGTGCTTTGCATAAATTTACAATTTTTATTTCAGTGCATTAAATAAAAAAAAAAAAAAGAGCAAAAACTTCCAACTCACTGTGTCCAACAAGGAGCTGGATTACGTTGCTGTAGTTCCATCGGCACTAAAAGCAATATGAACATGACGAGGCTGGAGTCAGTGTAGAGAATATGACACATGGCTGGTACTAATTAGGGCTGAGTGATGTCAAAATATCACAGTGATATACACCATAGAATGTAGTTGTCCCTTATTGCATCTAATTAAAAGCTACGGCTTTGAACACATTTCATGAATCATAAGCAATGCATGCAGTTCTGTATTTCTCATGGCTTCTTCATGCTGTTGTTTTTTCACAGAGTCGGTTAGAGCCCCATATGGAGCAAACACTGATAGAATCCAGTTTGAACTTCCTTTGATGAAGTTCCTTATTAAGTGTTCAGCCAGTGGTTAGCATTTAATTGTAGGTGTAGCTTGCCTTTTAAAAATGGTTGACCTGGAATCAGACTGTTTGCCTCATTGGTTGTATTCTGCTTTGATTCCAGAAGAACAATTAATATGTGTCTCCTGTGATCCGGTGGTTCGTCCCTGATCGTGTTTTCTTGCTTTTTGCTAATTCTGCCACTCCCAAGTAATTGTTTCACATGTTTATCACACATTTTCTACCTATGTTGGACCCATTTTAGGCAGATTAGGGAAATTTGAAATATCTGTTGGCAAAATTATCAGAACATTACCATAAATCAAATTAAGATCACTCCAACAGGGGATTTGTCTAAACTGTAATATCTGGTACAGAGCCTGGCAACACAGTCTAGTGTCTGAAAAGAACCCATCAAACCTATCGCTCCTTCTTCAAGCTTGTCCAGCATATTGTAAGTCATTCATAGTAAGTCAAAATTCACATCCTTCATGATGTTGTACAAATCCACAATCTCATCCCAAACATCGCTCAGCCCTGGTACTAATGAACTCCAAATTGGAGGCAAAAAAGACAACACTTGAACTTCCAAAGTTGTGGCTCTTTGCCATTTGTTTACATTCAAACACCATCGACCCTCTTCGGCCATTGAAACTGCAATGCAAATATTCCTCACAAATTGCAAAATATGTTTTTGTTTATATTGTTGTGACGAAGCCTCAAATGTTCTCGTGTGGACTGTGCACTTTACTGTGGAGGCCGATGTTGACAGCGACTCTAATATAACCAGATAATTAGTTTATATTTGGCTTAACTAACCAGTCCGACTGCATGTGGTTTAACCCAGACACAGATCATAGCCTTGGTATAACAATGTGAATATCAAAGTGCAGTATTTCTACATATATTACATCGGTGGCAGCAATAAGCTTCTGTGCCTCTGTACTCTTCCTGCTCCTTCAATGTGAATTGGTTACGTTTTGATAGGCAGTTTAGAAATGCTGTTTGTAACTCAGACTATATTTAATGATGAACAGTATCTACGCTACAACACTTAGAGATTTTTTAGAGGAGAGTGAGAGTGGATTTTTTTTTTCTACAGTAAATTCATCTCTTGTGTCCTTAAACATGCAGGCTTAATGCAAGTCCAGTGGCTACAGTTTAGAGTAGAATAAGACAAGATAATGATGCAATATAACCCTCTAAGCACTTGAATGTAGGTGTGGAAATATTTTATCGTCTTCACTTGTTACTTAATGGATATAAACTTCTATTTGAGTTCAAATTGGATCAAAGGAAAAACCAAAAAAAAAGAAACCAAACAGATTGAAGGGACTTTTGTACTGACTTTAAAACCCAGAAAGGTCAGATTAACCCACTCTGTTGGGCTAATTCCTGGGTGTCATTCCTTCAGGCTGGCATGAAAAAATTTGCAACTAATTTTTGATCAGCCTTTTAGCTTTCAGTGTTTGTGCCATCACAGTGTGTCATTTGGTTATTTAGGTTCCAGGTGATTTGTTTGGTTCCAGGTGTTGAATATTCCTGTACTAACACACCGCTAGCAACTTTTGCAACCACCCTCTTATTAGCATAAATCCATAGGGTATATTTCCTTGCATAGTGTTTCTGTGTCCTTATTTAGGCAACTTCAGCGGCTCTAGCAGGATCTTTAGTCCATCCCCGTAAACTTTAACTCTCTTACTGTGCCACTAAAAGGCCCCACTCAGTGTGACTTTGGACTGTTTTCAAAGTTGAATGTTGGGAAAGAAACACCCTAAAATCTTTGGTTGTCAATCTAAAACAATGGTCAGACATCTTAGAATGACTGCATCAGTATATCAACCAATCAGAGTATGATATGAAATGACACCGAATACAGTGATGTCACACTGAAAGCCGAAAGAAGAAAACATTAGTGCCAACACCATAACGTGGATATATTGTGCCATTCCTAATAAATCCAGCACTTTTGCCAAAGTTGGTGTTTTGAGAGCAGCACAGATGGGATGATCCAAATTAATGACTTTTCTCATACATTCTCTCCTATTATAGTTCCTATTATAGTCTGACATAATGTCGGATGATTGGACCCGTCTTACAGTGTGACTTGAAATTAAGCTGCAAGATAGTTGTCAATGCATAATACACAGGGATCTTTACACAGAAAAACCTTGTTCTGCTCCATCCCTTGAGGGTTAAAAGAATCTAACAATTGCTGACTTTGGTCCTGGTGGTTGCATCAGACAGCCATGCATGTCCTAGACTGCACCACGTTTTACAAGATTGTCTCATTTTATGCAGACTGAATAATGGCAGCACAATTGTCACCCAGTTAGTGGCAAGCCAGGATGGACAGAATGACGGTAGTGAAGTTGCTGGCGGTGTGACTGCACATTTTGATTCAGCTCCTCTTTTTTATTTCAATTAAGTATCAAACCTTTTTTTTTTTTTAGGAATTTTTTGTGGAAGTCATTTGGTTTCCATTTCTAGATACAAAGTGCCTTTGTGTGGCATTTTTATTCACCTGACCAACAACGCTGACAGAGCTCCCCCCCTCCCACAGAATTGCATTTTTGTCTCCAATTATATTTAGCTGAGGAATTAAATGTTTAGTGGAACTGAGCAGCGGTTGTTTTTTCCTCAGTTTCCAAACTTTTGTTTAAAGGAAAGACATTAAAACCAGCTGGCAGGTAAAATGTTAGCTGTTTACCCAAATTGGTCCAGAACTACACTGACAGCCAGAGAGGTCTTATCAGAGAGAATGTTTTTCTGCCCTATGCATGATGGGGACTGGGAGTATTATTTCCGCATCATGTAGATCTGCCTCATAGGACTTTCATGAGAACTGGACACCACTTGGTACCCTAAACTGTGTTATTCTTCACATTGAACACGACTGGCTGATGGCACATTCAGTAGTGTAAATGTAAATTGTTGTGCTGAACAGAATGCTTGATGATATCTGTCAAAATGGTGAACGTTTTGATTTCTTTTTGTTTTTGTTTTTTAAATCCATACAATCCTAAAGGGCTGTATGTTTGTTAATCCTCACTGTGCTGCTGTTGTTCCGCCTTAGAGCAGTAAGTGAGAAAGTGACCCATCTTAGTCATCCATGCAGACATGAGTCATACACATTTGTACAAATATATTAACTGGTGAAATGTAATTCATGTGTTTAGCTGAAGGTAAGTTTGGAGCACAGTTAACGTTACTTGAGCTTGTGTTCGACTTCATATTTCCGCTCATATCACTGCCTGCTTCTATTGGGCCTTTGTGGAAAACACTTGCTTCATTTCAGTTCAGTTTTTTCTTTTCTTATTATTATTGTTATTATTTGCTTTGTTTCTTTTCATTTTTCATTCAGTAAGACAGCCATATTCAGAAACATCTTGTTCATGTGTATTGGTGGATGGATCTATAGTTTAAACAGGCGAACCATCAAAGCCAAAAAGATAAAGGAAAGGGACGACCAGAGCCATTAACTGCACTTTATTTTCTTTTTTAAAGTGCAAGGAAACGTGAAATAGAATCCCAGGATTCATGGGATGAACAAACATGCATAGACATTGAATATGTTGTTATATATTGTTTACATTTGCAAGGTTTCTGTGCTTTTGCTTCTGTCTCGGGGTCCGGTTTCCCCGCTTTTCATCCAGCTAGAAGCCCCAGAACACATCACTAAAACTTTGGGAACGTTTCTTATTTTAAGCCATTCTCGTTAGGAATGTTGAAAAAACGCCACAACTCTTCAATTTTAATTCTGCTCGATATCAGCAGCTCCTGGTACCGCTCCTGCAGAAAGAATAAAACTTATAGATCAATAAATTGTCATATACATATCTTGTTTTTGCAACAGACTATGTAAAAGGTCCTGTATCATACTGTGAGTGTGAATGTATTTCTTTATAGAATGTTACTGATAAATAAAAAACATTCAAAATCAATATTCACTTTGGTTCCTTTTTTATAGCTCTTTAAAGTATTGGAAATTTAAGAGTCTCTCCACCACTACACCACGTGCAAGATGTTCCTGTTAAAATGGCTGTCTTTGTTTGAGCTCTCTGTCGCCCAATCAAATTGCTACAAAACTAAATCGATTTAATATACTGTGGAGGAGGTGATGGTCAGAACAAATGTAAAAGAACAAAACATGTCAACTGAAACCTCAAAATCCTGGGCAGCTTGTTCTTTGAGATGAGTTGCTTACATCATTCATCTTAAAGGTCTGATGCAAAGAGACCTGTTTGGTGTGTAAAATTTAATTTTAACATTTTCCTCTGGCTTCATTTAACTTTTTTCCCTCCAAATACCTTCCAACAAAGGCCCAGTTGCAGGTTTCATGACCTTATTTGGATGACCTCAATTTCTACATGTTTATCTGTAATTGTTTCCTTCTGTATAGAGCGTAATTTCATTTGTGCCTAATTTGTAACATGTGAACCATTAGAGATTCAAGAAGAATCAGATTTTTTTCTTTTTAAGATGGTGAAGAAGTCAGTAGATTTTTGTAAGACACAAAAAGCTAAACCTCATACCTATCATACCTACATATCCACATTTCTCATTGTGAAATTGAATTTCCATCATCATGATAAAGTTAACAAGCTGTTATTTAATTGATCACACACATGGACCTCATTACAACACAAAATGACTGCAGTAAACTGTCATGATGTACTGTAGTAATATGGAGAAGTGGTGCAATTGAAATATTTCTCTCCATACTAAATCTTTTGTAAAAGTGTATGAATCCTCTGCTGTGACAGGCTGATAATTCACTGATATTTTAATCCATCAAATCCTGTTATTCAAGCCTGAACGGATAAGGATTTAGTTTGCAAAAATCTTCAACGATTGTCACAAAGCGCCCTCTGTGTCAAAATAAAACAAGCTGACCTCATTCAGATTCTATCATTCAATTTGAGAATTCGATCTGGTTCTCAGCTCCAGTCGTAGGAACTCTCAGAACAGTCCTCTCAAACAGAAACGACATTTGCATTCAGTGGATGTATGGGTTTATTTTATTTTACTTTGATACATTTATGTAAAATATCCTAAAAAGAGACATTTTCAAGTCGCTTTTTTCCCATCAGAACAATCAGAACAGCACCATCAGTTTTTAATGATACAATTTTACAATGACTGGATGACATAAAACAAAGACAACAGCTAGCTTAATATCTGAGAAGTTGATACAAGGGGAATGTAGCATTTACCACTTGATTAATTACTTAAACAATTCATTTTCTAAATATGTTGATTAATTTTCTGCTTATCATTTCAACACTATTGTAATTCAGTATTCTGAGTGGGAGCATTGTCCTCCCAGCATTTTGAGAAATCAACTGCATTATTAACATTTTACTGTGAACAAAACTGTTATGTAATAAAATTAGCAGTAATTTTTGGTTGAGAGTCAGCCTTGTGAACGTTTGCCTCTCTGCGGCTTCATCAAATCAATCTAGGTTTAGGGGTAGCTGTTGCGTGAGGGAAGAGACTTCTCTAAGCTCCTGCCTGCTGTGAGATATTTCTAACAGATTTTATCTTCCATCAGACAAGAGAACAATCACATGCATGTTTTCACCACTTATTTGTATCTTAGAGATCAGACGCAGCATGTAATCCTTCAGCTTTTACCCAAAGGAACATCGACAAAACAAATCTGCGTGTCAGTCTGTCATCTTCTCTTGTGATTAAAGAAGTGAGATGGTGTGAGAGAGGTGAACGTTATTACAAGTTATAATCCAGGACATGGTGGATGGAGCGAACAGATGCAGAGCACTGCATTTTTCCTTTTATTCCAGAGACTTCTTTATCTTTTATTGCTGCCTTGTTTCATTTATCAAAAACAAAGCTTTTGGCTAATCTGTCACCACGTCCTGCCAGTTTGGATGGTTGAAGACGTGGAGAGGTTTCCATTTTCGTGTTCACAGCAGGGGGTCCTTTCTCTGCTCTCTAATGTAGAGCTTCCGCTAATAGGGAACAATAAATTGGCTCATTGTGTGTGGCACAATTTATTTTCATTATAATTGGAGACTATCCACTTGCTAATTAGGCTAATTTCTAAGTTGTCATTATGCAAATCTCTTGGAAATATATTTACACGAGGCACAAAGTTTTCAGCAAATGCCAAATGTGCGTGAGAAGTTAAAGAAAAACAGAAGGAGTAGTAATTGCAGAACAAAGCTTTATTTTTTCATCTCTAAAGGAGGTGACTGACAGCTTAAATCCTTTCACCAAGAGATTTGAATTTAAAAGCAACTTTGTGAATCTTGAAAAGCTGGGCATCTCATTTCTTCAGCCTCTAAGCCTGCTCTTCTTGTTGCGGGGTCAGAGTAGAGAAGTCAGAGCAGCTTTCAGACCATATTGAGTTTTGTGATTTCTCCTCCGCTGCTCCTTCTGCTTCAATATTGCACAAACTGTTGGGATTTGTATTTGTGGACTAATATTGTAAGCCAAGAAATCCTGATTTCAGTCATACATTTTACCAGAGGTCAAAAGGGCCAAAGCAATGTTCTTTGGGAATGAAAACTTGTACTTCTGGCATCAAAATTCTCCTTCTGTCACTCATCTTGTTCTTTCAAACATCAAACTTGGACACCTGGAAGAGAATATTACAAAAACAAGAAAACCGGTGACTTCTTTAACTCGTGCATTTGTGTCTTGTTTCTGCAGGTACTGATGTGATAAAGACTGAACAGACCAGTGAAGAAGTCGCCGTTCCTGTCCCCATCTCAGCCACTGCAGAGGGTCTGCAGCCTGCTGCGGTCAAGGAGCACAAGCCAGGCAAAAAGAGCAACTGCAGACCAGGCGAAGAGTCTGACAGCGACTTTGAGTCTGATCCTCCTTCGCCAAAAAGCAGCGAGGACGAAGAGGCGGAGGAGGAAGAAGGCCTGAACAGTGAGCATGGTGAAGACACCGAGCCAGAGAATTTAGGACAGAGGCCTCTGCTGATGGACTCTGAAGAGGAGGGAGAGGAGGATGAAGACAAGCACAGCTCTGACTCAGACTACGACGCCAGCAGGGTCAAGAGCCGCTCAAAGAAAGCCAGTGCCAGCAAAGCAGCTTCGGCCGCCACCAGGAGTCATCCTCGGGAGGATACTGGCACGACTCTGATCACTCCTCCACAGTCGCCAAGTGGAGCGAGAGCTGCTTCAGCTGTGGATGTTTTTGGTGCTGTTCCTTTCGTTGGAGGAGCCTCGCCTGTCAGGCCTCCGGAAAGTTCGGACATCTTTGCCAAAGCACCTTTCAGGCAAGTCAGCCATGAGCAGAGAGCTGCGGACGAGTTTGATGTTTTTACCAAAGCGCCATTCAACCGGAACCTCTCCAAGTCGGGCAAGAGTGGCAGTGACGTTCCCATGGGCCAAACGCCGCCCATTTCCCCCGAGGGCATTGACATTTTTGGCTTCTCTCCCTTCCAGCCGGGCCCCACCGAACCGCCTCCCACCACCTCTAGAAGTGCAGAGGACATCTTCCGAACATCGTACGAGGAGTCAGCCAGCCCTCAGCAACAGAGGCTGAAGCAGCGCAGCCTCCAGAAGTTGTCGTCACGTCAGAGGAAAACAAAGCAGGACGCCACAGCGGGCGGCAGCAACGGCAAGCGCCACCACGGTACGCCGACTGGAGGCCGCAAGACCAACAAGCCAACTTACCGCACACCCGAGCGGGTACGCAGACACAAGAAGGTTGGCAGAAGGGACTCACAGAGCAGTAATGAGTTCCTTAGCACCTCTGACTCTAAAGAGAACATCAGTGTTGATATCACCATGGGTGAGGGGAAAGACAAAGGAGCTTCTCTGCCAGTAGACGAGGCCCTTTTAGACCCATTTGGAGCCAAACCTTTCCATCCTCCGGACGGCAGCCGGCACGGCCAGTATCAAGGACTCACTGACAGCAAGAGCGACATGAGCACAACCAATGGCAAGTCGTGGATGGGTTCTCTTCACGGTTCTCTTGGAGAGAGCAGAATTATGGATGATTTCGGGGCGGTGCCCTTTACAGAAATGGTTGTCCACGGTGGACCTCAGCAGCAGCAGCCACCGCCTCCCTCACAGCCAGGGGAGCTCGACCCGTTCGGAGCTGCACCTTTTCCCTCGAAGCAGTGACTTTTCTTGCATCTTCCCACTCTGCCAGTTGCTGTTAAATAACGCCCAAGCTTTTTTTGGGGGAGGGTTTGGGAACATCTTCAGCCAATCATGAAAGGACAAGCTAACAATGTCCAAGCTCTTCTTTTTTTTAAGAACATTTTAATACACCTAAATCCTGTGGAGTGTGAGTGATGTTTCCACATATCTTTCAGCTTTACCCGTTTGCTGAGAAGCCTGTAATGCTGCATCCCAACGCTTATAAAGACGTTTGAACCGGGAGAAATGGAAAACCCACTCGAAAATTGTACTGTGATTATAAGCTTTTAACGTTTGACCGCTTGACTCGCTGCAAAAAGCTCTCTGGCCTGCCTTCTGATCTACCAATATGTTTTTTTTTAGCACCACAAAGCCTTACCTGAGCTGGGCTCTGCCTTGCTGCACAGTACCTCGGAAACCACGACACAATCGGCGTGCGTTAGCCTTTCATGTCAGTGGAATCGTTTGGGAGTTGACCTTAACCACTTTGTTTTGTCCTTATTAGATCTTTCTCTATGCATAATTTCACAGTAGTCTTTACGCAGCCAAATGTGGCTGTCAACTGTGTTGTGTTACACTTTGAATACTAGAAGGGATCGAATTTTATTGTACTTCCTTAAAAAGTTGCATTTGTTAATTGGGTCAGGTTTAAATTTAGGCTCTTAACAGTTTTTTTTTCTCTAAACATCTATGTAAGTACTGTTAACTATCTTTTTTAAGTTGCAACTCAACGCATTCTTTCAAAAACGAGGAAGAAATAAAACACAAAGACACATTAGATCACTAGTCTAGATTTGTGTTTTAAGAACTTTGACCTCTATAGAAACTCGCAAAGTTGTACTGCTATTTCCTCAGCAATGTACACGCTCCTAAAGTTAGATGTCTTTTATGCTTATAAATAAATGGGAACTGCTCCATCAGTTAAAGTGTAAGGCTGGAGGTATCCCATATATTTTGTTATTGTCAGCAAATCACATGAAAAGACTGAAACCAACAATGTGGCAAGTCTGTCTCTCAGTATTTTGTGACTTCCCTGTCTGTGGCTCTCAGTCCTAAGCCCATTGGTCTCTACTGAAGACGTAAACCTTTAAAGGAATAGTTTGACATCTTCAGTGTCTTGCTGAGAGGTAGCTTAGTTTAGCACAAAGACAGGAAACAAAAAAATGGCTAACCTGGCTATGTCCAAATGTACCAAAATATGCCTACCATAATTTCAGTTCAGTAATTTCTTAAAATAGTCGGTCACTGCAGCTTTTCATAAAACATTACACAAACAGGAGGAAAAAGTGTATTTCTTAGCTGTGGATTAATTGTGCCTTAATGAGTGTTTCTGGCAGGAGGATGGTGGTGTTTGAGGACTGAGTCAAAATAAACTAAATGCTGTGATTTCATGGTAATGAAGGAACATGTGACCCAGTGCAACAGTGCGGCTCATTTTGGGTTTAAAAAAAAAAGAAATTGGACAACAATGGAGCTCTATGACACAGAGGAATAAGATACATATGGCTTTGAGACAAACACGCACAGTACTTGTCAGGAGGATCAATTTGTGGTTGGTTTTAGTCTTTTCATGTCATTTGTGGACGATAACAGTACAGCATATCACCAGAGTTATTCTGTAACACACATTTTTCCACTGCAGAATGTGAATTGGCGAATTCATAAAGGGAAAAACCATTTGAGACAGGTGGAGAAATCTGCGACATGAGAATCAGGCCATTTGTCTTCATGAACGCACTTTTCAGCGCTGAATTCTTCCATGAACTAGATCTCTGTGTGCTCTCCATCGACGGCCTTAAGCACTGCATTTACCTACACAACCATTGGCACATTGTTTGAATTTAACCTGCAGGTTACTGTGTTTTCACCAGTGGAACCATTTGATACAACTACTTTCCATCTTTTTTTTCACAAGAGTATATTGTATTTATCATGCTATACTGCTGTTTGATGCAATAAAAGAGTCATCTCAGTGCAGCTTGAGGCGGATGCTGTTAAGTGGAATTTAAAACGAAGTTGCTGTACACTTTTTAAACATGGTTAATTTTATTTAAAGTCAAGTTCAGCAGTTTGATTGCTCAGGTATGAAAAGTCAAGATACAAAATTTCTGCTGCTAGAAAAATGAGTCTTAGACACACAGCTGATGTCTCTTAGAGCTTATCAAAGACAAGATGTTTTGGAGAAAATATTACAGACAGTACAGAGCATGTTCATAATGAATAATTTAAATACAGAACAACAAAAAGAATTTGAAATTGTAACACCATTTGTCTC
>JBCAUF010000838.1:8249422-8259451 GCA_038406115.1 Haemulon aurolineatum | reverse complement strand
CACCACCATCTCCACTATCCCCCACCACCCACCCAGCCCGCCAGGTAATAACTACCATCTTCCTCTCCCCAACTTTGACTCCAATGTATCTCCAATGTCATCAATGGATGAAGCTCATTTCTGCTTTATGTTGGAGTAAGAGAGGAGAGAGGCACATTTCATTCGCTCCTGTAATGACATAAACATCAATCTGTCTGAACTGCTGCTTAAATGACTGTGTAACCTTTACAGCACTGTTAAAGAAAGATGTATAATTTCTGCATAAAAAAAGAGAAGCCGTGGTAATAAAAAAAAGGAGTCTAGCTGATGCACTTTCACTTTACTGGACTTGCAGTCTTTTTTATGCGCAGTCAAAAAGTCGCGCCCCGAGAGTCACTTTGTAAAAGACTCACTGATATTTCCTGCTTTTAACATGCACATTAAGATATTCACTGAATTTTAACAGATTTAAAAATTGCTGGGAACAACAACAGATTGAGAGCCATAAAAAGTAGAATAAAGCCTTTATTACCCACTGACATTCCCCACATAATGGAAATATTTTACAATGCCTCCCATTTATGGACCTCTATCCACTATAAATTATATTATGCAAGAAACATCATCATGACTGGTGGCATTAACTACCTTATATTAAATAGGTTTCCAGGGGGAAGGATTGACTTGCTATATGTAGCCTGGAACAAAATTCAATCTGCCGCCATGTTTAATGCCACATTTTTTATTATCTTGCAAGCATATGTTAGAATGGCTACAGATGATGAAGCTAGCTGCTGGGCAAAGTGATCATCAGTGCTGTTTTTTCTTTTTCTTTTTTTTAAAGCTCTCTTAATAACAGGATCCAGTAAATTGTTTGTGACCTTTGTCAAGGTTTTGCTGGAAACACAGAGGCTAGCAGCAGCAACTGTGCTAGCCCGCGGCATGTGTGAATATGCAAAGCTCCCATTGTTTTGTTTTTTTTTTCTTTGTCCTTTTTTTTCATGCAAGGTTTCAACATGAAAACGTGAAATTGTTTGGAAACCTTTTGCCTTGCAGGGCCTTCATGGGGAGAAGCCGCATAGAGCTGAGCTCTGCAAGAATGTTTGATGCTGCTTCCTTAGTTGAGCATATGCCACATTCTGTTTTAGGGAGACTGTGTTTGTGCAGTGGCCTTTTTCACGGAGCTGCAACTCTGGCCCATGGGGAGGAAGGGCTGGTCAGGGACAGCAGCTGTCCAGCCCAGTGTGAGCATTATGACATGCATGACCTGGCCAAAAACACAAGGTCAGCAAAAACATACCAACAATTGCTGCTCTCCTCGCAGATTTTACCTCTTGTTACTGTGTGTGCTTTACAAGTCTGTGTTTCATAAAGCCTCCACGTCATTCAAGTCGTCACACTAAGAACGTCACTCCAGGAGAAGCGTGTGGGTCAAAAGGGTCAATGAGATATGTATAAGCATTTAAATATACAGTTGCTGGGAGGGAAGGGGCTTAATGGAGAGATCAAGAGAAAAGGCACCAGCTCATGGAGAAAGGAAGGAGCAAGGAGGAGGGAGGGAGGGTGAAGGAAGGAGGGATGGGGGGGGGCAGGTGGTAAGCATGGGCAGGGGTATGCTGGTGCATCTGCCTGCGGCGATGGTATTGACGGACATATTTCCCACAGCTCCGTGTCATGGCGGGATCATCGCACATGATTACGGGGGGGATCAGCATGATCGGCTGTCGCTGATTTCGCTGACATCTGTCGGTGAGGTGATACAAGCTGTGACAAGGATTGCCCCAGACATGAAATCTTGAGCGGCTGTTGAGCCGCAGTGGCCGAGGCTCCTTGTAATCTGAGCTACAGCGACAAAGCGTCTCTGTGCAATATTTTACCTCCAGAATGAAATGAGAAAAGAACTTCTCCATCTGCCTGCACAAGTCTCCAACATTTGTCCCAAAAAACTTGGGAAAGCCTCTCTATCTAGAAGCAATTCAGCACAAATTTAAAATAACTGGAATTGTTGTTTTGCACAATACTAGGTAGAAATTCTCCAAGGGGTTTCATAAGTTTTAGAAGTTAAGTTGTGACTTGAGGATTAGTGACACACAATAATTAGGGTCTTGGCCGAGGAAACAACAAAACTTTATTAAGGCCTTCTGTCATGATCTTCATAAGCAGATGGAATTTAGTCAGTTTTAATTAGGGTGGCCCAGTTGTCATTATATGGCATATACAGCAAACACGGCAATAACTGAGCCATCTCACGGCAATTGAGGAATTCACTAATGATGACCTGATCATCTTAAAGCTCTGGAAAAAGTAAGCAAATTAAATAACATTAGTTATCTGTTTGTTTATTATTGTTTTGTTTCATTTGACAAAAAGTAATGTTTATTCCCTGAAAAATATATTCTGTGCCATCGCCACTGCAGACAACACACAAGAGTTTTATGTTCGCTGTATTTACAACATGAAAATCTTCCTTCTATTTGGCAAAATCTTGTTTAAACATTGATTTTAAGGATTATTTTTACATGTTAGACAAAGCAAAACGGTGTCCCTGAACAGTACAGTAGCAGCACCACCTGTAACAATGCACTGGAATAGTGAGTCAGACATTACAGTGAAAGTAATTTACACATAATCCACTGATTGAGTGTCCATTACTAAAAGGAAAACAGTATCTGTCCAGCTTCAAAAGATGGATTATTTATCCCTGGGTAAGTAATTGCATGGTTCATAACAATGAGATTCGGATTAAGGAATTCATTACGGGTTTGAAGCAGAGCACAGCTTGTATACAATTACCTTTAAGTCCAGCCCAAGAGATGAAAATTGTTTCCTCAATATGGAACGCTGGGACCGATTTGATGTGACCCTCATCACAGACGAAATTATCTCCCTGCTTAATCCTTTCTTCATTTCATCTCGGAGATTCAAGGGAATTTCTTAAACATATGGCTTAAATTGTTGGTAATGGCTGGGTAGTGAGTGAGTCATCTGGGGCAAAAACCTGAGCCCTTTCTCATTTTTTGATGTGAGCTCTTTCTTTGATTAAATGTCGGACTTTCACTGTCACATATGCTGAAGAAAATCCCCTTTTAGTCCTTCGAGGTTCCTCATTGGGCGGTTCCAAGAAAAAGAGATCCAAACTGTGCCCTGACCATTATGAAGACATCAGGCATAATGCTGCCATTCTTTTGATGAATCAGCTTGGAGGTTTTATTTGACAAGTCAACTGATGGAAAAGCTTTTATTTCTGATTTAGTTGAAAAATGTGCTTTAGCGCACTCAAAGAAATAGCTCAAGAAATTATTGGCCTTTTTATCTAACTGTAATTCAAACATCTTTGTGTACAGTGAAGACTCAAATTGACGCACCATGATTGAGCCATTTCAGTTTCAGAGGCTTATCCATCCTGAAAAAACTCTAGAGAAAAGCTCAATGGAAAACTTGTAAAAGAACGATTTTAATACTTTTACAAATTGTATTGTTGTCAAAAAGACTGTGAGACTAATCTGCAGCACTGACCACATTCTTTGACATCTAATTCAGCCGCCTTGAAGGTGTGTGATTACAAATTAATCTCTCCATTTAATGGCTCGTTTGAACAAATAACAAATAAAGATTTAATCAGCATACACAGTTTAACAACAAGCAAAGAGCTCAACAGCAAGAAACCTGGGAATGAATACATATTTTTTAAACATGTCTACAGAAATGAATAGTTGTTAAAGATGCTGATTTTTCACCATAGTATGTGCTCTGTGAGAGATCCAGAGCTAGCTGTGAAACTGACGGCTTGTTTGGGGTTGTTTATTGCGTATATGACCACTCATTTACATGAATAATGTCACCCCGCTTTACCACCAGAAGTGTTTATGACAGATTAGAGGCCAGCATCCAACTGCATTTTCATTCCAGTTATTTTTGTTTTAATGCATGTGTGAATCAATTAATTCTGTCATAAAAGGCCACCATAAACTGTGTGCAGAAGTTAATGAGTCCGGCATTACCACATCATTACACCAGCTGGCATAATGGAGCATGTGTTGTTTGTCATAATATATGCTGCCACGCTTAACAGTCATAAATTGTTTGGATTGGTAAGTTTTGTTTTTTGTTTGATGACAAAGACAAAAGGCTTGTGCACAACTATTACCATACAGCAGGTATGCATTGAAAGTACACACATGCAGGTGACTTAGAAGCTGACGGGATTGATTAATATGTCTCAAAACATTTTAGGATCCCATATAAAGTAGTTGAGATTTGTGGAGCTATTGACAATACTCAAAAACCTCTTTTACCAGGGTCATTTTTAATGAGGAAAATTAACTTTGGCTCAATGTAATACTAAAGAAATATTTTTGTGTTATTAAACAACACTGTTGACATCGCCCAACTCTGAAGCTTGGTGGTACTTTTATCCTGTTTTTTTTTGTTCTCCCGCAGTCCAAACAGACACTGTGTGGTTGAGTCTAATGGCTCTCATAAATACTTCATATGAAACTGCTTTATAACTGCCCTGCACCAAATGAAATCTCTGACATCAAGCCACGACTGAGCCAGAGATATTTGGTGTTGGTGGAGACCAAATCAGAGATAGAGGAACAGTTGGTGACAATTGCACTTTCATTTATCAAGTGGAAAGAAACATCACTCCACTGGGATGCTGATGTAGTCCTCTGCCTGCTGGGTAAGTACACAATGTGTAGCCAACTGTCTTTTTGCCCCGTAGTAGTAAATAAATCCTAATATACTTCCAATTTTAGTAGGTGACTGACATAAAAGTATGCCAATTCAGTTAAGAATACATGAGAAAACCACTGAGTAACTACAAATAATAGTCAAAATTTGCCTGCATATACCCAGAAACACTTCATACCTTTCACACTGCACTATAGAGTCACCATTTCCAGTCACCTTGGTGCTTGTTGGTGTCACCTGTATTTGAAAGATATTACTGTAAACATGTAAAGACTGTAAGGCTGAACATAAGGAGGAAATGCTCCAGAGTTCAAACCAATATCTCCAACCATGCTGGTGTAAATGCATCCCAACTGTGTGAACTGTTAAAGGTGTCTGTTGCTGATAAACAGCATTTGCAGCGCACTAACAATTTTACTGTGTGCTCAGTCAACCCAACCCACAATAAAGGCAGGTTCAAAATGCATCACAGTGAGTTCCACTCATGCAGCACATGTTCCGTTCAGTCACAAGCCGTACAAAATGTGCCCCCATCCATCCTCTCATAAGCAGTCTGCAGCACAGCGAGAGGGAGGAGCCCGGCCTGTCTCAAGGTCACCGGGCCCTTCACCACTGTGGCATGATGGGTAGCTCCTGCCTGTGCCAGCCAGCTAGCCAGCCAGGAACTGCCCGGGTTCACGTGGCCAGCGTTACCTTGACTGAAAGGAGGGAGGAAGGCACCGGCGCCCCCCTGCCGCTCAGTAACTGGTACCAAATGGTGCCTCCCCTCTGGGGTCCTGACCTGCGAGCAGGCAGAGTCCCAGGACACCTCAGAGCCGATCTGGAGAATGGGCAGACAGCTGTCTTCTGTCAGTGAGCCCGTGGACCTCGAAGATCATCTTTCTCTGCACACACACACACACAGTCATTTGGCAGGAGTCTTAGTCTAAAACCAGGGATGTACAGGACTTTACTGTTACAATCACACTGGAACTAAAAATATTCCAGCTGTGATGTTTCCCACCTCACATGTGATCCAGATCTGATGTTATCTAGCCAGAGCGACTGCATGAAGTCTATTTTTAATGCAGAACTGATCAGCTTGATAGATATATGAGATACTCAGGAGGGACATTTTCAAAGAAGGATGTAATACTGTGTCACTTCCTGTTTTCAACATCAATATGCATTCAATAGCAAAGCTGAGGTGTGTGACTTAAGGGGCAAGATGCTAAAATCCACACAACTTCCCAAGTTTAAACTTGTAATTACAGAGGAAGAATATGCTTTAGGAATCGGCACACTTTACAAATACTTAATGTTAAATGGTGATGCACACTCATGTCTGCTAGATGAACTGTGATTTGGTGAAACGGCACTTCTTTGCTCATCTTTTGCAAATTGGTGGAGCAGACAAAGGCAGCCTATTCACATGCAGACCAATTTATTAAGAGCATGTTTATGTCCATCTCTCTGGGAGAGAAAATCAAACCGAGACTTATAAAAGAGAACCATGCATGCAGCCCCACGAATTTGATGAATAATATGTAGCCCTTTTCGTGCATTTGTTCATACAGAATTTAGTTTTACACACCTGGTCCCCGTAGGAGTACAATGTGAAAAAAGGGACTTGGAACCAGACAAATTGTGTTGTCAAACACAGCAAGAGATAAAGCAAACTGTTTATCAACAAGAGCAGGTATGCTAAGTTAAGTTTCCCTGGATAAGTTAAAAACATAACAATCATATTGAGCTCTCACTCAGTCAATCTCTTGCATCTCATTAAATCTGTCTGTACAGTGAATATAAAAAGATTTAGTGAAACAACAATTTTAATTCTCTTGAGGCGCATCTCAGATCTTTTAAATGAAATTTAGAGATAAAACAGAAGATATAAACAGTCTTATTTCCTGTACTGCCACCTCTACCTCTGAAGCCAGAGAGGCTGTGAGGAACAATGTTATATGGATCTTGATGGGGAGAAGCTGCATAATTAATTTGTATATTCTAGCATGACAGATGTTTGATTTTGGCCGTAAAAGTAATTAATAAGAGAGTGGAGGGAGAGGCAGATTGCTGGAAGATTATTTATGAAGACTCCTCACCGAGCATGTTAGGGGTTGGGAGTGGGGGGGGGGCTCTGTGTGTGTGTGTGTGTGTGTGAGCATCAGCCCTTGCTCATGCCCCAACTTCACCTGCTCCCATGGCTGTCCCAGCTGTTAGCCTAGCTGCTACCACTGTCATCTCCAAACATTTGTTTTAATGTCCCTGTGCGCCCAAGGTAGCAACTGAAATGACTAACACACTAAAGTCTAATTGTGCCTGTGTTTTCCTTTAAATTTCATAATATCAAAGAGCTTAAGGACTTGATGGTGAGAAAATACGACAAATGTAAAACATAGTCTTCTGATTATTCTAAAGGGCAAACCAGAACAGAACACCTGTTTATGCATTGAAGAGGGAGATAAGGGATTCAAATACTCTACCTCAGACGGATGTTGACATCTGCCTCATACAAAGGTAGGAGGGAAAGTATCTGTGACGGCCTACAACTAGAACACAGGTTATTTGTGATACACTGTCTTAAACATGTGTGTGTGTGTATGTTTGGTTTCTTAGGTCTGAACTTGAAGCAGAAAAATGAACATATTTCTGTATTCTGTTTATTTTACTTTACATGGTGCAGAAGAACAGACGCCGCATGGACAAGTGGGAAATCTACTGGTTTGGCAATCGTCCTCTTGCTACGATTACAGTTACGACTTGATGATTTATATGGACTTCCGTGCAATCGTCTCCTCTGGTACTTATTTCTTTGAAGGGGGCAGGAAAAAAATGGCTGAATATAAGCATCTGTCACATGACATTGTATTTGTTATTCTTGAAAGAGGACTAAAATGCTTCAGTTGTATCAGAAATATTCCGGATTTTGGATTTATACTACATACTGCTATGAACGTATGTTGTGTGACCGGCCTCTTATTGACTTACTTTGTCCTTTTTACATGTTTAGGCTTTAGTTAGAATGCCACGATGCTAACAATTTGCAGATAGCGTATAGATAAAACTGAAAATAATAATATGTTGGTGGTCTGCGAGGGTCATTGTTTATGATTTGTTTATGTATGTGTGCTTGTGGAGCTTGGAGCCTCTCTGGTATGTCCGAGACGAATTTCTCCCAAGGGAGACAATAAAGACTTAAAAAAAATGGGACCATGAACGTGTGAATTAAACTTCATGACAACCCATCCGGTGTCGAGATGTACTGACCACTTCCCGCACCACGCTGCTAGCATAGCTAAAAATAAGTCCAATATGAAGCCAGGCTACACAACTTCGGTCAAAAAAGTATGCCTGGGCTTACACAATGACAGACCGAGGAGGAGAAAGAAAATAATTAGATACAGCCAAGTGTTTTGCAACAGCAGGGACGGGACAATTTATGCCTCAATCTAGGCACAAACTTCCGCTTTTCTTTTTTTTCCCTCCTTTTTATTACAGAGCTGTACGGCTTCAGAAGATAATAATGAACTGTAATGGATGCCAAACAGTGAGGACAGGGAGTGAATGTAATTTTCTCAATGAGGGCATAAATCTCACACGGAGGCTGCTACTGGAAAGTCTTGTGGATATTCAAATCTGCTGCTTTGATTGAAGCAGTCACAGTACATCACAGGCATTGTAACTCGACAGAAGGTTAGCGCAGGTGATCTGCCACAATGTGATCTTGTTCATTGCAGACCAGGATGCTCCGTGGGGTCTTATTAGTCAGCAATGATTAAAAAAACAAAGCATTGATAGCAGTGCCCAGGATGGGGGCGATTTAATCAACCCCCTCCTCCTTGCTGTAATATATATACGCTGTTGTGACAACAATAGGGTCTTGTTTCATTTACTGTAGCTGTGAAGTCTATGGGCTTACATTAATTCAGACCATAGCCGGGGCTGTGGATTACGGGAATTAAACATTATCTGAATAAGAATAGAGGTGGAGAGGAAGGCATGCATGGACAGCTATGGAGAGATTAAGGTCTGACTGATCTCTCTGTTAAGCCTTATAGCTGCAACGTGATGAGACCCTCTGGTGAACAGCTTTCTGTACTGGCTTCTGCAGGTGTCACCTGTAGTTAACTGGAAACTGCACAAGCAGCTCTTGTTCTCATGTACCTCGACAGCATATATGTAGCAGTACAGGAGTATTGCTGTACTGTATTGCTACTTTCATTGTACGTTATGTGACTCTGTAAGGTAAATGATCTTGTGTGACCTCTGACAGTACTACTGGTTTAATCTAAAGCTTTGTCTGCTTTTTTTATTCCCAAATTGCAAAAGACGAGCAAATGAATGAGGATCATTGGTTTCAAGAACTCTTATTAAGTACTGTCTGTGCACTTAAAAAAACGCTTTAGCCAAGTAAAATATCACTTCAAATGCTTGTTTGACCTCCGTTAAGTTGTCAAATTAAACATCCTTGATGGTAAATGGTCGGCATGGCAGAATAGGCAGGTAAGTTCAGCCATCGGAAAAGAAATTCTGTGCACATAATTGTACAGATGTGTCTGATTAATGGGTAATGTATTTGAAATTAATTACAGAGCAATAAATTAGCGCTCTAACACAAGACAAAGTGAATTGAATCTTTCTCTTTCTTAAAGGATAAATAGAGAGATGAAATATAATGAAGAAAGAGGGAAAGTGATCATAAAGAAATACATTTGCATACTAATTAAACCAGTGTAATAATCTTCCCAATATTCTTCAAAGGAGTGTACTCAATAGAAGTCATTTTCATAACTTAGTGAATTATTGTCGCGCTGTCCTACAGCGCTGTGGGGAACTTCTCTGCTTCTACTGGGTAAGCATTTCTCGTCGTTTTAAAGTTTCTTGCTGCTAAACTTCTGTGTCATTCATTGTGATTCTCAGCACACTTTCAATACAGGGTTAAATGTCCTTTCAATCTGTTAATTGCAAGACTTTATAATTCAAAGGAAGGGATCCAAGACCTGCAATAAATCAAACAACTACTCAGAGGGTTTTTAATGAATTCCTCCCCGTGACATTGCAGGTAGTATCATCTAACCTGAAGACTCAACAGTATTCAGTAAGCACACTTGCGACTATAAAATGCTGTTAAAAAACGATCCATGCTCACACCGATCATGTACAAACTCAGGTGTTTGCTCTGCAGCGCAGTGGGAGCTTAAAAAAAAGTTCACTCAATTATTACAATTGTGAAGCAGGTGCTAACCTACATTCAGCACTGCACTGTCCCTTCAGAGTAGAGGAAACATATGGCCCTCTTCCACAGTTTCCTCAACGCAGTCTGTCACCCTTAAAAGGCTCAGCAGCTGAGAGGGAATATACACCTGCAAACGA
>JBCAUF010000838.1:8172373-8184906 GCA_038406115.1 Haemulon aurolineatum | reverse complement strand
CAATCTTCCTCCTTACATCTACACATTCTTGCATTTTGAGGTCATGTTATATATATAGTCATTATTCAGACACTAATACCACAGCACTTCCACTGAACTGATGTACAGCTGAAAGCCTTAAATCCAAGCCTAGAAAATATATAAAAGCTGATCTGATTGTCCAGGGTGTATCAGAGGTATTGTGAAACAAGAGGAGGTTTCCAGAGAAAAGGATGAATCTGTTAAAGAGTTACCCACGTTGCAGCAGGTTATTGGTGACAAGTTGTTCGCTGCTGCAAAACGGGAGTTAAAGATGATGAGGATGCTTGGATGGACACTCTGAGGAGCCTGACTTTGTCTTTTTGGCATAACCACTGTGGGACCACTGTGAGCACTTACTGCACAGTATGTTCAAACTTACAGTACATCACTCCTAAGCTCACCTTCAGCTTGCTCTAGGGCTTCGGACTGTTCTTCAAAGGCACTTCGGCGGCAGACATGCTTGCCAACATGGCGGTTTGACCTCATGTCTTCCAGCTAAATCTCTACCTGGCCACTCTGCTGCATCATATCATTTACACTGGTTCCATTCTGTTTCCCATCAACCCGTACCTGCTCAGTCATGCACCCAGTCGTCGTGCGCGGCGCTGCCAGCTAGACGTCTAAAATGAAATGGCTCTTGACTCTGTATCAGCTGTCTGTTGTTGTGGCGATAAGTGGTATCTCCTGAAGCTTGAACATGGAGGCTGCAGTACTGTAGGTGCAGCTGTTTCCTGCCGGGGCCTCCTGCTTGCTTCCACCCGCCGCCGCCACCGCCACCCCTCCACCCACCCTCTCTGGTTTTGTCAGAGTAAGTGCACATCATTGGCAGCTAAAAGCTCTGGGCACCGTCCCTCTGGTTGTTCCAGAGAAATGCCAATCGTTTTGGCGTCGACAGGGCCCTCACAGACGGCGCAGGAAGGCACAGATGGCACTAATGGACGAGCAGAATCCAACCGAGGGACCGGGACAGAGCCACACCGGAGCGCCGTCCAAATAACTGTAGTGTGAATGTACTGTATGGCCAACGCGCCGCTCTGCTCTAGCGGGGACGATGCCACGGCAATGCGGCATAAAGAATTTAAAATGATAAAATAATCATAAGAGAGGGAGATCGTGGGAGGATCGGCGTGGAGCGGTGCCAGGAGGATCAGACAGAGGAGAGATTGTTCTTGGGCTGATATGTGCTAAAGTGAGTTAGACAGACCTCGTCCAAGTCAACCCACTCCAGCCAGACAACTGGGTTTACAGCTAATGGGCTGACTGAGACACTCTGTCTGTCAAGGAAGAGCCAGTTTATAGGCTGCACCTTCTCCTGGTACAATGGTACTTTTGTACGAAGTGTGAGCCAGCTGATAGCCCGTTTTACGACCTGTGAGGCGACAGACTTACATTTAGACTTTTCTCTTTTTTTTTTTTATCGCTGAAATCTTTCCCTCCGTTTCCCACGTGATGCCCACATGCCGCAGATCTTAACATTTGTTGTGTAAAGCATTGACAAAAACATTCCTGTGCGCACCGGTGTCTTTTTTAGCTACTAGTGCTAAGCAGATGCTTGTAGGAAGAACTAGTCACAGCTTTAAATGGCGCTAAGAGGCCACTGAAAACCTGTTTGGAGCTCTGTGTTCTTTTGATAAAAGTTGAAATACTTCTGAAGGGTCACGGTACCTTAAGTTTGAGCCTTTTTCAGCCAACTGTGTGGTTTCTAAAAATGCAAGTGGCCTTCAGAGCTGAGAGGAAAAGCAGATAGGTGGGCAGATTGGAAAAATTGTAGCGTGACATTTTTAAATTCTGCAAACCACCAAAACAGCACTCTATAGATGAAACTTTTTCAGGCGCTAGTTGGCAACAGAAGTATACAGTGTGAAGCGTTCAAACCTGAAAAGATGACGCGAGCAAGACACCAAGTTAAAGGACACTTTGGATGAAAACACGCAAAGAGCAGCGGCGCATGAATGCCACCAAATAAAAAAGAAAAAGAGGCCCGTTCTGCAGTGGACGCACAGCTGTTCAGTGTCCCAGAAGCTCAGATCTGCCGTACACTGTGCTCAGACAACATGTGCAACCCTTCTGAACAAGGATCCCAAACACAAACCAAAAATATAGAGGGGGCCATTTATTAATTTTTCTTCTGCGTGCCACAGAGTATCAGCGTCCACGGAGAGCCGGTGGGCTCATCTGTACTTTTAAATTACGTGCCATCGCCACAGCCGTCCTCCCAGAGAGGCCAGGAGAGACGCCACAAACACTCAGGACTGCACTCAAAACATAAGCTCGCATCATGTCCCCGGGCCACGACCCCATCAAAGAAACGGCTAAATAAAGTCTGTGCAACATTGGCCTGTTAATACTTCACCATGAAATTTGTCTGTTTTATGCTAAATGGAATGAAACTCGCTGTTGCTTAAACCTCGGGGTTTTTAGACGCACACGGTGCACAACAGCACTGATGATAAAATATGTATTAACAGCATCCGTGATTTCAGTGTCTCGCTCAAGGACACAGAGCTGAATTTATCCCTTCTAGCAAACAATTACATTTCTGCAGATATTAAAAGAAATGGCTGGGTGAGGAAGCCTGACAAACTCTTTTCTGACCAGTGTCTTATTTAACAAGAGGTGAAATTTGCCGTCTATATTATCAATACAGCCGATAATCAACTGCCGCAGTCAAAGAATTTCTCTGTAAAAGTTGAACATCAAGTCACACCAGGGCCAGCTAATAATGCGCTAATGGTCATTATTACAGGAAGCCCTGAGTGTAATGTGTTTTTCTCACTGCTGCAGAAGATATGAGATTAAAGGTGTAATGTTTTTTTTTTTTTTTTACTTCTGTTGCACATTGGCACTGAAGTAGCAGCTTTTTTTTCAAATCCCTACATAAACTACATAAACAGCAACAAGGGACACATTAGAGAGAAGAAAAGTTCAGCAGATAAAAGGAATACATTGAAATAAAACAATACATTACGTCATGGTGTTATATAGAAGCAAGTAGAGAGTTGTTTGTCAAAGTGTGTTTGCGGATTAAAGCTTGTTTTCTGACCTCATTATAAACTAAAGTTAAGTTGTTCTCACTCGTGACATCTCAATGCATCTGCGGCATTGCACACGTTGGTGCAACTGTACACTGTTTTTAATACAGGCCCTCTAATAGCAGCAGGCTTTACTCTCTCACTCTTCAATTAGACAGCCTATAATATTAATCGTTCTATTTTAAGTATTAAAGGAAAAAAAAACACAAGCAATTTTTTTTCCAAAAAATAAATATGCTGAATATCCATTTGGTCTAAACTTTGTTGCCTTAAATTCATCTGTCAATATTTCAAAGACACAGATGATTCAATCTTCAAAAACCTATTTGTAAACAAAGGTTTTAAGATGACTCATTACCAGCAATGTGCTTTACTTCGATGCCAGTCGTGTTTTTGTCAGAGTAGGCAGATATATTTTCTAGGGCTGAAGATCTCATTTTGGAATGAAACTCTTTGATTGGCCTCCATTTTTGGAGAGTGTCTGTTTAATGTGTGTAAATGTGCGAGTGGGTGTGTGTTGCTACTCCTGTTCCCTGTATGGTTCCCCCTCTTCCCCCTCCACCAGCGGCATGCTGGACGGGGTCACATGTGATCTGCTCTTAGCGGAGATGCAGGCCATGCGACAGGGAGGGCCAGTAATTGGAGTGAGCTGTCAAGACGGGGCGGTGTGTTTGTGTGTGTGTGTGTGTGTGTGTGTGTGTGTGTGTGTGTGTTGTGCACGTGCCAGGGAGGCTCCCCTCCTACAGGGTGGCACATATTAAAGTCCCTGATGAGACTAATGCAGGAGGAAATGGGTTTGGCGTTGCGCCCGGTCGAGAGGTGAAAAGAAAGGCTGCTCTGGGTCAACCATGACCTGAAATGAATCTGGAGCAAATGCAAGGAAAAAAAAAAAGGCAGGAGACAAAGATGATTTGTTTACGTTCCTCTTTCATGTGTGTAATTCTGAATGGTTACGTTTTTTAATTGTTCCTCTAGATTTGATTTGCAATGAATATTCATATTTTTTTCTGAGCGATTCTTTAAAGAAGAAGAAGAAAAAAAAAACCCAAAACAAAAAAGATTTTCTGTTCACCAAATCTAAAAAAGCAACATCTCATATTTGTATCATTACTGAATCATTGATCCTTCAGACGCAATTAGCGACAGAGAGATCACAGCCCTTGTTTCTCTTTTAAGAGTTAATCAACAAATTAAAGATGCAGATTTGCAGCTAATGACGTGCCGACGTGAGCTGCCAAAAACATGCAACGCTTTCCTGCAGTTGACATGATTAACCACAATTACAAAAAAGGTAAAACAAAAGAATTAATGGAAAATTGTGTCTAATCAAAGACACAAAGTAGATAATTGCGTTGTGGGCTGATGAATTAGTTATTATTAGTTTCTCTGACAATTGTGGTTTATTTTATCTTTGGCAGTACATGAACATCTGTAGCTGCCTTATTAGTGTTCAGCTCTGACAGACAGAAAAGTTACTTCTGAAACACATCGAGTCGTTTTTTTTTAGAAATTCTTTTATCAATTTGTTTCTGTCATTTTAAGTTTTTAAGGTTTTGTTTTTAATTATTTTGTACTTTGATAATTCTAATAACCCCTGCTTGTTCTTGTTCTACAATAAATTGATGCGTCGTTCTTTTTTCAGGATGTGTGGCTGTAAAGCAAGGTGTTAAAATGCATTTTTTAATTTTATCATAATAAAAATTAGATTTAATCTTTTGGTATGAGTCTAACAATCTTGAAAATGATATATTATCCATGAATAATTGTTACTTTAAGATGTACATAATTACTGAATAATCTCAATTGTTTTGACCCAAAAATGAGATTTCCGTAATTTGAAAACATGAATTACAGTTTAAAGCAAAACACGTACTTTTAATGACTTAATTACAGACATATATTTGACAGATAGGTGTTGATGATTTTTTAAGCATTTTAAATATTGACTCTGTGTTGTGGTGCTATATATTGCAAAGGTGTTCTGCTTATTTAGCAGACCTTACAGCTGATTTACACCAAAGCTTCTGGGTTTATAATTCACAACCAAAATCTGTCGTCATGTTCAAAGTTAAATCTGATTTTACAGCAAAAACTCCAGCTTTAAATCTCAACAGGAGAAAAGTTGTTATTTACGAGGCTGTAAACTAACAGGGTGGAAATACAAGCGAGCGGCGGCAGCGGCCTGCTATGCCGGGTGGAAAGGCTCGGTGATAAAGCATCTTGTTAGCTCTACTGAGGAAAATATGCTTATCAAGCCGCATGTTAATACAAGCAGTAAATAATGTGATCATCGGCCAGCGATGCTGGAAATATAACAGCGTGAAGGAGCCTGAAGCCACGCTGACTACAGGGAGGTGTTGTGTGTGTGTTTTTTTTTAAACATGGGCTACAAACTGTGAGAACTGGGTTAATGTGACCTGAGCAGTAAAGACATTAGCAGCAGCACACACTGAGTGAACCGACAACAGGCATTTTACCAAACACACACACACACACACACACACACACACACACACACACACACACACAGCTCACAAAACCTCACACAGCTGTGTAAAGGCAGGATGCATAAATGAAAATCAATGTAAAGTGATAAATCAATGCACAAGACAAACTAGAAACAGATGATGAAGTCAGTGTTTTTTTTACTGCACGTCTGCTGTTGCACTCTGATGCTGGACAATGTTAAAATTCAGGTCTCAGATGGAAGTGAAGCTGACAAAGACGAATAAACGAATACACTTATTTGGTTCCACTGTGCAAATTTTCATGCTGATTTATCAAAAGTTGACTCGTGGGATACATCTGAGATATATGCATGACTGGGACTGGGCAATAATTCAACATTGCTGTTTATCATCTTTCAGCAGAATCCTGTGAAGATGATGTGATTTTACCATATGATCGTTTCACGTTTACGTTTTCATTTTAAACATAGAAAGAGGTTGGTCTCGTGTAATGCACAAGAGTGAAATATACAATATACAATTTATACTGTATAGTATTTGCAATATTGTGATATATGTGGATTTTAACCAATATTTGTGTCCAACACACTCCACCAATGGGTAATTACTGAGCTTGGAAAGGCTGCTGATGAGCACTTTCCAACAAATGATTTAAAACGCGTATGTCCCCTTCCAGTGGGTCATTTCACATATTTAACTTTGTGACTGCTTTTCATGCCATTCGTGGATGTGGTTCAATCACATACGCAACGTCACTGTGCGAGTCTGTCTTCTCTTTGTTCACGTTCCCTTTGATTAAATGAAGGTTATTAATGCCTCAAGACAACATCATAGTATGACTACCCATGCCTGTTTGAATAATGCATGAGATTAAATAAGCCTGAGGACATTATACGCATTGACAACTACTACCTTTTCTGTTAATTCAAAACATTAAAAGATATTCCAAAGTATGAAGGTGCATTTTTGACTATTACTGTAGGAGGCAGAAAGACTGAAAACCATTTTACAGAGACAGAAGTTAGCCAACAGCTGGCTACTCAGACTTTAAGATGCCCATTATTCACTCTCATTTCAGCTCTAGTTTAGTCTCCACCAGCTCCTGAGACAAATGTTTGACTCTTTAACTGTAACATGTTCCTCTTTCTTCAGCAGCTAGTCGTTAACTTTGTCTGCCGTTCTGTGCTTGGTTGGTGCGAGCCGCAAAAAGCAATTCAACTCTGCGCAGAGCTGCCGATCAATGTTAATTCTCTGCGAGTTCGGCACCACGAGCACCACCATTTTCACAAATTATCAGGGGAGCTGAATAAGGCCTGATCTCTGTTTCTTTAACCACACATGTCCCTGCTGGCATCAGAGACCATGCTGCATTAAAAACTTTTCCCACTCCAGTGTGTCTCCATCACGCCGTCTTCCTCTCAGCTCTCCTAAAGTCTCACTAAAGAGGAAATAACACAAAGAATCACAGAATGGAGGGAACGGAAAACAAGTGAACAGACTGGAGCTCTTTAGCTTTGATTAAAACAAACCAACAAATCGAATACGGCAAGTAAATACTCCTTGGGAGGAATCGTCTTTCCTTGTGAGCTTCTTAAAAGCTTCTCAAAAGTGCACATTGACAGTTAAGGCACACAGGTGTTACGTTTCAATCTCATCAGGCCCTATACGCCTACACAATGACACTCTTGTGGTGTAATACATTAATTTTGCAATAAATATTGGGGCTTCTCATTTTAAGTCCTATGATCCCTCCACACACAAAATGCATCCAGCACGCAGGAATCCTTTATGACTGCAGAAACTGTTCCAGGAACCTTTTTAGGAACTCAGGGACTTAATCTTAATCTTCCTTTACATCTCTGCATGTGTCCTTTCCAACAAGCACAATCTCTATGCACTTTGCTTAATATGTAAAGTTGTTGAAATGCTGTGGAAAGGTAAATAAATGCACTAGAGGGATTTTTGTGAACCTGTTTCTACCACCACCAACTTTTTTTTTGGAACATGGAAACCTTGTAACTAACAAAACTTTTGGTTCCTGGCTGAAAAATGCATGCAAACCTTGCATTTAAAATGAAGTGGTCTCATCTCTTCTCTTCCTACCTGACAGTATTTTTTATTCTTATGTGGTTGAATCCCATAAACAATGTCCTAGTTGCTGGATTAGTTTCTGAGTTTGGTTCCCCTGGCTTAGCTTTTGAGATTTTTTAGTAAAAAAATGGCCCACCACAGAGGCCCTGATGTTTTATTATTTATAGTACCCAATCGCCTCTGTAAATGCTTTGTTTTCCTCCGAGCCCACTCTTGATGCTTTGCGAAAAAAACTTAGGGAGTGTATCTTTAAGAGCTCCACAGGGTGCCAAATACTTAGCGGAGGTCTTGGGTTGCGCTATGCTGCAATCACTCTGGACAAAAACAACTGTTGTGTGCCTCTGTGCTGCATCTGCTTTTTTAAAAGGGACCGCCCTCCTAGGCTGCACTGCAGTTCTCACGACTGTCCTTATCACTCTTGGCTCCGATCTTGAAGGGGGGAAAAAAAAAAAAAAAAAAAAAAAAAAAACTGTGAACTTGAGTCAACTCTGGTTGACCTGGGAGTTGGTGGAAGAATGGGGGTGGGAGCCTTGATTTGCGGTGTGATGAATCGTCGCACAGCACGCTCAAACCTTCCCCGAGGCCCAGCACTGAAATTAACAAGTTTGGCAGGCCGGCGCTGCCCTCTCAGGCGGTCGCCGAGTGTTGCTTTTTTGCGAGGAGAAGGCGGGCACTGCCTCTTTGTCTCAATGGAGACAAATCTTGGGCGGACTGTTTGTTTGGGGAAGGGGTGTGAACGGGCGCACGAGTCCATCAAATCAATTAGAGTCTTATGTAGAGACGGCCTGGCTTGGCCTGGGCTGAGGGAGCTTGGCCCGATCCTTTGTGAGGGTTATGTGAGTCAGAGTGTTGCCACAGCCAACAGTCATGACTCGTGTACTCACAACACCAGTATGAGCGGAGGGAGGAGGGGTGAAAAGCTTGCATATGGCCAGAGCCAGTGTGTCACATTTGGGCTAGAGTTCACATTGGGCTCAGATGCTCACACCAATGAACTCGCGAGGATTGTCGGGCCGCAACACTGCGGTCGTGTTTGAGGGTGAGATTTACCAGCTTAGAAGCCATGGGGAGAAAACCGCACTGCATGTACACTGACATCCACAAGTCTGACTGCATACATTTATCCTCCATCTTGTCCTTGTAGAGAGTGTTCAGTGGGTCAGCTACTGTAAAAATGTAATAAATACCAGTCTGAAGTATTTAGCAGGATGAAAATGAGGCAAAGGAGGAATGTAGGAAATGTAAATTATAACACCTGTTATCTGAGGCTTTTATAAGCAAAACAAGCATGCAGTATATGTAAATTTCCAGTGAAAGTACAAAAGCCTTGTGTTTGTATCTCCTTGTGTAGAGCTTCAAGAGGTCAAACTTTACTCACAATTTTTGTGTATCGCGCATAGTGGTCCTGCATGAGGGACGTAGTATTCCTGTCTGTCAATAATCGAGCTGGGATCCTTTCCAGATCAGTGTCAGCTTAACACATCAAATAACCGCCATGTGATTTCTCAGGTGATGGAGGCTTTCTCACCTTAACTTTCTAATTTCGAATATACGCGAATTAATCTGTTCACACTTTTCAACGTGTTTCATTTTCTTTTTCTCTCTTTTAAAAACAGACAGACGTCATTCTGTCCGAAGCAAATGACAGCATTTCATGGGTGTGGACCATGGACCAGTGTTTTAACAGAGCAAAAGGAGGCAACTTTTGGTGTGCAAGTGTTTTGATATTCGCCTCCAAACAAACTTCAGTGAGGCCTGGAAAAGAGAAGAGAAGAGCGGGACTGTCGAGTTTGTCTCAGTGTGCAGCTGGGCATATATAGTTATGATGTTGCATTTAGGTGTCACCGTCCTCCCCAAGATTTCTTTGCAGCACTAATAACAATACAACGCTACGTCCACCTTTTCTCCTGACAGACAAAAGTCAAAATTCACACATCCATTAGGTCTTAGTCAGATAGAGACATTTCAACAAAATTTTTCTTGTGAAGGCAGTCTTGTTTGTTCCGGTGCTTATCCTGCTCTGACAAGTCAAAATGTCTCCAGTAGGGCTGAAACAATTCGTCGGTTGTCAGAAAAGTAATCATGGACATAGAAAGTCATAAAAAAAAAAAAAAATCTAACAAAATTAATCTAAAAAAAACATACTTCAAGTGCAGCCTTGGTGTGCTACGAGGTAAATGCAACTTTTTGTTGCATGTCTGCCACAATAAAAGCATCTATAATGTGTTAATATTGCCTGATAAATCAGCTGGTCTGCAGCTTATTGTGGTCTAACTCAAAATCTCAAAATGTCAACTTCCACACGAGAAAATGAAGTTTGTGTCACTGCTCTTTTCGTGTTTCAAATCCCTGCAGTAACACTGATTGCACTGTTTAATCAAGCAGGTTTTCATGCTCTGCAGTGGGTCAACACCCGTTTCAACTTCTGCTGCTGCCATGAGCACAAATCTGAGTGCGATCTGCATTATGTTAATTTATTTGCATATGTTGGGAACTACAGACATTCACAGTTGCCTGAAGCCTCATCTCAAACACTCAGTATTAAGTGTAATTATTCACCAGTGTGGAGCCGCTCCATTCTCTTCTGCACGGCATTAAAAAGGCTAATATAACTGCTGTTTTCCTAATGGCGAGGTTGGTAGCCATGTAATTCATTACTATGTGCATACTGCGAGTCTCAGAGGATATTTCACCAGGAGGACCCGCATATGACGTTACGCTGACTGGCCGAGAGCATTTCGTCGCGAGTTTCCAAGTTTTTCGGGGAGTCAAGCTGTACTGTTAGGGTGACATGCATGCTAATCAGCAACGTCTCATCCTCTGGTCTTTTATTATGCGCTTTTCAACACAGTGTGTCAAGATTATTTCCTTTGAAGGAAAACGCCAGCTGTCATGTTTTATGCATTCGCTTTTCAGTTCAATTTCTCTTGCGCGCTGCTGTCGGAAAATGCAGCTTGACTTGTGCCTCAGCTTTTATATTTTACAGCGCGCAGGTTTCATACATTCACTGCAGATGCTTAAGCCTTGATCGCATGCCAGCAAACGAGACTCCGTACAGCGGTGATAGAGTATGACACCGGTATAGCGTCTGGATGGGAGCGTGTTGGGATACAGCTTAATTTCATCTTTGTCTTGCTGAAACGATTATGACTGAACAGTTCGTTTTTTCCTGATTGGGTAAAGCACAAATGCTTTTCTGTGTCAATTACTAAATCAAAAATGATACCTTCACACAGGCAAAACTAACATTGAATACAGAATGACAACAGGTGTGTCTTCAATCCAAATGGCTGCTTGCTGTCCGCAAGAGGAAACTGAATCTCCAGCTGAGTGCTTTCTGTTTTTAAGGCCGATCCATGGTGAACTTTCCAGATTCATAGATATTATTGTTATGTAGTTTAATACTTAAAGTGTCTACGTTTGAAGTCGAATACAAAATAAAAATATCTGTGCCAGTTTTCAATATCTTTACATGTGACAGTGTCAGATAATACACTGATGAACAGGGCTGAGGCAACTGATATTAATATCAATACCCAAAGATGGCAAAATACACTTCAAAACTCTTCAATCAGTCTGTAAGGATATACTTCCTGATTCAAGTCTTAATTTTGCCAATTTTCTATTGTTTTATTTTAGAAAACCTCTTACATGAGTAAGAAGTGCAGAAGTGTTAAGAAATGTTTAACAGAAACAAAAAGCCTCACGATAACGCATTAAAAAAAAGTCTTGTTTTGTTATCTGTACCAAAACTGAAGCATCTTAAATGATACTCGGTCCTGCTTTTTTTCATATCTTAGCTTTGGGAATATAAAAATGGTCATATTTTAGGATGTATTACACATAGGTACAAGGTTATAGTGATAAGTGATGCCTGCACACTGACTACCAGCCACAAATAAATGACAAACGTCTCCACCCTAGTCGGTCCCTTAATAAAAAAGTGTTTTTTCACTTAAGAAAACATGACAAACTGCTCAATGCATCACTGCTCGGTGAAGACAGCTGTTTAAATTGATCCACGATCAAGTTTCACGATTTCGATCAGAAATGTCAGCTCAGAGAAAAGTGAAAACAGATTCTAACCAAACATTTATAGGGAACTCAATATCCAGCTCTATTCACAATACTAGAAACAGCAGCATTTCAGACTAAACTCATCACACATGCACTTTGATGACAGTTTTTTTTCAAATGTTTTTGACACATTTACTTGGAATCATGAACTTGAATCACTGTATTTTGTAAAACAGGATCACACCATCACGACTTGATTCAGCCGAAAGCCTGAATACTGAATACTGAATTATCACCCAGCCATTAAGCGATCCTGCATATGAGCGGCAGACAGCAGGACGGTCAGATACACTGCATGAGAAAATGGACCTATCAGTCTAAGTGCAGGGCAGCAACTCTCACGTACTCGATCTGTCTAATTGACTCAAATATTCTGCCCTGAAATCCCAAAGGCCTCTGGAGCAAAACCTGCACACACACACACACACACACACACACACACACACACACACACACCCACACACACACACACACACACAGAGGCCCCCTGTCCCCTTCGCTTTCTCCTCCATAGCCCCGGCTTCATTAGCAGCGGTTTGCATCATCCCCGGTGAAAACGTCACATGTCATCAGTGACTCCATTCTTTATCACTTCCTGCGGTATAGACAGTGTAACCTTCAGAAACCTGCTGCCCACAGTTTTACGTCTTAATTAGGAGCACTGTCAGAGGCGCCCAGTGCCCCTCGTCCCGATGTGAACGGACAGAGAGGGATGGAGACGGAGAGGGAGTGTGAAAGACGCAGAGGAGGACAAAGTCAGACACGAGTGCAGCAGACAAAGGCGGCGAGAGAGAGAAGGAAGGAAAAGATGTACAGTGGAGGAGAGAGAGAGAGAGAGAGAGAG
>JBCAUF010000838.1:8153421-8164175 GCA_038406115.1 Haemulon aurolineatum | reverse complement strand
AAGTCTTTCAGTCTCGTGTTGAGAAGAAAGAAATCTCACGTAAGATATCCCAACTTGTACGCGTCACATTTCTGCTATTTCAGGAATTTTTATTCAAAGGTTTTAGTGTCTCTAAACACAAAATGTTAATTTCTGATTTTTTTATTTTATTTGCAAAAGAGGAGATAATGCACTACTGGCAAAGAGTTTGCATCGTTTTAAGAAAAAATAAAACTATAAGATTAAAAATACTGAAAACTAAATTAGTTATGCATTGATGACTGACTTGATATGTAATTAAATATTTTACACTGAATTAATCTGCACGATGTCTGAACATGAAAGGTTGTACAGTACATTCATGGCAGAAGATTTTTTTAAGTACTAGGCTGGTTTACACAAAATGATGTATGCTACTGGCAATTTAGCAGCCTTAAATGACATCTTTATCATTGTCAGAAAATCCAGAGGTCAAATGACTGCACCATTTGACTGAGAAGATACTTTGAAGTTACAAAGGCGGCACACAAACGCAGAGCCACAAAGAGGCTAAAAAACACAAAATAAACTCCCCCCGCCCCTTAGCATGAAGAGATAAATGTGATGTTTGTTGGTAGTTAGGGGGTTAATTGTCAAGCATCAGTAACGTCTGATTGTTATTTTGAGCTTTTGTTTTTCAGCGCCGACTCCAGCCTTCTCCAATGAAGCCTCATCTCCTCTACCAACGCTTCATTATTTGTGACGCTCTGGTTTAATTCCAATTACCCCTGTTAATTAGGAAATCTCATGCTCTCTGATCTAGGGGTTCGTTTCAACTTAATGTCATTTGCCAGGTTGTTTACTTTCGATTAAAGCCTTTTATTGTGAAATTAAGTGTTACATTTGTTTCGGCGAGGTATTTATCTGTGTGATGGTAAACATCCTGACTGATGTCAACATGCAGAAGTCCCCCCGCATGCATTACCCTGTTTATTCTGCATTAGTGCTGCTGTCAACTCTTCTTTAGGCATATATTAGTACCACATTAGCATATTGTCTTATCAGACGTTTAGGTACCAAATTATTCCTTTCAACGGCTGTGGAGAGAGCAAAACGTGGGCCTTCTGCAATGCCGAAAACCTTCAAGATGTGTCATCTTTTGGCTCTTCTCAGGCATTTATTTTAACACTGAACAATACAGTTTGACGGCTTTTATTAGCTTCAAGAAAGATGTTCTCACCATATTCAGTGTGGCATTGTAATGCAGGAAGATAAAAGCGACAAACGGAAAGCGTGAAAGGATGAGTATGTGTGCATCTGTTTACGTTTTTTTTCTTCCCCTTAAACAATACCAGGCAAATGTTTGCTGTGCTTTACATACTGAGATCAAGTGACAAAAGATGCAAAGAAAGAAGCTGCTAAATACATCCTTTATGTATGAGACTGAACAAACAGTCTGTTGAATGAATTTCGCTGCTGCGCACAGTGTAAAATGTTCAATACCGTCCATCCTCAATGCCTTATAAGACTGGGTGGCCACTATTGCTCTTGTATTACATCTAAATGGGTCATTGTGCATCTCTCAGGCCATTAGCAGCCTGCTTGATTTCCTGTGTGGCAGCCATTTCCTCTCTTGGATCATTTCCATGTGACCAGCCTGCCCAGTACATACTGATACACCAGTACAACCAGTATGGCAGCCGGTTTACTGCTGATCCTATGGCATGGCTATCGTCCAATATTTAAATCTGCATTTAAATCTGCATTTAAATCTGCATGCATGGTGTAGTGAGTTGGGTTTATCTCGTCTTCTACTGGTGATAGTGTAATTACTCATCCAGGCTGTATGTATGCATGTCAACACATCAATGATAGTTAGCTCTTTGAACAGCTGATGTTTCCCTCCTAAAACTTCTACATCTACAATTTATTTATTTATTTTTTAATTTCTTCAGTTGTTAATATGGTATATGGTTTGGTAGGTAGACTAATTGGTCAATCTTTTGTGCAGTCTATGTGTTGCTTACAGCCTATTCATTCTGAGATGCGTTAAATCTTATGTCGCTGCAACATTAAATGGAAAATCTTTCAATTTACAGATGACACCATGTTCTATCTTACAATGCTGGTCTCATTATTTCTACTAGTAGTGTTGCATGCTCAATGCTCAATCAGTCCACAATAAATACAAACTGAGTATACTTTACATTATTACCAAGCTTAAAAGTATTATCTTACATTTTATGACTAACCAACAAGGCAAACTATATCCAATTATCATGTATCTAATTAAAATAAAAATGTAACTTAAAAAGGCCACTGATGGCAGCTGATTATGAATCTAAGCTGTCTGACTGGACACTTTCGCAACTGCCTCACGGGTAACACATCTTGGAAAAGCCATAAAAGCAACTACTTGTTCACTGTTAGATTACAGAACTGAAGCGGTGGGAAGCGCAGTCTAAAATCATGTTTTGCTTTACAGTGACGTACAGAACAGATGTGTTCAGTGGTACAAAACCATCTCTTAAAAGACTACATCTCCCACAACCCCCCCTCCTCAGTCCTCGTTACAAAGATGATGTAATCAAAGCTTTTCTCTGCGGCTTTTCTGAAGATGATAAACATATTGGAAACGATTTTTTCCCTCCATCAGCCGTTCACTCCTCCACCATCTGCCATTGAGAGAAACTCTGAGAGAAACTTGAGCTCCATTTGCGCTGGAAGAACATTTCCCACAAAATGTGACCCGGTGGCTCACAATGTAAAAATGCAGTGTAGAGGCCAGAGATAGGCTGCCAATCCTCTCAGACACGGTCTTGTTTGTTTACAGTAATTATACTCATGTCTCAAAATGAATGTGGCAATTACTGATGACTTACTGATGTTAAAATGCTACATGTAGCACCTTCATGCCAGTCAAATATTGAAACTGAAAAGCAAATATCTTCGTCCAATTTCCAGTCTAATGTTTCACTTGGCTCCTTTTCCATGCAAACAGTCACCTCGCAGCACCTCGCAGCATCCTAATTGAGCCCCGAGAAACCGGCAGGCGATGCACCGAGCTGCTGAGGCGGGAGAAAATAAACCCAAGCATGTATTGCTGTGACCTCCAAGGACAGCTCTGCCATGCCATGCCATGCCGTGCCATGCCAGGCTACGCCAGGCAAGCAGACTGTCACCTCTACCCTCAGTGGCCCTCGGCTTATGCCAGCCTTGTCCTTGTTTTTTTTTTTTTTCTTCCCCCCCTTTTACACCTCCCTTTTACATCCATCCCTTTCTCTCTCTCTCTCTCTCTCTCTCCCCCTCGCTCCCTCTCCTCCCTCCATCTGACGGGACTCTTCCAGAGCAGGTCCGTGGAGTCCCTCTGCTCGCAGTCACTTAATTAAACGCTCCCACAGCACCGGCGACAACGTGACCGACGGCTGTTAAATTAAGACGCTGTCGTGGCCGGGGCGCCCAACACTGGCAGGGCGAAGGAAAAAGATGAACCAGCTGCGAGAAGGAAAGGCGGAGGAGGAAGAGTCTCACGTCTGTTTCTTAGAGGCATTTTAAGGGAGGAAATCTGGACTGCCTTACTTCTGAGGCCAGTCAGCTTCATTATTACTTGTGCAAGAAGAGTATTCATCTTGACTGATGCTCTTTAATCAAACAGAACCGATAGTGTGATGTCATGTGGGACGGGAGAGGCGAGAGTTACAGAGAGGTGGAAGGATTTCCTTTTTCGATTTGGTTGAATGTTTGCCGAGGTTGTGCCAAAAATGACGTTTGAGCTCTTGAGCAATGTCCAAGATGCTTGTGGGAGGAGACACATGCTTCTGTTTTTCTGTTTCCAACCAGAGGGATCAGTAACGGTCACCTCATTACTACTTTTTATCTTAAAATTCAAGAAGAGGACCTGTCCTCCCACAAAACTATGATACGATGACAATATGAAAAATGTATTGTATAAACTCAATGGCAAATTTGATTTAGTAGCATGGTAGCGCGAAGGGCCATCAGATAATATCATTTAACTCCACACAGAGGAGCATACTCAGCCCACACGTCCCCCTGGTGAGGAACAGATGAGAGCAAGAGGAACAACAGGAAATCCACACAGACGCAGAAGAACTCACAACGCCTGCTCTCAGTTTTTTTGGCTCGCCGGCTCCCGTGTGCCTTTTTTTCCGTAGGAGGACACAGAGGGTTTAATGTATGGTGATGCATCATTCATTGCACACCTTGTTTGGACATTTTGCGGACAGCTGCTTTTCGAAAATAATACCCAGAGTGTGAAGGTGGGGGGGCGGTGAACGGAGAGAGAGAGAGAAAAAAAAAAACATACATGCATGCACATCACCGCCTCTTCAAAAAGAGCTGGAGTGAGCACCAGAATAAGGCCAAGCTCCCTCTCTCTCTCTCTCTCTCTCTCCCTCTGTCTCTCTCTCTCTCTCTGTGCCACCTTCCTCTACCTGCTGTCCCCAGTCGATCCCCGGCAAAACTTGGCGGCAGATGTTGCTGTGCTAAGTTGGCTCTGAAGTGCCTCCCCGGCTCCCCTGTCTCACCGACAACACAGTCAAACCACATTAGATCTCTTTATTTGTGCCTGGGGCAAGTTCGGCACTGCAGCTGTGTCCACCCCCGCTCTACCTTTGGTGTTGAAGGCCCTCCGGCGCTAAATGTGAGACCACAAAAAAAAAGGGAGAAAAAAAAAAAAAAAACTGTTTCACTCTCATTTTCTGTCTCTCTGTCTCTCTTCTGCATCTGCTGACAATCCAGCAGTCTGGCTCCGGGCGGCAGCACTGAGGGAGGGACGAGGGGGGGGGGGTGGTGGTACGGAGGGGTGAGGATGGAAGCTCGGCAAGAAGAGGGGGGGGGGGGGGTGAGGGGGTGGCACGGACACCCGGGTCCCCGTGCTGAACAGATGTCTGCGACAACCTGCTTCCTTACACCTGTACGAGTCCTTGTAACCCCGCGGATGCGGCCCGCTGAAAAATTCATGACCCTGGAGGTTTCCTGTCCGCCATCAAAGACCGCCGCCCTCCCTCCACTCCCCCTTCTCCCTCGCCGCCTTCCCCTCCCTCCCTCCGCTGCTCCTCTCCTCTCTCTTCTCCACGTCATCCGCTGCCCCGCTCTGCCATCTACACCTAACCTCCCACCGGACAGTTCAGTCTCATCTCACTTTGATCAAATTCAAGTCTATCTGTTCGGCCCGGTATCACACACGTGTCTCATCGAGGACTGGAGAGGGCCCACGACGGCAGCAGTCACTAACTCAATTAAAAAAAAAACTTTATGTAAGGAAGAATATATGAATAAAATTGTTAGAAGTTAGAATAAATCCAACAGTGGAGCGCTAATGTTGGAAATCCAATATTTCAGTAAAAACTGGACCCAGAGAATAGGTCCAAGTGGAAACTACTGCAGTGAAATGAGTCCAATGAAAGTCTAATATCAGGTGCATGATATCACCAGGACATGGAAACTGGGTTTGTGCCCGAAGCCTCTGAAAAGACGAAACATGCCAACCGAGTCTGCGTCTTTAGTGTCTTGGTAAAAGGTGACGATCTATTGGACAGTTCTGTTTTATTTTCCACTGCCCGTTCTTTCTTCTTATCTCAGACAATAAAACCTGAAAACCACAGAGCTGCTTCTGTCAGTCGGGTTTGGGAACTGATGCCGGGTTTTTCCATATATCCCAGTCTTTGTTGCTGTTCCACTTAAACCACGTGTCATCTTCTTTATGGAGCTGTGAATTGGGGTGATACAGTAAACAGCATTGATTTAAAAAACAGATTAAATTCCAACTATTTTTTTGTGAGAAACGCCTCACTGTAACATTAAGAGTCAATATTGACCTTGGAAGAAGGATAAGAACAGGAATACTATGGATATATAATAATGTTATAGATAACTATGGATATGATTTTAAGCTAAAACGGGGGAGAAGTCCATAGAAATTTGAACACATACAAATCCATGATACCTCCATGATAAACAACTAAATGGACCCTGAGATGAGACAGTTTTGTCATCCTTCAAACTATTTTTTGGAAAAAAAAAAAGAGTAAGTATTGTAAAAGGTCTTGTTTTCACTGGACAATTTTTAATGAAATTAATCTCAAAACTGACTGAATTAGTCAAGTGACATCTTACGACCTGCAGTATGTACCTTTGTAGAGTTGTTGCTGTTTTTAGAAGAGGTGAAATGAAACAAACAGAATCAAATCAAATCAGTGTTACATTTAGTGTTCGTGGGGAAAGTCTAAATAAAGTAACATAGATGCTTGCCTTTTTTTAAAAAAAAAGCATTTGCATTGCTCATGCATGCTAAGAATTCGACTGTAAGCCAATGTGGGATTTAAAAAACGACGTGACTGACTGAAAAATAAATTATTTCTGTTTTCACTAGTATTCACTTTCCATTCACAGTCGACTACCGCCCTGTTAAGACATGACTTCAAACACACGCAGCCTTCGTGGCCTCCTGTTTGATTCTCTCCTGTGTGCGCTGTGTACAGTCTTGATCAAAGCCTTAAAAAGGTGGAGTTTATCGCGGTGATCGGCATGTGAATGAAGCGAGCCAGCGGTGCCAGGGACTCCGCTTGGCAGCTCTTCTTCCACGTCCTCCTCTGTCCCTCGAGCTTTGACACCGCCGGTTTACTCACCGGTGGGCTTCAATCTGTTTTCTATACACTCCCAAAAGGTTGGCTCGGAGCCACCGAGGTGACCTGTCGTGTGTGAACATCTATCATCTTATACGCCGTGGGAGCTGCAGCACATGATGTTTCCACATTCTGTCTTTTTTTTTTTCGGCTTAAAACTCAGACAGTTGGATGAATATCGGGCAGGGGAATTGTTGTCATTTCAACATGAAAAACAGCAGCCTTTCCGACGAGCGTACTGCAGGAAAATATGCAAGTTCAGTCATCTAATGAAAAGCCTGGCCTCAAAACACAACACAAACAGCAGTAGCTCATTTAACAAATTGTTAACTATTTATCATGGCGGTGAGACCAGCTCACATCATGCTTGTGTCCTTTTTGGCCTTAAACAGAGCACTTTCTTGCGCAGGGATTGTGCTGAACAGCCCAAACCACTGCTGCAGAAGACAACTGAACAGTGCATTCGTACGGCTTGGGAATAACAAACAAAGAAGGCACTCATTTGGTGATTTGTAAGTCAAAATATGTCCATGCAACTGCCGTTGAGAGCACTCGAGTTACTTTACTTTAATGCGTACCAGGTCCAAACCAGATGTTGAAATATAATCCTGGTTGTCAAAAAAACTTTTACCACATCTTTTGACCAACAAGTGATAGGTGAAAAGATGCAGATGATATTTGATTTTTATGGTGCATCTCCTGTCATTTTGAGTTCTGCTAAAAAAGCAGTGTGACGCCCTGAGTAGGAGCTGGCAGGCTCACAGCTGGCCCACGTGTTTGGTTTTTTCCATGTTCTTCGGAGCAGCAAACGTTATTCCACTCGAGACTTTTGCAGTCTGACATCATTCTGTGAACCATTAAAATAAAAAGACTCTCACAGTTCCTCCTTCTCGGAGCTCTGTGAAGAGCAAGACGGTCAGAAGCACCCACTAAAGTGGATAAAGTGGATAAAGTGGCCTGCGAGGCTTTTGACATATTTCACTTCATTCACGAATGGGATGGCTTTCAAAGAATCAGCTGCTGGTCTCGTCTCGGTTTCTGGCTACCACTGCACAAAAGTTTGCAGGGGTGACTTCATATGAAGCAGCCAATAAAAAAATAAATAAAAAAAGACTGCTTCTGGGCCTGAAATCTGGTCAAGAAATGAAATCTAAATGCTCCATCGCTCGACACCAGTCTGCAAACTGATTCTAATCTGCGCTATTCATGTTGAGATTAGGCATATATCTCAGTGTCAACAGCAGATGGTGTGGTTTGTTGGATTGACTGCTGTCTTAGAAAGCTAAGAACTTATCATAACATCTGGTTAACTGTGACTTGGTGGCGGTTTGTGAGCAGCGTGCTCTGCTAACCGCCTGCAGGGCGTTTGGTTTCAGTGAGTCGGTTTTGTGGAGCCGCTGCGTTTCCTCGTCTCTGACGGAGGTTGAGAAAAGCCCAGAGTGTGACCATATTAGGTTGTCCCTGTCACACTCCCTTCAGTGAGCCTTTGCAGCTGCAGCTCGCATCGGCCCGGTTAGGTAACAACAACACAATGCTAAAGTCGTGCCAGCAGCTTCCTCTGCTGAGAAGCAGTACACAGCATAACGTGCCTCCAAATCTGTGACTCAATAAAACAATGAGTTCCTAGCTGTAATCGTGGTGACTACAATGATTTGGAAGGACAGAAATAAAGTCATACTGGGAAATAGGGGATTTATAAGAATAAAAACGAAAGAAGAAGACCATTCACAATGCTGACTGGGACAAGAAATTTTCTTATTTCTGTCTTTTGACTTTGACTCACTCACCTCAGAGCATAAGTTTGTGCAACTGGAAACCCAAGACAACACTCACTGATTTACTGTATCTAAAACACACACACACACACACACACACACACACCCTTCGGTGCAACACCCACGCACACTTCACTGTTTTTTCAGTCTTGCATGCCTCTGCATATTTTCTTCACCGTGATATACGGTTTGTATTTTAGGCCGCTCTGCAAATTAAACTTTGTCTGGGAACAAAAGTGTCAAGAGCTGGAAAGTGAAACGGTTCCTGTCACCGCCTTACCTGGTCTGCGGATGTGGGTCTCATGAGGGAGACTCGGTCATACTGACGTCGCAACAGAGCCCACAGAGCATCGAGGCGACCCTGACAAAACACAAAAAAAGTTTTGTTTAGTCCTTCACAATACTCGCAGGAAATAAATTTGTAAATTTGTTGATGATTTGTAACCAAATAATAGAAGCTAAAACGACCACTTAGGAGCTTTACTCGGGTACACGACTGTGGCACTCACCTTGATTGGAGTGTACCATTTGTTCTCGTGATGGTAGGCGGGGGCGGGCTTCGGTTTGGGGCGTTTGATCATTGGCTCCTCTGTTTCCTCTGGTATGGACACTACGGCGTTCTTGGCCTTCTCCAGTCTGGCCCCCTCCTCTGTCGAGCCCTTCTCACCCCAGCGCACCTGGACAGAAAAAACCAAGAACAGGACCAATTTAAGAGACAAGAAGAGCTAATTCTGGGTCTTTATTGTCATTATTGACGATTTATATACATCACAATTTAAAAAATCTGTTCTCAAACTATCATCAAGAATTGACTGTTAGCACCTGAAGCTCCAAAAGATACTACACTTCCCATAATGCATCTTGATAGCATATTTTCATTAAAACTGCACAGCGTTGCCTTGCCTTTAAAGTCCATAACAAAAGCATGTAACCCAGATTTTCACATACAGTATAAATTTATAGCATAGCCCAGGTTGAGATAAACCTGGTGACATCACTATGACATCACAGAGGTGATTTACTCTCTGGCACTTTACTCAGAGCCACAGAAGGCATTTGGTGCCTTCAGATGGGACCCGTGAGCTCGTGTTTTACGACACTGGAAGTTTCCGACACTGCATGCTCGGTGTTCAAATGGCGGAGTCGTGAGAACACGGCTGCTAGGCAACAGCAACATGGACGCCAGCATACTCGTTTGTCCTCTCTTCTTCTTTGCTTCTTTCCAAGAAATGCTCATTTACAGGCTGTTGGAAAACACTTCCCAAAGACGACAAGCTTAATCCGACTAAAATTACAATATATTAACTTACCATTCAGCAAAAATTTATTTCCACGGCTTCCACAATTTTTTCAAAGCATCACAACTTAACACAACCACAGCTGAAGGCAGCGTAAGTGCACGTGTTTTACTCAGTAGTCGTCATTTAGTCCTCAAAAACTGAATTAAAATGAATTAGAAAATAATTGATTGAGGAACCAACCAGTATGCTAATAAGAGGGATAACTGTTATCACTGTATGTATATCCATAAGCAAACGAAATGACCTGAAAACCTGTTTTTGCTTTTATTAATAAGCACATTTCCATGCGGTATAATGTGTTATTGTGTGTGAGTGTGAGCGTGTGAAAGTAGGCCTGTGTGTTAGTTAAGCTGTCCTGCTTTTTAATTGAATTCATCACATCTGTTGCAAGGAGGAGATAAAAAATCCACCGTCACATGAATGGGGAGAGGTGATTAATTAGCGACACAGTTTTCAAGCTGTAGGTTAAGCCGTGACAATATAGAACAGCTTTTCAGAATCATCTCCGGGATAGATCCCTGGCCTGCCGCATCAAGAAAAGAGAGGGCCGCGATGAATAAAAGATACGTTGTCACCTAAGCCGGCTCAACGCGCGTTTGAAATATTGGCAGTGGCAAAGCGGTGGAGGTGGAGGTGGTTTTCGCAGCGTGGCGTCTTAAATGTGCATGCGGAGGAGAGGGCAGGTTGATCTTAACAAGCACCTCGCTCTCCATCCGCAGGGGGGGGGGCCTTCAGAAGTGGAGACGGGCCTGTCGGCGGGAATCAACCTGCGTCAGGAAGAAGAGAGCGACGGGACGGGCCGGAGCTCGCAGCTCACAGCTCGCCGAGACTCGTGGGGGAAAAAAAGTCAGGGGGTAGGGAGGGGGGGGGGGGCTCCCCGAGGATGTTGGGAAATCCCTGCAAACGCCACTAACTTCCTCGGGGCTGAGAAGCGGTAGGGGGTACAGCGGCGAGGAGGGAGGAGGGGAGCTCGCCTTTAAACCTGGATTCCCTTCGGAGGAGGGCGGATAACAAAGGAGCTGCCGAGGTTTGGGAGTTGAGAAAAGGGGGGAGAGAGAGAGAGAGAGAGAGAG
>JBCAUF010000838.1:8103835-8116252 GCA_038406115.1 Haemulon aurolineatum | reverse complement strand
CTGGCTGCAGGGATTTGTTCCCATCTAGCCACAGGAGCTTCAGTGAGGTCCAACACTGACGCTGGGTGATATGATCTGGCTCACAGTCCGCAATCCAGCTCATCCCAAAGGGTGTTGTTGATGTTCAAGTCAACAAGTTCCACTACACACTGGGAAAAGCATGTCTTCATGGGCCTGGCTTTGTGCACACTGTCATGCTGAAACAGGAAATCGCCTTTCCCAAACTCTTGTTATTATTGCCTTAAATATGACTGTTTACTGCAGCAGTCAGACTTCCCATTATTACACTCATGTGCACATGGTTGCCATATGTGCAGGCAGAGCGTGCATTCTGTCCGCTTTTGGTCATATCTGTGACTCAACCTCATACTATGTCCCATCAGTGTGGGACCATGCAAAAACTGTGCTCTTCTCCCTCCATAAGCAACAGTTTTATGAGAGACATAACTGCAGTTTAAGAGGCCAAAGACAAAGTTTTCCACACTTACTTGTCTAAAACAAAGTAGAGGTCGTAGGCTCCGTGACAGGACGCTTCCTCCGCCCAGCAAGACGATGCAAACAACCCGAGAAGGATCACAGCAGCCGCCGCCGTAGTCCACCGACTCTTCCCGTTAAAAAGTTCACCCTCCGCGGGGAAACAACGTGACGACTTTTGCAACATTGTAGCAGAAACTCTGCGTTCAGGAGTTCAGTGTCGTGTTGTGGGAAAAAAAAGCAACAATAAATAAATCTTTCAGGCGGATACAGTTGAATACGCCGTGCACATCCCTTCGGTGCGAGCGGCTACATGTCAAAAGTTCCTCCAAAACAATCGACTTAAGTGATAGACCTGCGAAATAAAGGAAATCACCGAGCCGACGTCACCATCCGTGTGGTTTCTTCATCTTCTTGAGTCACTCACTCACTCACTCACGTCCTCAATAAAAAAAATAAAAACGGTTTGGCTCCTGAACTAACGCTGGTTTTGATCAAAAGATAACCTAAATCACTGCTAATAGAGGGCTAAACTTCTCAGTGCTAAAGTACACACTGAGGAGAGAAAAGTTAAGCTGCCTTCACGTTCTCCTCCGTGGCTCGTACTTCTGAGTGCTACAGGCGTGACTTTTTGTTTGTGGTTGTTAATGATTACAAAGTGGTTGTAATATACCTTTTTTCACAGCAGTCACATTGACATGAAACAGAAGTGTAAACACAGGTGTTGTCAATGATACTGGTTAAGTTTTGTTCCATTTAGTGTAGCAGAGCATTTCCAGTCACCTGAATGAAGCAGAACTGGGATCAGTATCATCGGTCACACCTGTGTTTGACATACAATTTCATGTCTAAATGATGTGATAAAGGACTGGATGAGTAATGACACTTGGTAGGCTTATGTTTTGTTTTATGATTTGGTTTACTGCTGCTGTTGCAGTGGCTGAACACTGTTACATTTGACAATAGACTACTGTAGCCTATTTTTTTTTATTATGAAACATGCAACCAATATTTTATTAGATGGTGGAAAAAAGAAATAGATGCAATTATTATACACCTATTATAGTAGTTTGGTAGTATAGTATACCCAGAATTACTCAGTTGCATTTTGTTTTTAACCAAAAACAAACCAAAAAAGAAATATAAAATGTGTTTAAATATCAACATTAAAATTGTATATAATGCTTTCCAGAGTGTCAAATGACCGATGTACTCATGTGTAATCGGCATTATTTGTTAAGGCTACATGTAACTCTACATAGGCTTTTTACATAAGCTCGTTCCAAGTAGTTTAATCTGTAGCAATTCATTATATTTCTAGTTTTTTATCATATACTTTTTGCTTAGCCAATATATAGTGCAGTAAAAGAGGAATCTATTTCTAAGTTGCACAACATAAACATACTCAAGCATTATTAAAATATGAATATATAAATATGAAGTGCAGCACAGAAGAAGTATGAAACATTATACTTATTTCTACCCTTTGATTATTTAGACGTCTGATGTGCATCTCATACAATCCTCAAAGGGACCAACTGTCATGAGAAGGGGCACAGGCAGGGTCAGCCACCAACTGCAGAAACCCACTTGGCCATCTTGCTGCCACCGATCCATTCACCAAGCCAAGCCAATCAAAGCTTGATACGGCTCAGATGTTCTCTGCTTGTCTAAGTCCCTCACATGTCCCTAATCGTCTCACCAAAGTAGCGACGCAGCGTTCACAAATTGTTTGGCACTTCATGTTTGCCCAAGTTTCAATCCAATCTTTCCCACAGCCCTTAAAGGCGTCGTCAGTTTCCAGTCCAGAGCGCATGCCCAAATGAGAAACCAGCTGCTGGACTTCTGTGGATCTGGAGATCCCGATGCACACACCCAGCAACATCTGCATCACCTTTTGTACAAATGCTACTCAATAATATTATATGAACAATGTGTCCACTTGTCAGAGATGAGGTCATATACTACTCATCATAGCCACTTCTCTTTAGACAGCACTGATTTAAAAGGAATCTTTGAAGTTCAGAAGTAAGACAGTACCACTGCAGGGGTTTGACTCCCAGTGAACTCATGCACAAATGTTGAAATCTGTTCAGAAATAGTATGTCGTGCCTTTGGTAACTTGAACATTTTGCTCTTGTATGAAACAAAACTTGCATTTTCATTGCTCTTAAAAGCACAAGGTTCTTGTTAACTTTTGGCCCAAATAGACGGTGATTTCCATTTCCCGTTTTTCATGCTGTTGTGATTGATTAGATTTTGGTGAAATCACACAAGCTGTGTAGCCAGTGGGATATGGGTATTCTCTTTTTCTCATATTTTCACAATTTCCATAAATGTCCTCTTAAAGCCTCTCATTGAACCCTTGTTATCAGATTGGCACATCTCATCTGAAACAGTATGAACACACGTGGCAAACAAAACAGGCATCCAAAACTCTTTTCCCCTGCATGGAGTGAACGGTCACTCTGACGGAAACAGAACAGTCTCTTGGCACAATGAGAACAGGGAAGAGGCTACAGATGTGGGGTCTGTGAAATCAAAGCAATTTCAGCAAAGTTGTTGCTTGCGGACAAATTCTGAAGTGCAATGTTCCTTAGAAATATTTTTAGAAGGGTGTGATGTATTTTTGTAAGCCTCTTTGTGTTTCTTTTCATCTCCACTTTGTGTTCCTTCGTTCCTTCTTCTTCAGTTTTTACAACTCACATGTGCAAAGAGGGTGACGAGCCTCATTTGTGCCCAAGAATAACTTTGGCCTGTGCTCCTTCAATAACACACACCAGAAACACGCCAGAACACAATAAAACTGTTAAGATAATGTTGAATCATTCCTTTATGCTTACTAATATTAGCATAGTATCAAGCAAATGTACTGTGAACACAGCTATGTGCAGTTTGCTGAGTTTGTCCGATGTGTCTTGTTGTACATTTTGAGCGCTGCTATTCAATTAGAACTATGACAGCACAAAATATGGTAAAACAAAATAAATCCTTGAAAACACTCGCAGATGATATGCAAGAGAACAAAAGCACTGGGGAATTTTCTGTTAAACATTCAATTAAATTTGCCTTTTTGTTCCAAGCGCTCTATGGAAGCTGCAGGTGCCTCCATCTTCACTGTGGATGTCTCATTGTGGGATTGATTTAAATCCCCGAACCTGGCACACACAAGCCTTCCTCATCTTATCGTAGCCATGCTCCAGCCACTGAGCTCCATAGCACCATTTCACCAAATGCATCGCAAACATGTGGCGATTCTAAAACCAAAAGTCTTTACGGGAATACTACCGCCGGTGACGCAAATGTTCTCACAGTTGTATCTATTGACTCTAGATGAGTAATTACATTTCATAACTCCTGTGTGTCTGACTACCACCACCTCAGGTTACAGTAAATGCTACTAACAGATTTTTTAAAGTGGTATTTTCCAGGACGTACAGGAAATTCCAGGTTTGGTCTTGTATGGCTTATCTCCCGTGTGTGTGTTGTTTGAACAAGGTGTGTGTAGCGGGTAGAGGATGTGACTTCAGGCTATGGAATTAGGTAAAGACACTGGCAGGCACTCAAAGTGAAAACAACACAGCTGTTGTTGAGCTCTACCTGTTTTACCTGTATCTGCTGCAGCACATGTTCTAAATAAAGGTAGATTTAAAGGGTTTTATATTTGTATTGCACTTTCTGTTAGTCATGTAGGCGTATTTGTTTGCTAGTTTTATGATGTGGGTCGCTGTCTTACCATACATAGCACACAAGATGGTGATTCAACAGCCGGCACAGGTATTGAATCCATTTAATCTTGCAGCAAAATAAAGGACTGCAGTCCAAATTCATTTGGAGATGCTGCCTTAAACTGCTGAGGAAATTGACATCTATTTTTCTGTCTTAAGTTAAACATATTCCTGACTGTCCTGACTTTAATTGTGCAAAGAGATACTGTGAATCTTTTCTCCTCAAAGATTGTTTTAAAATTTGGATCCTCTCTAAATAAACATCCTAAAATGTGTTTGTTATATGCACACCTGCACTGCCAGTGCCCTCTGGCACATACAGTACAACATGATTGGTTGTGATCAGATTGATTCAAGTATAGACATGCGGGAACGTGAAGGTTTGCTACACACTTTTACAGCATCACGTTAACCATTCAAAGTCAAAAAGGCAGAAGTCCAAGTGAAGTCATGACTCATTAGTCAGGCCGCAAGTCTTCTCTAATTTTGTCAAGTCTCAAGTTATTAGATTAAATTCATGTGACTCGAGTACTGACTTTGGTCTGCTTGCCTCCTTTGACACTGAACTTCCTCCTCCTGCACATCACTGCTCTAAATATGCAGTAGACAGATGTGAGGCAAAGATGGTCTCAAGATGATTCTGGGAATGTAACATACCAATATTTATCTTTATATTTATTTAAGTTTGTGATCAAGTCTCTATTTGGAGGAGTTGGAACAGCTGTAGACATTACAAAAGCAAAATTAAAAGTATTGTGTATTTTCAGGCAAATGTTGCATTGCATCAAAACTCAACATCTTGTATCTGGCAGACTGGTGTTTCAGATGTAGTTTGCATCACCGCAATTATTTTTTATTTCTGAAGTGAAGTCCATTCAGCAGAGTTTTATTGCCTTAATAAAGGAATCAATCTTTTAAAACTGTTCAACTTCATACAAGAATTGTATGTATTTCATTGGAGAGCTTTAATGTGCAAAAATGGCCTGAGTGTTGTAACAAACTTGTATATTTTTGTCATGAAAATCTAAAAACGTAAATATGGAATATTGAAAATATATTTAAATATACATATAATAATATATGGCTGTAGAAAACGTTCACATAAGAAACACTCCTGCTTTAAGCTCGTCTTTTGCTCTTTTCTCAGGAAGTGTTCTCACTTAACAAGTGCAAGAACCAATTACTCAGCCCACAGCTTCTGCTAAAACATGGATTATACGAAGGGACTAAATCTATTTTCTTTTGTTTTGCCACAGTGTGAAAACTGCGCTGTCACACAACTCCATATCAGCGAGGTAATTACCACTAACACACCTCATCAAATCTGAATAGTCCAGAGAACAGCGACACACGAGTATAATTATCTGGCAAATCAAAGTCTAATTAGATTTTAATTAGAATGTTAATTCTTTTGCACGCCATTTGGTTTCCGTATATGCTACCTAACTTGGTGTATCCTGAGCGGGGCTCCACAAAACAAAGAGAACAAGAAAAAAGACAACAAGCATGTATTTCCCATTATTTGGCGAATGTACATGTTTATGAGAATCCAGTGGCTTGAGAAAATAGTTGTAGTGCATGAATTTGTCATGGGGCTTTTCAGCTGGAGGAGAAATCAAAAGTGACAGATAAAACAACAACAGTAATTTATGGAAGCAGTGAAGTGTTGAAGCTAATCAAGAGATAAAGCCATAACAAAAAGCAAAAGTGCAAGAACAAACAAATATTCTTAATGGTTAAGAAAGTAGCTTCACAACATTTCTGTCAACAATCTACCCTCAATTGTAATGGATCATAGGAAATGCCGATAAACTTTTGACCTCTTGCTATAAAATTGTTACTTCTCATTATTTCCTACACAAAACTGGCTGCACTCTGCACAATGATTAAACACAGAACAAATTATTTATTTAAGTTATACTTACGAGACCTTACATGATTTTCCCTCCAAATCTAAAACTGGTGACGAATGGACATAACAAAAATAAACCACATTATCAAGACCAAAAGACATTCAGATGATCTATGCAATACCATCTACGATAGTTTAACACAAACAACCACTTGAGCTAATCTAGTTTTGATTAGAGACAGATATTTGTTTGCAGAACAAATAACGGCAATGCATTGATTATCTTGATCTTGCAGAAACTGCCTTCTCACTCAAGTCACATTTTCAACAAAGTTGGTCAGGCCAGTACAGCTTTTCCACCTCAGCCATATTGACATGAAACAGTTGGATAAACACAGGTGTTCAATGATATTAATTATGGCTCTGTCCCCTTTAGTGCAGCAGAGTCTCTCCAGTGAGCCAACATGCACAATAGCAGCATCCTGACTCTGTTTGACCTGAATGGACCCTCAATATCATTAGTAACACCTGTGTTTACTATAATATAAATATCATGTCAAAAAAGGTCTTATGGGAAAACCCCAACCAGGCACACTGACAAGCTCAACTGATGACAAATTGACCATGTAAATACGCCTATTTTAAGACTGCATGAACATAGTAAAAAAAAATGTAAGAATGTCAGATTATTAAAACTTGCTGGACAACAGATGGTTAACCAATGGTACATTGTTTGTGGGGCATTACTAACAAAAACCCATACAAACATTAGAACTCTGCATTGACAAATATTTTGTTTACTTAACTTTGGTTCATCTCGTTCATATAATCAGTTAGTCTGAGATATATACAGGTGAAAATACATGTTTTTTAGCTCCTTTTTTCAGTTTTTTTTCTTTTTTTGACATATATTAAATATTTCATTTTTGAACCGTCAATAACTACTGAAGCATAGCTGATTAATTGATTGGTGTTTCCTGTAGTAGGAGAAAGGACATCAAGTGCCTTCCAGATATCATCAAACAGGTCTCCTCCTCTGCACCATGGAAAACTGGAGGAGGACAGACTAGGCAAACACACAGGAGGTGAAACTCAAGCACACCCTGAAGAAAGGAAACAGATCCACTCCAACTGCCAAAACCCGAATCTTTCAACTACTTGGCCACACTCAGTTCAGTGACAGTTGAGTAGGTGTTTCTTCAATGTAACAACTAATCAAAAGCTCTCAAAGGTTTCAACCAAGTTAGAGCATCACTGAGTCAGTTTCCTGCAGTCTGTGTGGTTCGGTGTACAGTAAATGTTTGCTCACCATTACTGATTGTACAGCTTCGTCCTCTGAGGGTCCTTGAAGTTCAAAACTGCTGCATGTTGATGATGCTTCATCAAGAGAGAAAAAACTCGTTATCGATAATTGGAGAGGCGTCAGAAAATCAGAGCACCTCAAGAAAACCTACCAAAGAAGTATTAGTCACAATAACAAAGATCCATTGAGTCCTAATAGCATCTATAACTCATAATTACCTTAATAACTGTTATTTTAGCTTGTTTTTCCTCCTTTGAGAAAGCATTGTTTGTCACTAATGGCATCTTAAGTTGAAATTGAGTGCCTTGCCCACAAGTAAACAGCATCTATCAATCATGACTTGAGGCCAAGTGTCACAACACACAACAGCCAAAAGTGTGTGTGTGTGCGAGTGTGTGTGTGTGTACTGAGTGTGGTGTGTGTGTGTGGGAGGTAGACAGCTCCTACACCTGCCTGATGAGTGTGTGTGAAAATAATGCACACTGTGCCCATCTTGTGTTGCTCCTAACAGGCCATTTTTCATTATATAGCAACATGCACACGCATCAGCTGCTCCACATCAGCTTCATCGGTTACTGATGTTACAGATGAGACATGTTGGAACAACTTCTGAGGTTGTGACGGGTTCAAATTGCACTATACACAATTGTAATTTTGTGTTTATTTTGTGTATTTTATGTTTTGTTCAGCACAGTGTGTTGTGTACATTCTCTTATGGCAGTAGTAGTGATGTACTGAAATATAATATTTGCAGTATGTAAGTTATGATTTTGAAGAAGAAGAAGAAAAAAAACATTAAAGTTGTGTAAGCTGACTTTGCAGGTGGGCCATACAGTAGCAAATCGTAGTGAGAGACATTTGCAAGCTGAGCCTCCATACTGTCTGGTCATTAAAGGCAACTATTGGATATTTGTTTTTTAAAATTCAGGGCAACCTCAAGTCAAGTCTTCATAAGATGCTTGCAAGCCAAGATTTTCTTTGAATGTTGACCAATAAATACAGGTTTGGGTTCTGTTAAGTATATTTTAAATCAATACTCACAGGCTGTCTGTACTGTATGTTGAAAGAGCTGTGTAATTATCCCTCCTGTTTATATTGGCCATGAAATGATCCCTTCGCACCGTGTTTATACTGTAAGTGATGGAGAACAATAAATCACAGTCGTGGTTTTATACACAAACACGTTCTATAGTTGAGCTGCAGTTACTATGAGGACACAGCTGTCAGATCGAGTGAGTATCTTCCAAAGTTCACCATTCTCTCTCAAAACACATATGTTTCTTCACTGTGCAGTGGCAGAGGATTACTTCCTGGTAGTCGCATTGGTTTTGTTGCTGGGACACGACACCAGCAATAAACCTTAACCCATCTGCCAGGATGGAGACACCAGCTCAATCTGGCTAACTGAAATCATCAATTTAACTTTGACTCAACTTCTGAATGCATTTTTGCACAGAACAAGGACTGTAGACCGTTTGTCCTCAGTGTTAGACACGTTGCACTATAAAGGGATTGCTTCATGGTCAGCATACGGGAGACAGAGTACTGTATGAGAATACACAAATCTGAATTCGTCCTTTAAAAAGTCACAGAATCTGAAAGTCATCCTTTAATATATTTTTTCACATTGATAAAAGCCAAATCCCTTCAATGCACAGATCTAATAATCAAATATTCAATGTAGGTGGCCATGCAAGGCCTTCGGGAAAAAATCTTTTGATTTTTCAAATCTGAGAACTCAAGTTTGAAATTTTGTCACTCAAGTCTGACTCAGGTCTACAGCCACATCTTTGTGTAGTCCCCTTTTGTGACTTCATGAAGTATATAGTATATAGTCTACAGTATATATACTGTGAAGTACGTGGGGCATGAAGATAAAACCCTTATCACATAATTTATGGGAAAATACTAGGATAGTATAATTGTGTATGTTTGAACTGACTTCCTCCGCTCCATCCCTGCATGCTGGGCCTCAGTAAAAGCACACGTCTGCGCTGTCTCCATGCTCCTCGGAGGCAGACGTTAGCATTTAGAGGAGGACAGGCAGCAAGGCGTCGTCCAGATAATGAAATGAATCCACGTTTGATCCTCTCATCGTCTCCCGGTAATTGTTCTTGATTCCCCCTTTGTGTTTCACGCTTGACTCCCCCACTCATATCAGGGCCCGTGTATGAAGACGTGCTCGTTCCCCCTATCAGAGACAGCAGAGTTCAGTGATTAACAAATTAAGGATCTTCTTTGCCTTAATCTGTCTCGAGGCTTTTTTTCGGTTGGCTCCTGCAGAAACATGTTTGGCAGTGACAGCACCTCTGCTCCCATGTTTAATTGGATTAGAGGGAAATCGGGATAAATACACTCTCAGACGGGGCGTCGGGGAGCGCTGGATGAGGGAAAAACAGGTGATGAAGTCGTTTCAGAATCACCCTTTCAACTTCTTTCACTGCGCTGTTAAGACGTCAAAGATTTCTTTGGCGTGGAGTATCATGGGAGGAAGTGAAAGCCTGTGTGAGGGCGTATGGATTAATTTCTGGAAACATTAGGCTGAACCAATTAACGTCACATTAGGGGCATTCAGCGGCTTCCTGATGCTCAGCAGTGGAGATGGGGCAGTGCAAGGGTCTGTTAAATTCTCAACTTCAGTTTGTCCACGACTGAACATGATGGGATGTTTTGCACTGTTGTTTATTGTCTTTAACATCTGACCATTTTCATGATGCTATGCGGTGAGAGTTAGAACGTTTTTCTGTCACACTGCTGTTCATTCAGTCGGTCTGTCACTTTAGTCAAGATGGAAATATCTCAGCAACTTTTGAATCAATTGCCATCAAAAATTCATACAGACCTTGGTGGTCTCCAAACAATGAATCCCACTGATTTTGGTTGTCCTTTGACTTTTTATCTAACGTAAGGTTTACATGGCGGGTTTTGAGTTAAATGTTGAGACAAGTATTGGATGGATTTAAACAAAATTTGCTAAATTTTACCTTCAATGAAGAATTCCAAAAATATATTGTTCAAACTGACTCCAAAGCTTTTAATGTTTTTTTCATCCTTCAAGATCTTAAAATACATGTAACTTTGTTATTTTAAATTTTCCTATTTAACAGGCAAATTAAACAAATGCAAGAATAATCTTGAGGATTATTCTCATTACACAACCAATTTCATATTAATGTCTGTGTTGAATAAACTAGCAAGATAAATAAGAGCAATAAAACATAAATAAATGGTTTTATATTCATGCAAACAAACATTTTGTTGATCTCTTTTAACGCACTATTTATAATGAGGTCTGTGGTTTCTATTTCATGTCTTTCATGCTGTGACGGATGAAATCAAAGCTTCATTAAGGATGCCATGGAGCAACAGTCAAATCTCTGGTCTTGCCTCTCTCTCTTCTTGTTTGGATTTAAAAAAAAAAAAAGCAGATGAAAGTAGGGGTGCCAAGGATTCAAGTGCAGTTCATTGCTGCTTTTTGTCTGGATCCATGTAAGTATTCATGTCATCTCACTTACATGTGTATTTATATACATAAACAAATTCCCCAAAAATATGATTTTTCTTTCATAATTTTGAAAGGAAAAAGTAAACGATGAATTCAAAATATTTATTGTACGTTGACTGTTGTGACGGCAGCATAAACATTTATATACTTGACATGAGTTGTTTCCTCTGTGGAGTCATAAAGACCCAAGAGCTGGGCAGAAGATTTCCACAAGTATTTCCAAGGTCCACAACTGAGATTTCATGAATTCACGGTCAGGGACAGAACAAACACATCGGACGGATTTCGTAGCCACACAGCACAAATGATACTCCTGGTTCCTGCCACAGTGTTGATGGTTTACTGACTACACTTTGGCTCCATCCTGGATTAATCATCAGGGGGACAAAGTAATCATTTTTTTCAGTCATTTGAATTTACAAACAGACAGTTTGGTGTTGCGGTAAGAGGTTTTACTACACAGAATAGTTATGAGCATTGTAACAACCACACAGCAGTGCATTTTTTCCATAAAATATCATCTTATGGTCTATATTCAAATCTACAAAAAAAGGAAAAATACTATTGTGTAACAATTTTGAGGATATAATTAAATTGTAGCATGTTCAAGTCTTTCTCAAAGCTGTAATGTTAACTTGGTAAGCTAGCCTCACTTCTGGAAAGAGACATTGCTGTTGAGTTTGTAAAATGTATTTTTTTGACACGTTGAGCACCACAAGCCGACTGCCATCCAGTTCCATTATATTGGAGAGAGAGAGAGCAAACATCTCGATGGATAAACAGCACTACTGGTAAGAGGAAAAATTTGGATTTGGGATTTTTTTGGGTTAACTATCCCTTTTGAATTGTAAATATTTTCATTTTAACAGATAGATAAAATGACCCACAACATCTTGGTTTCAAACCTGCTTTCCCAAAAACTGACAAACAGCGAAAACATGCGTCCTCTCTCATTTCAGGCACCGCCGCTAGTCTGTAAAAACACAACCATCAGTTTGCATCCATCTCGTTCCTCTGTCTCACACTCCCACCGGCCTCCCCCTTCCTCCCCTCCCTCCCCTCCTCTCTCTGTGTTTTATTTACTTGGCTGACATGCAGCCTTTGCGCTGGCAGCTTTGTCCATCAAAAGGCACCTGCTCCTGGTGATTGTTTGCTCACCTTCCTGTCCAGAGCGCTGCAGATGAGTGTCAGCAGCGTTTCGCTCTCACCACCTTTTTTGGCGGGGGGCGTTTTTTTTGTCTTCCTCTCTAATGAAATGTCTTCCAGGCTGAAGGGCCGCCTGTGAAAACATCAGGTCAGCGCAGCGTCCTGAGGCATGTTCGTCTCTGGAAAAGACACAGGATTTCATCATTGCATCACACTGACCACATTTTTTAAAGAGTATGTGAGACTTTTTGCATGAGTGTGTAGTGTGGGAATTCAGCGTCTTGCTCAAGGACATTTCATAATGTATGACAGCTGATTGACACACTGCTTATTACTGCAGAGCTGAGTCTGTGAACTTCCAGGTACAAGACGCCCTCTTAACGGAAACTTCTCGGCTCAACCTATACAT
>JBCAUF010000838.1:8065215-8077204 GCA_038406115.1 Haemulon aurolineatum | reverse complement strand
GCTTCAAAAAAGCTCCAAAATCAGCGTCTTTATACAATTTCCTCTCGGGTTTATTAAATCAGATATTCCCATTTTTATTTCACAAATCAGAAAGTAGAAACAGAGGCAGGAGCAGGGTCTGCGCGTGTAGTATGGACAGACGATAGCTCATCTGTCTCCACCAGTTATCACGAGTTGTTCATATCAGCCTGTTTATTTCTGAGTTTGATCGCTTAGATGCGCAAATGAAGGCTTGCTTCCCGGTTTAGAGCGGGAAAAAAAAAAAAAAAACTTTTGGTCCAATTTCTTTATTTCAGGCGTTTCGATTTTTCTAAATAGGCTACTTGATGTGAAGTTGTTCGAGTACAGTGTTAAGAGGAGGATTACACTTACAAATAAATCGCTCTGTGGCTAAAATAATACACAATGCTCGTACCATATGTCCCAAAAAAGAACAGTGAAGAATAATTTTAAAATGTTCATTGTCAAAAATATTTAGCAGCCTAATCTACCCTACAGTGCAGAACAGATTATTATTATTTCAGCAATTCAAGAATTACTTTTTACTTTCATCTTTATTCATTTTTTCCCATCAAAGCAAAGCTTGAAGGTGTTATTTTATCCTGTTTTTTCTGGTGTTTTTCGCGTGTCCGGTGAGCCTAATTTACGGCTGAACAAGTGTGTGTCAGGTGCAGCTTTTGCGCGCACAGCCTCTGCTGTATTTAACGGCGGAGGGTGGAGGAGAGGAGGGAGTGAAAGAGCCGCAGCCGTCTAAACACACACATTCAGAGGTTAGAAAAGGGAGAAAAGAAATAATTAACTGGTCGTGCTGCTTTAATTACAGTCTCAGAGGGGAACGTGGTGGATTATGGTAATGAGGCGGCATACGCTGCCGCTTGTAGAAAGGAGAGAAAGGTTGGCTGACATGAAATCACTGACTTTGACAGTCCACTTGAAACCCATTGGACATGCTGTCTCCATTGGACACGCACGGACACGACCAGCTCCTCCTGATACTATGTTTTAAAATTTTCTCTGTTTTCACGAGGAATAAAGATCCTGTATAATAGGCCTAATGATTTTAGATAAATAACATAAATAACAACTAGCATGTAAAGCCTCAATATTGGAGGACTGGTCGATTATATTTGACAGCCAAATGTATAATAGTTAATTAAACATGAAGCCGCTTTTTTATTCTCTTCTTTGCTTATTTAAGGAATATTTGAGAAACATAATTGACATTTTTCGTTTTGATTGCCACCAATCACAACAGTTGCAGTAATGGGAGTCCGTGGAGGCCTACTGATGCTAATATTAATAGTAATATTAATAGCCCAGTAATGCTAATGGACATTATAATAATGAAGATAGACAGGTAAATACTATCATAATCAACCGTTGATCTAAAATAATCTTAGTAATCTGTTGTTTTTTTTTTAAATAATGTTTTCATCAAACAACATATATCCTAATCCGAGGCAATAATACGACTACTACTACTACTACTACTACTACTACTAATGCTAATAATAATAATAATAATAATAATAATAATAATAATGATAATAAAGATTCAGGGTTATTGTTTGGTCTACTTTTTTTTTTAATACGAAAATTTAAGAGACAAAATTGGGGAAGCACAAGATCGAGATGCTGAAGATGATGTCGTCATGAACTTATTATGGGGTTTGAATTAATTAATTTAGAAAAGCTGGCCAAAAAAAAAAAAAAAAAAAAGAGGGGGAAAAAAAGAAATGGGCCCCAAATGACGCCCTTGACAGCTGGTTTAGCCAATCTGTCTAGGAAGAGATTTATTTTCTATCAGCAGGGACGGCGGAGGGTAAACCCACTGAACAACCACTTTACGCAGGTTCAGGCTTTTTTCGGATGATGAAGAATCTAGAGGACATAAAGTGTACTGAGACAAACGAATTATTGTAATGTAACAGGATTTTTGCAGCTGGGAGTCCGGCGTCCATACAGCAGATCTCTGATGTCTCTTGCCTTCCCCTGTCTCCGCAGTGTGAAATGGAGGAGTCCAGCTCTCAGAAGTTGGTGTGGGATGGGGACGCCAAAGCGGTCCAGCAGTGTCTCACGGACATTTTTACGAGCGTCTACACGACGTGTGACATCCCAGAAAACGCCATTTTCGGGCCTTGTGTGTTGAGCCACACGTCGCTGTATGACAGCATCGCCTTCATAGCTCTGAAATCCACCGACAAACGCACAGCACCTTATATCTTCAGGGTAAGTGGATCTTCTGTTTTTTTTATCGTTTTCTTTTGGTACAAGCCCCAGTATTTTTTTTTTCTAATTAGCTCACACTTTTTTTTTCTTTTTTGCTTTTCATTTTCAAATAGAGATTTTACCAGTTAGCATTAACTTTCCCGTCAAAATCCCTTTTATTTGTGCTTTTCTTGCCTTGCAGCTCCAAATATAACAAATACATTATTACAGATTTAGGCCCATGTCCTATTTTACAAACACTGGTGCAAGAATCTGATATTGAAAGAAATGTTACAACAATGAGATGCTAGTAGATGTTTTAAATCTTTCAAAAGCAAAAGGCAACAAAATCCCCTTTAACAAGTCGTTTAATTCTTATTAACTCATTAAAATATTTTGCTACTATTGCAGCAAGACAGAAAGCATCTACCAATGCATTTGAGATAATTGTGTTGTGGTGAAAATCAATTAAGTTAAAAAAAATTGCTTTATATTGTCCATATTAATGAAATGTGTCATACTGCCTTATATGTTTATCGAAATAATTATGGTCTGAAGGGGGTGGATAAGATTTTATGCCCTTATTTGCAGTATTTGAATTATCTTTATTTGAACATTTTGAAAATTTGAGGCATAACATTTTGCTGAAAATGAATATGAGTTTTTGCTATGAAATAATAACTCACTGGGTTTGTGTGTGCTGTGCAGGTGGACACCTCGGCGGCCAACAGCACCTCAGAGGGTTTGATGTGGCTGCGGCTTGTCCAGTCTGCCCGGGACAAAGAGGAACAGAACCTGGAGGCCTACGTGAAGAATGGCCAGCTCTTCTACCGCTCGCTTCGCCGGATTGAGAAGGACGAGGAGCTCCTGGTCTGGTACGGCAAAGACCTCATCGACCTGCTGCTGCTCAGCTCCAGCAGAGCTCCTGCCAAGAGCAAAGGTGAGTCGATTGAAATCAACACAGCCTTCACTTTCATAAAATGTAGCTCTGCAGCTTCTTTGGATATGCATTGTCGCAAAATTGGAATCATCATTCATAAATGTTGGGCGTAACCTCTTGCATTGTTGGACAAGTATAGTGGTATTCCAAAGACACGTTTGAATGTGCGATAAGTCACAAACACAGCACAAAGCCGATGATTAATGCATTATGATAAGACACCACTCCTATGCAGGACAATGTCAGGATAGTCTCTTTTGGTCAAACCTAATTTCCATGTCTCTTCTTCACAGGTTCGTCCCACCACTCATGTCCTGACTGCAGCCAGCGGTTCCAGTTTGAGTTCCCGTTCTTGGCCCATCTCCGGTTCCGTTGCACTAAAAGACTGCAGAGCATCACCGTGGCTGACGAGGAACCCAGTAAAGAGAGCAGCACCGAGCGACCAAACACAACCCCGACCAGGACCAGCCCAAAGTTGGGTCGTTCCGAGGGCTTCAGCAGCCCTCAGGACAGCACCAAACCCTCCACAGACTTTCATAACCTGGCCAGGGATCTAGAGAACAACCGCACCAGTCCACCGAGCGACAAGGAGGCCGAGATCTGCAGCGAGAGCTCGGGGAAGAGGAAGTTCTCGGAAATAGAGGACAGGGAGTGCCGAGGGCCCGGACTTCCACAGTCCAAGTCTAAAGATGAGCTTGCAACATCTGCACAGAACTACAGAGGAGCGTATGGCCTGGAGGAGAACCACAGGTCCTTCTCCCCACCGGGCTCTACACAGCTTGGTGAGGGCAAGCGCAGCGCCTTCACAGAGGTCAAGAAGTCGCCCCAAAACCTCAAACACCACAGCGGCAACAAAAACCTCCAGAGCTCCAACTCGGAAAACAAAGATGGTGGTCGTCCCAGCAGCAATCCATCGGAGAAGCACCTCAACATCAGGCAGGTGCTGTCTGAGACCCAGCCGCCGCAAACCTCACCCATGGGCAGCGCTTTCACCTCTGTTAGCCAGCAAAGCAGCGGCAGTGGTGGAGAGAGGAAGAGCGCCTTTAGCCAGCCGTCTCGCTCCTCTTTCTCCCAGATCTCTCCGCTGGTGATGCCGCCCAAGCTGCTGGATTGCCACCCAGCGGTGGGTGACACCATCTCCTCCAGCAGACTCTACCAGGCCGACCACCTTGCTGCCAAACTACAGGGCGCAGAATTGGGCGCCAACTGCCCCGTGCCGGGCGGTATGGCCAAGCAGAACCCCTTCGTCTACGCCACCGCCTTCTGGCCCAAGAACTCTGGGCCCATTCAGCTTCAGATGCCCTCGGCACTCACCCTCCTGCCTCCCTCCTTCACCTCCCTGTGCCTGCCGGCCCAGAACTGGTGTGCCAAGTGTAACGCCTCCTTCCGCATGACCTCGGACTTGGTTTACCACATGCGATCCCACCACAAAAAGGAGTACGCCATGGAGCCTCTGGTCAAGCGGCGGCGCGAGGAAAAACTCAAGTGCCCCATTTGCAATGAGTCCTTCCGGGAGCGGCATCACCTGTCACGTCACATGACCTCCCATAACTGACTTTTACAGACTAACAAGAGATAGACTTTTTTTTAACAAGGAGGGACTGTGACCCTGCCTGGATTTAAGCAATCCGACTGGAGATAGGCCACCTAAAAATACACAAACACCCCTTGCACTTGTTTTCACTTTGGACTATGATTTTCTAATTCCTTTTCGGTCTATTTACTTTTGCTCCCCTGTACAAAATGTCATGTTTTGGGTGTATGCAAATGCATTTTGACTTCAAAATGAATCTATTTATGAAGCACTTAAAAGTTTGAGAATAAGGGAAGATTTAAATATGTGTAAATGTACAGTAAGTTGTATTTTATATCATATAAATGCAAATATAGAGAAGAAATACCAATGTAGTCACACGTCATGGTTTACAACGCAGCAAGGTTTTTCATGTCTACGATGAATATGGACACAAATTGGGGATATTATGTCAGACTATATTTCAGAGTGCATGTAATATTAAATAATATTGATTTAAGATGCAGTCTATACATTACGATGTAAATAATTTGTTTTATTTGAAATACAAAGTGTAATATTTTGTGTCAGTGGGGAATAGTTTCAGTGTTTCTTCCTTTTGCGGAAATTTACTACTTGATAGTTTATCTAATCATGTTGAATGCATTGACAATAAAATAGCTTTATTTTCAACTGTGGCCTTCCTGGATGTTTTTTCCTTTTTTAAAAACTGCAACCGTGGTATATGATTTCTTGATCAATGATACAGTTTGTTCTTCATTTTGAATTCTTAACTACATCAACATTATATTCTATTTAGATAAATATAACAAAGAACGTGTGTTAAGCACAAATGTCAGATTTTAAACTTCTATTTGATTTTGTGTTAAACAAATTACATTTCAGATAAAGACAACCTATCTTAATAAAAATGCAATTACCACATTGTATAGGTTATGTAGCCCATAAAAAATAAATACAAAAAAGATTCATATATATATATATATATATATATATATATATATATATATACACTGTTGAGAGTTCATGGTAATATTTCATATGATGTCAACGTCTTATTGAAAATAAAAGCACGAGTACTGATATCACACTTAAAATCATTATTACTGTTGTCATCCTTATTGACGTAACGTCGACCGTATTCATCCGAACTGAACTTTCCAATAACTAGTCCGAAGAACAATACCGATACCGTCAAATGTATTATTTTATTCAGTTTAATGTCCAAAGGTCGTCATGCGGGCTTGTGTTTTTCAGAATAAAAGGTTTGAAAATGACGAGAGAATGACTTTTAATTCGTTTATTCAGTTTCTGTGCCAGAGCTGAAAATATAGAAATGATTCTCGGTTAAATACGCCACTGAATTGGTCTTATTGACAGAATAAAACACATAGCCTACAGTACGCCTGCATGCGAGACTTAGGCTTTTCATAATTAATACATTTGATTAATTTTCCTTTGTACAAAAAACAAACGGCTACATGTTCATCTACAAAAATGCGACGAGTTTCTCAGGGAACAATTGTTTAATATAGAGAAGTATTTCCATTTTTTTAATTCGCAAACTCCTCCAACATTTCATGAAGACAACGAGCTGCCTGGCTTGCAGCCTATAGACGCTGTGATAAATATAAATATCAATTATCGACCAGCCCTCTGTGACTTCAGTTTGTACAAGATTCCTGATGAAATCATGTGGCAAAGCAGTTTTTTAAATTAAAGTTGTGGTTTTTTTGGGTTTTATTGTATAAACGACACGGACTAGTTAAAGTGTGGGGATGTCTGTGGATCAACGATCATCATTTACTGTTGATATTAGCTGTTACTCAATGATTAAAACTCTAATAATAATAGGCTGGTACTACCGGCAGAAGAAAATTTCAGGGCAGGAACCAAAAAATGCAATGTGTAAAATAGTTCAACAGCGCCATCAAGTGGCAAACATTTGAACTACACCCAGGGAGTGACCACAGTGAGCTCGTCTGTTGTAACATGTGGGAGAGACTTTTTTCAGTAGAAGACTACATTTTTTTATGAAGCCATAATTTATTGTACATAAAACATTTCAGGGATTTAATTTTATATGAGCTGCAGAGACATCAGAATCATCACTGGTTAATTTCACTGAAATAAGCTACAAATTCAATATAAGCTGATGATCATGTCTGTATTTTCAGCTTTGCAACAGAAACAAAACTATATCAAGGATAATTTTTGCAGAAATGTTATTATACTATACAGTGTAAGTGGTGGTCATAATTATGATGAAACTAGCTAATTTAAACTCATCTTTAGCCTCCACAGACACAAAAATATAGATATTTATTGAAATAATTTATAAATCAGAAGAAATACTGGCCTGATTATGTGATTGCTTCTGGGACGACGAGTGATGTTAGCCAAGCTCTTACTCAAAGTGACCATGAAAAATAAATCACTCATCAAATCCATCAAAAGCAGCCAAGAGGTCAAAGGTCACAGCCGTAGCTTCTCAGCAGATTTCAGCTGTCAAGGATCTGAAAGGTCATTTAAAGCTGCGCTCATCCACATGCTATTCACTTTCATTTATGAATGAGACACATTTTGATCCGAGTTTGCTAAAAACAATCCCAGGTAAAGTTCAGCCTGCGAGCTTTCAGGCCTATCAGTCATATGGTACACGCCAGTGGGAGGAGTTTGCCCACACAGACAAGATATCATAAAAAGCAAAATAGATTCTGAGATCTCTCTCCATGACCACTACCAACTCCATCTAACAAAGATTTATCAACCTGGAGTGATAATATAGTCCAGTTTGAAATCTGCTGAAGAACATATATTGCAAAGAAGCAACAGTCATGTTTGATCGTCATCATCATTTCCAACAATCAACTGTACAAAAAATGATCCTAAAAATGCAAATGAGAGTGGAAAAACTAAATACAGCTTGGTTTCAAAATTACATATTTTGGCCTTCAACGTCAGTGGTTTCTTGCCATGCAGATAGTCTCTCTTTAAGTCATCCAAGTTATACAATACCGGAAACTAGCTGAGACTATTTCCTGCCACTCAAATACAATAGAGCTCAATCAAATCTTGTTTGTAGCATTTACAGTGTTGAACTAATACTTCCAAACACTAAAAAGGGTTAAAAAAAATCAGACCTTATTGTCAGTGTTTTTAAATTACTTTAACAATAAAGATTTGCATTTCATTTGCCTTCATTGTATTGAGTAGCAAAGTGGGAGTTATTTTGGATGAGGACAAATGGTTTGGTCAGTTTGAGCACTTCAGCTCTTGGACAGACATGAAACTCACCTGTCTGAATCATCCAAACAAAAGAAGAGCAAGTGTGTTTTAGAGAATCTCTGCATTGATAAAAAGGTAAAAATACATAAAAAGTTCAAGTCAACCATGAATCTTGTCTGATCACAAAGCTTAGAAATTCCGTTGAGTACTCCATGAACAGTGGGCTGAAATTAAAGATTGCACTTTGCAGTTTGAATCGGGCCACTCTCAGATTCTGGGACAGTTTTGGGTAAATTCAGCAGCTGTAGTGCCGAGATTTGTTTCCTTTTTCTGAATATGATGCGGCTCAAATGGCTTCTTCCCTTTCGCAACGGCAGCTGAGGCTCTTGGGTATCATAGTATTTAGAGCCTGTCGTCACACCAAGTTAGCAGGGGGAAAAAAGACAGATTTCTGTTGGCTTTTCATGTTGAGTAACATTTAGGATATTATTAAAAGGAAACTTTCAAATGGTAATTTACAATTGAGAAAAAACACAATTAAAATCTACTGTATATAGCTGAATACCACTAGGAATAACCTATGTTTTTATTTTTGAATTTTGGTTGAATTGATCCTTTTAATCTGAACTGTGTCACACAGGACAGCAAAAAAAAAAAATCACAACAGGAGCACAGTGAGCAGCAGTGAGGATGTAGTAAGACGTGCTAGCAGGAGATAAAAAACCACATGAAGAGGTCATGGTCGAGAGGAGTGGATACAGCATGGTGCCGTAACACTCACATGATGATGAATTACAGCACCAGTGCACATGTCTGCACGTTACACCTCATCTCACATCAACACACACCTCCCATGTCAGCAATCCAAACAGGTCAATCTCACCACTAAGGCATGTGATCGACGAGAAGAGGTAGGCATCGCTAACACACACACACACAAACACACACACACACACACACCCCAGTGATATTTAGTGCCCTCATGCTTTGCTGCTTGTGTCATCGTCCCTTTTGTGCCCCAACTTCCCCCCCCGACACATTTGTCACTGCATCACTCAGCGCGCAGCGACGTGGGACAGTTTATATCTCTGCTAAGCTGGCACTTCCATCTGGCCCTCTGCCCCAGTCACACTACATTTTTACATTTCAGGCATTTAGCTGACGCCGCCATCCGTGGCAAAGTGAGCAGGGAAGTGAGCAAGCAGGTAGAGAAACCTCAGATGGATTCGGCGTCTTTTCTAAACTCCACATTGACGGGATGCAATGGCATTCGCTGAATTCGAAGCAGTGGCCTTTTTTGGTTACGGTACAGGCTCAAGAATGGCTACACCAACTTTGATACCTGAGCTGTGTACAGAATACACACGATATGCTATTAATATATACCGGTAGTATAAGTAGGTGTAAACAAGATGTGCGCCACACTGCTTTGCAAAGCTGCTCATGTAAATCTCAGAAACTTCTCAAGGAGAGAGAAGTTTGATTTAATACATCATGATGTTCCAGGAGCCAATTTATTTCTGCACAGTTCTCAGCAGCTCCTTCACACAGTATTTGCATTGCTTTGTGAGAAATCACTGCCCTTCTTACATGCATGCTGTATATACTTTTCTTGATTCAATCTATGGCTAAGTACAATATGTATCTGTTGTGTTGCAGACGGTTGTACCATTTGTTGCATGCTAATTGGTGACAATAGCACACACCAGATGCACCATAAAGACTCAAAAGACTCAAAAAGAACTGGTGGGTGTGATGTGGCTTTTTCCCCGTCGAAAGAAATCTGTTTTTCTTCTTCTTTTTTTTTTTTCTAGTTTTGGTATCTGTCTCTGTTGTTACAGATTTAGTGATGTGATGAATGATGATGTGAATTGCTCTTAGACGATGAACAAGCACTTTGTTTGTTCGCATACTGAGAGTTACAGTTTAGCCAAGAAGTCTAAAAAAACGTAATCAGGAGTGGGGTTTCCATCCAGACACGGTGTCACTACAGTCTTTTCTTCATTACACCGAGACGCTCTATGGTCTATCTATTGTGTTTCCTTCAAAACACGCTGGGTCACATTAGTTGTAGCTGAATGTAATTTCTTGGAGACAGGGTTCCCTCAAGAGTCTTACTACATGCGGGGGGAATGACAGCCACAGAGATACCACAAAACAATCAAAAGAACAAGCTAACAAAACCATCTCCGCTGCAAACCTTCTGCTCACTGCAAATGTTTCTATTCATCACATGCAACACATCTGTTTTGTGCTGAACTATAAACCAAAACCACAGCATAGCCAATAAACCTTTAATTTCAAAAATGTCTTCAACACTCAAAGTGCCAAATACAATTGGCACTTAAAGACGTCATTTTGAGTAAAACATGTTTAAAAATGGGTTTTCAACAGTCACAGAGTAACAGGAGCCATTAACATTGCCCCTCAAGCATCTTCTTATTGCAACACGCCCCAAACAGAGCTGCACTGCTCACACACAGTTCAGGCAGCGAGCTAACAAGGCTTTGAAAGATAAGTTCAGATCAGAAGTATCGATTTCACAGAGCGAGAGTCCTGGCCTGTAGGTCTGCACACACACAGGCACACGCACACAAGCGCACCGCTATGTGTTTTAAAGTCATAATCCAGGGTTTACACAAGGCCAACTCCCCCTGCTGCTGTCTGATTAGGATATCGCTGTCAGGTCATTATTTTTTGAAGAGCTAAATATATACAAACAGCATCGTCCTCTGTGCACTTGCACTATTTCCGACCCACAATGCACTCAATCTACAGGTCCGCTGACAGGGACAAATTTACACATCATGTCCACTCCGAGATGATCCGCGTGCGTCCACATGCCTGTGACTGAGTGTCTCTCCCCCTGGGACTCTACCTGTCTTCAGGGCACATCTGAGTCTTGGATTCCTCACATCGTGGAGATGGCGAAGACTCTGGAGGCTAGATATTTAGGTTACACCTGTTTCACTGCCTCAAACGCTTTTCTGCCTTGTACAGAAGAGCGTGGATGTGGAACGGGTTCGGTACAGTTCACTGAAAACGTTCCCAAAATGATGAATGTGTGCTGCTTAGTTAATAAACGGGTGGAATCCATGTTATTGTCATGTGACCCTGTTTTTCGGCTGCCTTTGGGGTCTTAGCTGTTACATGTACTTCCTTGCTTTGGTGTCAATCTCTGTTTATTTAGTGTCAACTTCTGTTGCCAAATTCACTCGAGTGTTTTGTTGCCTCTATTTTTTTCTTCTGGGTGTGACATTTTCATGAGCCACTCCAAGGGTACAGAACTATATATATATACATATATATACTGTATTTACGCTCAGTTGTCAGTTTATTAGGAACAGCCAGCTACAACTAAAACAGTCAATAAACTTTACCTTCGTAAATATTTAATGCTCTGTTTTATTGACCTCATTTATGTCAGCAAAGGTTGTCTAAATATTGGACACCTGTCAGTATATCACAGTACGAGTCAACAGCATCACAGACTAAATTCTAAGTTGCATCTCTTTATAATGCATCCAGCAAAAACAGTGTATATCACACTTTTCTTATTTCTTTTATAAAATAATCAATGATTGATCAAAGTTAGTGCTTTATAATATTACAATACTGTATTACTGTAATATCTAAGACATAATTTCTGAATGTATTAATTGCACATTCAAAAACAATAAAAACTTACAGCTCACACATGTGTACACCAGACACTGTTTCAAGAATCACAAAAACTGCGTTACAGATGCTGCATTACTTAGTCAAACATGAGCACAATTTAAGACAATTACATCTGACTGGGAAGCATTTAATCAATACTTTGTAATGGTAAACCCCATTTTTAAATATTTAATACACATCTTAAGATTATGCACGAACTGCATGTGTTGATATCACGTAAGTTGATGCAAAATTCAAACAAAGTGATGATATAACTTTTCAGCCACAAATATTTTTCTTTTATCAGGTTATCTAAGTGTCAAGACAGAATTTAAGATGCACATGTAGATTATTTTAAAGAAAAAAGAATCTCAAAGTTTATAATCCAGTGCATACATTTATAAAGTGTCAAACGTGGA
>JBCAUF010000838.1:8047290-8058454 GCA_038406115.1 Haemulon aurolineatum | reverse complement strand
AGAAAATCCGAAGGGGACCGGCTTGGCCTGGGGATCCCTTTGTCCTGGGAAAAGAGTTTTTTTCCTCCCCCTTCCCCCCCCCCCCCCCCCCCCCCTGCAACTCTCCTTTCTCTCAAACTTTGTCCTCTCGTTTCTCAGAGCTGTCTTTCAGAGCAGCCTTGAACTTTGAAAGGAGGAAGGTTCGGGGAAACGGGGATCTGTTGTAACTCAAAGAGGTCGTCAGCCGAGTGGGAACAACACGCCCGGCGGCAAATGTTGGACGCTGCAAATGACACGTCGGCGAGGATCCAGAGGGGCCACTGATGGTGGGAAGCGCTGACGGGGACGTCCCACGATGTGTTTGTGGACTCAGTGGCACTTCTGACGTAACGCTCCTGAAAGTCAATACAATCAGCTGGCAGTAATTTGTTTGTGTGCGTAGATGAGAGTGGCCTCTTCACACTGCAGGACGTGTCTTCATTCTGGTACAAGGCAGTAGTGTAAACATTGTTAATCATATATGAAGAGGGTTTGATGAATATGAAGGGAACTTGGCTGACCTCTCTGGCCACAGCAGACGACTCAGCCAAGCCACCGCAGAAAAGCCTCACGGACCATCTTAAAATATTGGGTGGCCAAAGAATATGTACACACAAAGCAAGTGAGCTCGAGTAATTCGACTCCCAGGAAAGGGCTCCGAGAGCAAAATAATATACAACAATCTGAGACACAGCTCATTAATTCTGACCCATACATGCAGGACAACCAAATGCTGAAACTAATTCATTTGTTCACATCAGCGCAAGTATGGACCTGGAAAATCTGCACACTCTCATAGATGAGCTTCAGAGGTTTTCTGAAGACGTCTCTGCCATTTATGACCATGCAAATGCCTGGGTAATGCAGCAAGTAGGAACAGTGCTCAACTTTTTAAAACAGTACATGTAAAACTGCTTACACCCATTGTTTTCTTCTGATATCATGTTTTGACCATTTTTTCATCAAAAATGTTTCCAACCCAATTATTTCCACACAACAAACTGTGTTTTGTTGTTAGAAAAGAGTCACTGAAAAGAGATTAAAACCATCTTTTTTTGTAGCCCAAACAAAATAGTGTAAAATTGCTATGTGGGTTATTATCCTAAAAAATTCATATTCTCATTGGATGATTCTGAAGAACATGGCTTACAATTTTCCAATTACCCTTGTGTCTTTGATGCCTTACTCTATGCACACCATAACCCAAGTTTGGGCTATGACCACATGGAATTATCTAATATGATAACGCAGTCTGGTGCGAAGGTTAAAAATACCCATTGCACAGGTGTAGTGTTGTAATGGATTCTGATGTACAGTACCAGCCCACCATTGCAAAGAAAAACAAACCAAAGCACACAGACAAGAGCAACTCCTAAAACTAAACTAAGATTGTTTGAATCATTGAATGGAAGACTTTTCAATGTCTCATCTCTTTAAGATCATCCTAATGTTGCTCCACTTGGTGAAATTTGCTACACTCACCTAAAAAAAAGCATTCAACCAATCAAAGGAGGAGTCCAGAATTCCAAAATACGTGACCACTGAGTAACAGCAAACTTTGACTTTTATGCCCATAAAACATGGAACAATCTTCAATTCTCACACAGCAAACTTGCATACATTTGTAGTGTGATGAGGTGAAGAGGCCCTGCTCTTGTCTTTTGACCAGCACATCAAAGAAATTACCAAGACAGCCTTTTTTTCTCTCTCTCTAAAGTATAGCTAAATTAGTCCTTTCTTGTCCATGGGTGAAGCAGAAATCTTAGTTCATGCTTTTGTTTTATCTTGACTTAGCAAAAGAGGGAGTCAGGTGACATAGTGTAAAATATATAGAGTGAGAAAGTCTGTATAAGGAGAAGGTCGAGTTAGATGGCTGGGTCAAACACATTGAGGAGTTTCACTCAGACCAGTGTTAGTGTCCCATGTGAAACCAAAAGTCGACGTTGACTTATTTTTAACTTTTGTCACATACATCAGTTATGTCAAAAACAAGCTTACATATAAGGCATTTTCTGCTTTATTGTGATGCTAGTGACAGCTGGAAAGAGACAGGAAGGCGAGCAGGGGGACAGAGGGAGTGACCTGGGCTGGAAGTGAAACTGGGTCACTGCAGTAAGGAGCTACCACGATGTTTTTAATCAAATATTTAAACAATCCTGAGTTATCAAGACATACATTTCTATTTAGGATGAATCTTATCTTTTTTTTCTATTTGTATGTCTTGTTTGTATTGCCAGTCTCATTCTTTCAGTCATAAACCAAATCGCATGACCAAAGGTGAAGGTTCTCATGAAGACGGCCTTTAGGCATCTCAGCTTCTCTACATCGAGCATGAACACTTCCAGTGCAGTGAAGCTTCTCTCACCACCGTTGGCATTTCCACCTTTTTTGTGTTTTGATTGTTTTCTCCTCCGACAGATACTTCCTCTCACCCTTACCACATGAATCTACAACTTTAGTTTCACAAATTGCAAGCTTGAGAGTTAGAATGATTTCCTGTGGTTTGATCTAGAGCATATTCTCCAGAACTGAAATGACATTTGAATTTTGCCTACTGTCTTTTTGCTCAAGGTTCAAAAAGAAAGTTTCTCACCATTGATCCTCTTACAAAGGACCTCTCCAACGATGACTATGCAGACTATTCTAGCACCACTGGACATCAGAGGAGGGTTGTCATTATGTTGATGATTGAGGCCTTGGTCGGTCAGATGCTCCCGAGCAGAGCCCTCGGCCCTCAGATTGATCACCGTCTCTGGGCTCAGACGGTTCAGGGCCGCAGCAGAACCTGCTGTCTGCTGTTTGCTTAGACTAAAAAGCTGCTAAAAGCTGGGATCAATCGGGCGGGAGAATCAATCAGGATCATCCGTGTTTATACGACTCAGGAGGATTACCTCACTGTTACTGGAATGGCCTCACAGGAATGACTGGCCATTAGAACAGTGGGACTAAACACTGCCCCGCTGTTTACATAAAAGGTAATGTGGGCCCGGCCCCGGCTCTGTGTGCCAGAGACAATTAGGCCCCTATACAGGCCGTAATCCACCGCCGGGCGCGAGGTAATCAAATTCAAACACAGACAGGCCCCCGAAAACAATGAGGGACTGGATTACAATTAATGCATGCGAAGATAGAAAATTAATAAGCATAATGCTGAACATGTGCGACAGTAATCAATATTCGAAGTATTCAGCATCAGATGGATGTTTTTACAAAGCCCTGTGTCTTAGCTGATCAAAATGTTTAATTTAATTGAAATACTGCCACATTTGATTTAAGTTTTATTTCCTGATCTCACTGACTAAGTATCAGTTCTGGACAATTTATTTGTTGTATAGTGTATGATAAAAGTGTTTTACCTTCAGACTGCTTCAGCAAAGATGTTAGGAATCCAAGCAGAGTCTGACGGCATTGCTCTTTAATACCTCAGTGATTGAGGACCATGGTGGACATTCAGCAGTCACTGCCGGAGGTAGAAGTCGGCTCACAGTAGGAAAACAAGTACACTGTGATCGACCTGAGACATGGAAAATTGTCTTTTGTCTTACAAAGACATAAACAAAATATAAATTTAAAGGGCAAGCTCATACACGAAAGACCATGTGAATCATATTCTCGTATTTCCTCCTGCCCATTGCTTTGTAGTGTAACTCTACTGTATGTGATGAGGGCCAAAATCCACAGTTTTTATGCAGTCCAAAGTTCATTTGAGGTTTTAGCAGAATTAATTTTCAAATCAAGTGCGTGTGTGCATGTGTGTGTGTGAAATTCTCTCTTTTCATTAAGCATTCAGTCTGCTTGAAAGGAAATGTGTTTGTTCGACATGTTGGCAGACCATGTCTAAAGGCAAAAGTGTTTGCACCTGTTCCGAACGGCCACGCTCGCGGGCGGGGTGAACACAAGCTGTCATAAAGAGGGTTGACGAGCAATGAATCATTCAAACAGGGAAAAGAGGGCACACAGTCAGACAGTCTCTGCTCAAAGAACTTCATGGTGTAGCACTCAGATCTACACATGAAAAGTGACAAGAGATAATTGTGTGAAGAATGAATTGACAGCTTGAGGGAGAAGTTCAAACTCTGCCTACGTTCTCAGCTCAGCACACCAGGCCAATGGCTGAGCGAAGCGGGCCTGATTGTTGGATTATCTGTTTCTTAATGTTGCAAAAAAAAAAAATTACCAGATTGCAGGCATCTGAAAGCCACCTTTATAAGTTACTCATTTGATTTGCCCAGACCCAGACTGCTGAGGCCTTGCTTGCTGAACTTTATGATGACAGCAATCAGTAGTGGACGTATAGCATCAGTTTTAAGGTGGCACTGTGTCTGTAACTCACTTATGCTTCTGTTTGCAACACTTGGTTTCATTTTGCCAGCAGACATTTTGACTTTTCAGGAAAAGCACAGGTGTTAATAATAACATTAACAGTGGCTCTGTTCTACTCAAGTGTCCTGTTGAGGTATGACTGTCTGCCAGCATGCACAATACCAAGACCCTGACACTGAGGCAGCTAAATGGAATTCAGCTATTATTAAATGCATTATTTACACCTGTGCTTTCCATTCTGTGACATGTCAAATAGCCATTTGCATCAGATAAGACCCCAAACCTCAGGGCATTCAAAGAGTGTTGACCGGGCTCTGTTCGTGTTGTTTCTCTGCAGGTCATGGTTTAGTGTTAATTCTCTGAATGACAAACCACCAGGACGATCAGTGGCAGCAGGTGGAGATTGGAAGATTTATGTTTTTGCCAAATTCAGAGCAGCAGTCGGCGAATGAGCAGTTTGGGCTTCTGTGTCTTGCTCAAGAGTAGCAGAAGGAATTGAACTTGTGATCTTCAACCGCTTTGCTGATGCTGTAGATGAATGAACCTCCACAAGCAGTCTCTTTAGTTTATTCCCTCACTTGGAACCAGGAAACTCACCTGAAGTAGAAAAGATAAAATTTTCTCTTTTACTCCATTCAGACCTCCTACCAAGTCTCTTTTCTTCTTTAGAAACTTTCTGTATTTGTGTGATTTGTGTGTTTGTGCTGCATCACAACCAAGTCAGAGTTGATACCTCACATGCAACAGAGCACCATAATGTTGAATATTACACTGCCAAATGATATGAATTGTTGGAGATGACTTAATGCATGTTTGTTCATGCTTATAAATATGGCTGAAATTTTTATCTTGGACACTTTCACAGGTCATATAACTGTTGCTGGGACACCCACTGCAAAAGCTGCCATCCTGAACAGTTATTTAGGTGGTAATCAGAGGATGGAGCTGTGGGCTAACAGGGTCTTATGGAAGAAAGGAAAATTCTGAAACAAGAAAAAACAAATTAGATAAGAAAATAAATCATATATCATCAAATAGGCTAATTGTGTTCAGATGAGTGCATTTGTCTAATGTCTTTCTATTTTTTTCTGCAATAATCCACAATCTGATAATTGCAATGTCTCCTCTCCCACTGTACACTGCTCAGAATACATTAGGCAGCTTGAGGACGCGTCTCCTGTAAGCATGTGGACGTATCAGATGATAAGGTGGACTAAAGCCTATAAATACGGCTCCCTGAGTCTCCCGTTGAGCCAGTGTTAAAACTCTGCTGCACCACCTGATGATCTCTGCGTCTGAACCCCACCGTCCTCCCTCCGTTTTTTTTTTACGGTTCCACTTCTCTTATATGAAAAGGAGCGCCGTCAGGAGTCATTTTTCCCCCCCTACGTCTTTTCACATCTGAATCAATCGCCTCCTCGAGCTATTCACACGATGCCTCCCTGTGCGTAAAATGCCGCGCTTAGTGCGTCCTGGCGCGGACGATTCCTTGGAAAATGTGCGGTGTCAGTCGCGCTTCCTTCACGCCCCGCTGCTGTGGATCGGTGCTGAGCAGGAGTGGCATCTCGGCGACAAAATCTGGATGAAAGAGCGTCCTTTAGAGCTCAGGCATGCATCGAGTAGTGAGATCATTGGCGTTATAAATATCCCCGTGTCAGCAGAACAACTCCAGCTACTGCACCCGGGGTAATGCCCAGGAGCGCTGCACGCGTGTGTGCGCACGGTTCGTGGTGCCCAGACCTCAGGCGCGACACCAACATGCTGGAAGTGGCCTAGCGAGTGTCTCCTTTTTGGAAGAATGAATGTTCCTCTTTACCTTCTGACCGTCGCTCACTTGATTTGCGCCGCCGCCGGAGCACAGCACGTCTCTTTGGAGCGCCAACTTCTGGAGGAGGAGATCAGGTCGGGACGCAGGAATTGCAGGCTTTACTGTAGGGTTGGCATCGGCTTCCATCTCCAGATTCATCCCGACGGCAGAGTGAACGGCAGCCATGAGCCCAACCAGCTGAGTAAGTCATTCACTCCGGTGCACGGAGCAGAGTAACTACTAAATAATGAACGTCTGACGCGCGGATGGGTCCGGTGCGTCCCGCTGAGGACGCGCACTTGGCTGTGCATTCCTGCATTTGCTCTAATTGATTCCCCCCTGTTTGCGCTTGTGTCTATTTTAAATGACATGCCAGGAACTTCTAACAATAACGATTTGCATTACAAGAAGAGTGCAAGGACCGCGCACCTAAACTTAGGCTGCATGACCCTGTGAAATATCTGAGCTGCGGCCATCTGGTTGACGAGCCTTGTTTGTGTCTCTCTGGGATGTTGGCAGGTAGACTATTTGTGGAAGTAACAGGTGCAGCAGTGAGACACCAGGATGCGTTAGATTGCCAATCAACACGATTGTCATCACTACAACGTTACTCCTTACACTGCAAAAAATATCCACTTCAAAAATGACTCTATTATCGTAATTGATAATGAGTCTTCAAAATGTTTGCCTTAAAAATGTGTTTAAATATTGCAAATTTGATCAAGTTTTATTTCGTGAAATAGGTCACACATGAAGAGAGAAACAACAATAATAAGTTAATGTATTAGGGCATTATTGTGTTTTGTATAAATACCCTTTCTGTTTTAAGGGAAATAAGTTGCAAGATTTTTGCAATTATAAGCCACATTGAGTTTCTTTGCAGTGCTGATGGCTGATAGGAGAAAGATCTCAGTGCCCAGATTGATTGGGTAAAGCAGCCCTGAATAATTGAGGCTTAGAAAGTTTTTTAAAAAATGAAACAATTATACTATAGTCTTATATTTCTTATTGTATTTAATTACAGAACAGGGGAAAAAAATAATAGAAATCTAGGCATCTATGATAAGATTTATCATTCATGTTATCAGTACACCTCTAGTAAAAAAAAAAAAGTGATGCAAATTAATATGGCTTGTGAGCAAGAGAGAGACTGAAAAATGTCAGTGGAGCCAGATCATCAATAACTTATGAGATTCTTTGGATCAGATTTGTGATAAGTGTCCTGATAAGGTCCTAAAATAAGTTAGATGACTGATGCATAATCCCACAAGTTGTTTAAATTGAAAATTATTTCTGATTATTTGAAAACAAAATCTCTGAACTCAAATAAATAGGAAAAATCAACACTCAAACTGAACTAAAATGTTTCAAAAAGTTGTGGAATTGAACTGTGGATATTATACTGCACACAGCAGTTTTCATCTGCACCCAGAACAAAGCAAATTAGGACAATCTGCATGAGTTTTGGCTGGGAGCATTTATGAAAAACTTCAAATACCCTCCTGTATGTGAATCTTGTCCTGTGTCATCTAGGCCAGAAGACTAAAGTCATAAATTAGATTTTGAGTTTTTACGACCACCAGATCCCTCATCGCTCATCTGCTGACGAAAAAGACGAAGCTGACCGTGAAAGTGCACTTGTGCGTCCATTTCATGGTCCCCTTTAGAAGAGTTGTCAGGTTACATGGATTTCAACACGACAGCCATGTGGTTTTGAATCCCGCATGACAGGGCTGGAGACGAGCAGCAGACTGGGCGTCTTAGATTTGTAATATGAAGATTCTTTTACCATCACGCTGCTTCACAGAATACCTCAGGTATAACGTGGGATACCGCTTCTATTTAGGTTCCTTTTATTTTTACCTTTCATTCATTCTGTCATACTCAAGATGACCTTGGTGCACTAAAGCAGCTGAATCTGTGTATAACCGGAACAGTGAACCAGTAAAATGTCCAGTTTCTGCTCTCACATAGCATCTTCTTCAAGCGACTAAAAAGCTTGATTAAGGAATATAAAACAACATTTTCTTCACCACTTTTAGCTACTTGACAGCCTTTCTGAAGCATCTGAGTTTTGGTGGCCTTGCCAGCTCATCCGTAGTTCAACCTGGTGACCCACACTGTGACCCTGCCTCTGTGAACTCAACACTACTACAGTTAGTCCCAAATGCAGTGTCAGGTTAAACAAATGTGTGTTTCTAGACAATATTAACAATCTTCAATACATGCAAAAGTCTTTGTGCACAGTGCAGACCACTCCTCAGTGTTCTCCATACTGTTGCAGTGTTGTGTAGCAAGAGAGTTTGGTTTGTGAGGTTTTTATTTTGAGTAACGACAGCCAGGAAACTGACAAAACTTTTTAACACTGGAGGATGTTGCTGTGAGCATGCAAATGGCCTTTCAGCTAAAACGACTAAACTATCTCTGTGTAATCTTGTACGGAGATGTACTTACTGTATGTGTGCTTCCCTGGGATTGTTGCTAATGTGTGCAACATTTTCTGTTTACCAGAAAGTTGGATAACTTGGATATTTGTTCTCACACTCGAGATCTAAATGAAATTTTTGATCGAGATAAAGGGGCACTTCACCTTTAGCTGACACAGATCCTGTCCTCTCTTTCATCCTGGAGGAGCGACGCGTTACAGAAAACGACAAGACGAGTAAAAATACACTCACGTCACCCATCAATCACCAGAGCATGTTGTTTGTCCGCCCAGGTGTCCTGGAGCTCTTTGCGGTTTCTCAGGGGGTCATCGGCATCAAAGGGGTCTACAGTAACAGATTCCTGGCCATGAATAAAAGAGGACGGCTGCACGCCATCGTAAGTATCCCCACACACTTTACAGACTACTTCTGTTTGTCACCCTGCACTCTCAGCATTCACTGTCTGCACATGTGTTTTATCTGATAAACTTCATCACTAGTTGCTATGCAGACTCTGTCTCATTAAACATAACCATCATTCATTATGATGCATTATTATTGGTGGAGATTAGATAACATTAAGACTCTATTGATCCCCTGGAGATATTCAAAAGATACCCAGTATAGTAATTCAAATTAACCCTACCTTTACCAGCTGCAACATTAGAGTAACAGGCACATCAATGTAATGTAATAATTATAATCAGTTTTTTTTTACTTCCATTATTCTACACCTCATACATATGCTAACATACTAATTCTGCATTGTGATATTGCTACTTTTACACATTTTTCAAGCAGTTCCTCTACCATTGCCTGCTAGTCTCTGACTTTATGTGCTGTCTGGTGCAGAGCAGGTAGAGTAGTATACTACGGGTTTATCAGAGACTGTTTGCTGGAAACTTTTGCGTACTGCAGCTGGAAGCTGAGTTGATGAGAGCACTGGGACAATTAGTTAATAACCCGGGAACCAAAACACTGAGCAAAAAGAGGCAAAAACTGTTCCGTAGAGCTGCTGAATTGGGTGAAAATGTTCATACTTTTTCACAAATTTTGATTACTAGAGTGATCATGGGGTCTTTTTCTTATTCTGTGTTGGAATGAACATGGGCATCATGGCGGACTGTCTTGAGCAGTGCTGGCATGAAGGAAAAAATGCTTCAAAAAAGAAGAAGGTCAAATCATGTGTCACTTTTGGAAAGTTACAAAAGTTGTTGGACATACAGTAGCTGTTCAATTTGGATGTGAGAAAGGTGCAAGGGGAGGGGACAATGCGACAAGCGCTTTTTTGACGCATATGCATTCTTGGTTTTTCAGAGCTCTTCACTGCATCTCATGGTCAAATTATTTTGTTTTACATGCTGTTCCCAAAGAAAGGGAATACATTTCTCTGATCATAGTTTAATATTGTTTGCTTCTGATTATGATTCTGAGCAGACTTCCTGCCAGTCTCCAAATATTGTGAATCTGCATCTCATTTGCAGCTGATATGATGTCCCTCTTTGCTGCAACACAAACTCTTTTGGACTCATGAAACTGCTGTATTTCTCCATCGAAACCTTGCCTAGCGCATCTCTATTTGCTTTATTTATTAGTTTGGGCGGCTTCGCATCTGTGCCGCATAACAAAATCCCCAAATCTGACATCAGCATGTCATGGCATACTGCTGTAATCTTTAGCCACAGTTTCGAAGACTTTCAAATCCCCCCAAACACACAGTAAGCCCAAATCTGCCCACAGCAGCTTGGCCCCGCTGCCGTAAGCGGGACGGCCGGCCAGCCAGCAGCCAGCCACACTGACGAGTCATCTGTCGGTGCCTTGGCAGGCGTATAGATAGAAGCGGCTCCCTATTAGCATGTGTTAATGGGAAGAGCAGATTAAGTCCTGTCTGGGACGGCTGATAATATACAGCGGAGTGAGCCACAAAGTGAAGATCAATATGTTGAGTAAACAATCAGCCAGGCAGGCAACGATCAGAGAGTCGGAGCGTCTGCGAGCTGCTGTGGGTGTGAATGCTGAGCGACGCCGATTTATGCCCCCTCAGCTCCCTGCATTGTTTCATGAAACCCTGTCAGCGGGGAGTGACGTGCCGTCTTTCCTCAAAGTGCATTCTCAGCCACAGCGCGCTTCGCTTGAAATCTACTAATTCGACAGTGAGCTGTCCACCAGCCGATGCATATTCAAGTTGTCACAGCATCTTATATAAGCACGCAGGAAAACGGCAAACTTTCTCAGGGTCAAAACACATTCCAAATAAGATGTAAATATCAACAAAAACTGGGGAGATCATGATAATGAGAGGAAACGTGACAAACCAAAACCTGATCATCGTTTTGTTTCTGCTGGAAGTTTGTCAGGCATAGCCTCGGTCTGACTCAGTGGGATGTTTTTTCTTGTGGTCCAACATGTGTGCAGTTCGGTCCCGGTCATCTCCTCTTCCAAAACCGAAATGTCACAAATGAAAGTCCAACTTTCCACATCCACTCCGTCTGCACCGACTCAAAGGTCAACTCTATCATCTGTTGTTTGTGGCTGATTTTGGTGCGTCTCCACGATTCCCTCGGTCAACGCAGTCGGACTTTCGTCGATG
>JBCAUF010000838.1:7991206-8007116 GCA_038406115.1 Haemulon aurolineatum | reverse complement strand
TGCCTACTGGTATAACATTTCAAAACCAAAATGGCACCATAATTAGTCAGAAAAATGTCACTATAGGTTCCTGACAAAGAGTACAAAAACAAAAAAAACAAGCAAACAATGAAATGCTAATGCTAAGTGCAGAGGAAAAAGTAAATTGACCAAAAGCCACACACATTAGCTTTCAAACAAGACTGGTAGAATATGTAGATAGAGATAAAAGAATAAACACAATAATTGTGTGCATCTCATGCACAGTACAGTATAATGAGTCAAAACCATTGCACCATGTTGAGAATTTATCTGACACTATACATCACGTATAGGTGTTGAAACTGATTTAGCTTTAATGAGCTTTGTTGCAAGACAAACAAGAGTGAAAATGTGAACGCCCGTATTTGTCAGAAAAGCAATATGTAACCTATTTATCTTGTGTCAGATAGTGAGCTGCGAATGCTTGCTTGGCATGAATTTTGAATGCTTCGGGATGGCTATATGACTACATAGTCAGGTAGTCTCATATTGCAGTGCAGTTTTTCTTGAATACGTTGTTGTAACATTTTCACATTTTAGGAATTTTCCTTTTTTTGCCCCGCTGATTCTTCAGTTTACCAGAATCATTTCTTCTGATTTAGTGCCCCGAGCCAGAACACAAAACATTTGTTGGGACCAATATATATTATCAGAACTGTTTATAAAGTTTAAAATCTTTTCATGTCAACATAGAGTTCTGTTACACAGGCCATTTTTTTGCTTTTTGTTTGGTCCAGGTTTGATCATTTTCATTTTTTTTTCATTGAATATATTCTTTCATTTCAGTCTTAATTGAAAGCAGTGAAGTAGCAGGCTGCCAGAATGGCCTGGTTTGGTTATTTTCAAATGTAATTCACTTCTCTCTCACCATGCTAGTTGTTTGCTTTCTTGTGTGTTGTGTGTTGCAAGCAGATGTGTCAAAGGGGAAGAGGGAATAAGACAAGGTGTTCCATTGCATACATTGCATTAGTCTGGCATGATACAGTAATGGTTTGTAATAAATGGAAAAAAAAACAGCCTCAGGTCTTGGGTTGGGTTTGGGTCTCAAATTTGGCGGTGCAAGTCGGGCTCAGCCTGATCATTCTTGAAAACACAGCCCCAAGTACAGGCTGGGTTTGGGCCTCAATTTTAGGCCAGGTGAAAAACTCTGTGGTAACTCACACCTTGTGGCCATGTCACACTCAGTCAAAGGCTTAAATCCTTGACTGCTCTTTAATTTTCATTTTGCTGTCCAAGTATTTTGGTGAGCTGTGTGAAGAACACCTGGCCATCTGCTTTTACATTGTGTTTACATGTTGTTCTAAACATGAGGAAGATCCTTCCTGGGAATAATCTTCAAACAGGAAGTGCTACATTTTCCGGCTGCAGTAACATTGATTTGGTTGGAATAAATAGCACGAGTACTTACACTGAACAAATGAAGAAGGAACATCTGCCGACAGAAACCCACGCACTGCACCAGAAAGTCCAAGGAAGAATGCATCACACCCCTGCTCGCCTTTGATTTTGAAATCTCCCTCAAGTCCAGCACAGAAACCACTACTCTCACAAATGACTAAATAATACTGTTTATTACAGGAGCTTACTACAGCACATTTTTTTGTCTCTAGTCCAAATCATACACACATATCCAAACTAACATTTGGCCACAGTTACCACAGTGGCTGGCCAGAACTCACCTGCTGCTTTAACTATTTTCTTTAGTTAGCTACCAAAGTGGTTGGTACAGTAGATAAACCTCCAAACCACAGCCAGAATTGCCCAGTATTTAGCTGAGGGCTGGTATTTACTTTACATCCTGCCCTCTTGTGCCCTTGCAGTACTTCCAGCCCGACTTTATTTATCAGCTACGTATTTCCAGTCACCATCTGGCTCAGCTGATATCACACCGGTGGCCTGGTTGTAATATGGATACTGCATTTATCTTATCCCCTATGACAAAATAACAAAACAAAATCTGCTCATCTTGTCTGATATCAGCCAGCAGAGACCAGGAAGAGGGTAAAAATGATAAGCATGTTTGCACTACCAGACATGTAGCGTGGCTCTTATTGTTTTGGACAATGTTAGAGTTGTCTTTAACCACAAGCCCCCTTTTTAGTTATTTCAGAACCACAAAAAGCAGAGATCAAACAAAATCACGGTCTCTATTATTCTTTTCCTCTTGCAGGGCTGAACTGAAGTGCATTTCATGGTTTGAAAAACACAGTAAAAACACTGTGAATTCCTTGTGCTACAGTGTGACAGCCGGCGATTGCAGGAGTCTCATGGCAAGCCCAAAGGGGGAGCTTCTCAGCAGAGCTGCAGGCCAACTAAAACAGAATCATGTTTGAACACCTATTTCCACTGGGAAGGGGGGAGGGGGAGCTCCGCAAGCTTTAATCAGGATCTTAAAACAGGCGAGCCTTTGATAAAGACTCCACTCTGTACATTTATCTTATTCCTCTGAAGGCTCTGCTGGCTTATGTCATCCACTTTGATCCTACTCCTGAGCACGGTGCTAGACGTATCTCTGCTGCTGATAACACACTGGTCAAGTTGTGGTGTAGAAAAAGAAAAAAAACACGAGCCCTGACCCCACCTTCCCCCTGCTCACTGCCACATCCAAAGGCATGAGTGTGTGGGGGATGTTGGACCTCCCACATCCCCCCCCCCCCCCCCCCCTCCGTATGGAAACAGTGCCATTAATTTTCCGAATGCTGTCATAAACATCACCTCCTGGTTAAAGAGGAGCTGTGACAGGGTGCTGCCCCACAATGTGCGAGGGCAACAATATTTGACTTGGACGTGTTCCTGGTGATGAGGCCAAACCCTGCTGCAGGCCTCTTGGCAGATGTCATGCCTGAGTGCTTTGGAATAATGCTGATAGGAGCTGAGCTGGACTGGTCTATACCCATGACAGGCTTGGCTTTAATCTGTGCATCAGCATTCAGAGCACACCAGGCACAACACTTCTTCTGCACTGACTTAAGTTATCATACAGTTACATTTCCATCAATAAATCAGGCTGATTGATTTAAAACAATGACAATCCAAACCACACCAAGCTGCTGAGAGCTTACAGTTGCTGCGCTGAACATTCACTGTCAAATAAAAAAACAACTCTCATATACTGGAAATGATGTTTTAGTGACGGCAAAAGCGGTTTGTTTGGAATAAACAAAAGAACTGGTGACTTAGCATGAGCAGCTAAAGCCACAATGGCTGAACAGCTGAAAAAAGAGCCCTGCGTATACAGAAAATAAAACTTTATTAGTGGAAGAGCCAAGAAAAAAACACAACACGGCTGCCCGCATCTATTTGATTACAAAGTGATCTCTGCTGAAGTGCAAAACCACCACAGCAGTAGGAACAAAGCGACAACTTTGAGAGAATTTATTGTTTTTTCAGCGTCATAATCTGAGTCATCACCCTTGACAATGAGTATGGATTTAAGAAATCCTAATTGTCCGAGTACATAGTTCTTGAAAAGAGTCAGAGCCAAACAATGCAGTTGAGGGCTTAGAGGAAGTGCAGCCAGGAAGACAATGGGAATATTGAGAATTCCTCTGCGTCATTAGGGAAGACCAGGATTAGCAGAGACTTCCTGTTTGCGACTAGCTCGGGGCCAGGCCAGCCTGTGATGTTGGCATTAAAGAGGGACGATAACCTTTGAAAGGATACCTTAAACAGGCCAGCCACAGGGGGCATGTTTTCTTTCCCATGACACATTGAGCTGCCACTTAACCCACAGAGAGCAAGTTCAGCCAACCTCCTTTTCTTCCCCCCTCTGGGCCAACTGACGGATCATAAACTGATACTAAAGAAAGGGCTCACAAAGAGAAATTTACGGTAATGGTTTGTAAAATAACTTTCAAATTACAAGGAGTGGAGGTGCTCTGTTTTGTGTCACAGTATTGTGGTCACTTCAGTACAACCATCTTTTGAGTTACACAGGTGCGAGCTGTTTCGCAAAGAGCTCTGTGTCACTTGACCCCATTATCACTGAACATTAGCTGTACCGGCTCAACACACTCAACCGAGCTTCATTTATTTATGACTGCTGTTCGTTGCAATTTGTCACTCAAAGCTGGAGGAATTTCACCTGTAATTGCTTCTTAATGTCTTTCTGATGTTTTCTTATTCCATTCTGCAGACACACGGATAATTTCATAATTATTTTAGCGTTTCCAAATGGTATTATTGTTGGTGCTGTTTGCTTTCCCTTTTCCTCAGAACAGCAACAAACATGCAACTGCCAACAAAACAGGACAGTATTCTATGGCTATTACATTGTGCAATCAACATTTACTTAACGATGAAGTAAAAAATTTGTCTTTCGCCAGTTTAAATAATTTCCAATCAATGCCCAACCATGTTTCCGTTGATTTCGATTACTCTTACAGCTTTCATCATGCCCCTACCTGCCTGGCACCAAACACTAACAGACAAAGTTGTTTGCCTTTCCTTCAGGAATTAGTGAAGACCAAAAGAGAGCTATGTATACTGAAAGAACATTTTAGAGTTGAACTTGTCAGTGACAAATTACGTATGGTTGAAAATCTTTATAAATGACTCAGCTTGCTTAAATAAAAAAGCTTTCCTGCTTCCCAAAATGCATGAAGCATTGCATTGTACACTTACCAATAACAAATTAGCCTTTTTCAATTTATTACAGTGCGACATGCCAGACTGTGCCTTTTAGGGACAGACAGACACCTTTTTAAATGAGCTTTTAAATGTTGAATTGCATGCATACATAAAAAACTACATCTGGTCTGATGACTGTTTGAAATGGATGGTACATATGTGAACTGTATGTACTCCACTACCCCCACAGTAACTAAAATGTAACCCCCGGTCTGAAGTACATTGTATAATACTTACATTGTACACTGTATAATATATAATATTTGTGGAGCTACAGTAATCGCATAGAGTTAAATCTTAAGAAAATGTGGGAATTTCAGGCAATTATGGCCAAACTAATTGGGCGAAACTACCTTTGTACCTTTTCTGAAACTTGTATATAAAAAAAACGTGGAGATTATGGTTTGAAACTTCTATTTAAATGGAAACATATTTGTGAACATGTTCAAGACAGTTTCAAAGCTTCAGCTGTTAGGTATCATGTGCATTAAATGTTTAGATTTACAGCTTTCACCTCGGTGTTTACCGTTCATAAGATAAACAAGTCATCTGAATTTCTAAACACTGATTGGTTTAAGTTCTGAGAGCCTGACAATGTTACGGAAATGTTTTCGCTGGAACTTAATCCTGTGTTAAGAGTGAGTTCATCCAGGCATGTAACGTTTTAACCTTCGCCCAGAATAAACACAACTAATAACTGCCTCTCTGAATAAACACAGACTGTTGCATAAAAAGGTGCTGAGGAATAACTATGGCAGTAGCCTAAAGGTTAGCTGTGTACTTGTGTGACCAAGAGATCAGCAATTTTAACCCCCGCAAAAGGCTGAAAAATATCTGTGTGGTGGAAGTGCGTGGCCAATGCCCAAGAGCACCTTTTAATTAGTATCAAGGTGCCCTTTAGCAACCACTGCAGTGTATCCCAGTGTCCAGTAGTAGAAGGCTGGGGTGTAGATTTCAAATATGAATGTAATCGAATGGAGCTGAGGGATATTGGTTATGTCATGTATTATTGTACTATTTTATTCTCCTTGGTTGCAGATTTTTCTAAAACACCTTAAAGATTGTTACATTATATTGGTGTTTCCAACAGGTGGCGATTTATTTTATTTCTTATCTCTGTTTAGTTCACATGGGAATGAAAGATTTGCCAAACAAAATCATTGTTTTTGGTTTCATACATTTACATTTTTTATGTTTTACATAACCGTAACCCAAAAGCACAAACCAAATATCCTTAAGAATATTTAATGATGAAATGCAATCGCAACTTAAAAGTTAACTCTGAAATTTAAACCAAACTGAATTCATTGTACTGAAATTTTTTACTTTGAAAACTGTTCAAAGCTCTATTTCTAGATTTAGAAAATTGCTTGAATTCAGTAAACCCAGTTAAGTGGAAACAAAGTTTTTGAAATTGCTCAATTTGAAATGTATCCTTCCATAGTTGCCTCCATAGTTGGGGGACTTCCGATAAACAGATCCAAGGCCAGCTAGCTAGTAAATCCCTTCTGTTGGGTATATCACTGTATCTCACCTTCTCAGTGTTGCTCATCCCTAGCCTAAAGCAAGGCATTAACTGGAAGAAAACAATAGATCAATGTGTGTTTGGAAAACGATGTAAAAATAGCAAACCCCCCAGTTCTGAATATGTTTAGTGTTGGAATTGTGGTAAATTCTGGTTGGGTGTTTGTAACTCAAGAACACAAATTAAAAGAAAGGAGCTATTGCGTCTAATTGTTACTCACAGTCCTGTGAACAGTTCACTCATCTCGACCACCAAACAGGAGGCTGCTGCCTCATTGAGATGGTTGGCATTCTTGGTACTTTCTCTGACATGTTTGGTCTGTAACGAACAGGCTTTGAAAGCTTCTGTCAACGGCAGAAATGCCTAATAACGTGGAAAGAGTTTGTCTCAGGTCAAAAGAATTAACCTCTAGTTGTGTGCGTGGCTAAACTTGGATAAGAGTCAGACAAGGAGCATGATAGTCAGGTCTTTCAAGATTTATTTTGGGTCCCTCCCACTCTTAAAAACACACTTCAGTTAATTTTGCACGGCCTGCTTGGTATGTGTAAGATTTCCTCCTCTTCCCACCACACACCCTCATTGTTCCCCACATAAGGACACTCAGCATACTTTCAGATTAGCTGAAACTGAGGCTTTGGGGCATTGTGGCTTCACTACCAGGACACGTTTGCCTTGTTAGCTTATTGATGTTATTTGGCGGCTTAACGTTGTTTTAAAGGGACAGGCCATTGAAATGTCTTTGGGATATTTCAGATACATTAACTTGTGATTGATACACTCTGCATTATGCATACTTTATTATGAATGCAGAATTTAATCATTATAAGTAAGATTATAAACAAAAAAACATAAAAAACATTAATTGTCTGAAAGACAAGGGAAAGAAATTGAGTGCATTTCAGCACTTTACCACAGGTGCTTTACAAGCAAGTTGTTTGTCAGTGGCTTCCAAGTTTAGACCACTAAAAACACTTTTTAGGAAAAAAAATGTGGTCATGGTTGAAAAAAACTCCAACTGATTGTTGATTGTGGTCTCCTGTGTTGAAGTCAAACACTTTGTACTCCCAGTCTTTCACCCCAACTTTCTTCACAACCCAACATGCAGACATTTGTGGCTGAAACACACCACAGACTGGTGTGTTCAACATGTACAACCATCACAGATTTCACTTGAATTTCAAAAACAACATATTGTTTTGTTTCAGCAGAGGCAGTAATTAGCTAGCTGTTCAGCTGCATTGCAACACCAAATAAAAAAGATGGACAGGGTCTGAGCAAGCAGCAAATCCAGTCAAGGCAAGAGGCCAAGATTACTTATTTTTTACTTCAAAGGACTGTTGATGACAGTTGATGCTTTGACTTGCAGTTTGCATCTCAGTTGTAAATGTCTGGACGCATTGTCAGATGTTTTGTGCCCATAAAACAAAGTCACACTACTTCAGTGGCTACTAAAACAAGACCATCATTGCTATAAAAAAACTAATAAAAAATGCTGAACCGAGGTGGCCTCTTGGATGAGAGATGAAATGTCTTCAAGAACACACAAACAGTCCAGTTGCGTTCAACTCAATTTCCTTGAATAATAAACATTGTAATGATTACAACCAATGGCGGTACCTGTCAAATGAGGACAGACTCCAAAATATAAATGACAGTAAAACTAAATTACATCTTCAGTTAGCACAATAGCAAATTGTAACATCCAAAACTATAACACAGTATGAGAAACAGTTTGCATCTCACAAAACTGTAGTTTTTTGTTTAAATTACTTTTACCTGATAAGGCCCTCTAATGACAGTGTGAATTATGACTGTTGTCTGTCAGAGGGAAAGGTGGAAGTAGTGTAACATCGTTGTAGAGCCACAAAACCTCTTGAGGATGGATAGATTGGTGCTGATATGAAAGACCACTGTTGGCATTCTGTCTCCCACCAATCTTGGTTTCTTTTTAACCATGACAGGGTTCTTCTCTTTATTTAAGCAAGAGGTTCTTTTAACCACAATCATGATCCCCTAACCATTAACCAAGTACTTTGTGTAGCCCATATTTCTCTAACCTTAATCAAGTTGTTTTTTTTCCCTTAAACCTAACCATAGTCTAACCACAGAGCCGGCAGATCAGGAAAAGGTCACATAAATCATTTTTGTAATGGCCATTTGCAATGGCAATCAAAAAATGTGGGTCATTTTGGAGCGTGATCAAAATTTGTTAATTTAATCATTCAGTTTGGAGGACTTGTTGGCTGGAGTTGAAAAATGTGGTCTTTGATTTGAGTCCTCTGCATCTGCCATGCCGATGTATAATCTGAACATCCTTGAACAATTACAACACTTGAGAAGACTACGTGCACAACTCAGTCACTCCAATTGTAGAGGTCTAAACTTTGAAGTACATTATTCCAATTCTCTATAGGCATATCTCTTATATTACCACGTGCAGTTTTCTAAACATAGTTTTCCTTATCCTGAAACCTATCTCCATCTTCAAAGTCCTAATCATAACCTTCCTCTGCTGTGCTTATTTCTGTCCGCTCAACCTTTAATTACCAAACGGAATATCAATCTTTTGCAGGTCTTTCATTTGTTAGTGTTTGACCACCTAAATTATTATCTGCATTTAGCCACCAATAAAATCTCACCACATTTTTTAGAGGGAGCATAGATGTAGATATAATTGGGAGACCGAGCTTTTCTCCACTGTCCTTCTGACAGAAAGTGGTAATATAGGAGCATATTAATGCCCCAAGTTTGGTTCTACTGTCACCTCATTTGCTTCTTCAAATAGTTTGTCGAAAATGAAATAGGACTTAATAACAAGGCTCGTCTGCAAATCCTCTCATTTGAAGTTTCCAAATGTATGCAAGCCATAAGAAAAACTGACCCGGCCGCTTTGGTGTCGCTACACAGTGAATCATCCTGTGCCTTGCTCTCATAGTCAGCTTAATAATGCCCTGCAGGAATCTGCCTTTAACAAACACTTTCAATACTGACTCCCTGAACAAAAGTAATTGAATTTAGTGCAAACATTTTGCTCAGGCTTTGCCCAGTATGTGCCCCAGCAGTCATTTGTCTGTCTTAAGAACTGATTGTGCTATGTACACTTTCCCTTTCAAAGACTTACACCTGTGGCTTTGTCTGCCCGGGAATGTGTCCACAAATATAAGGCTCTGATAACGCTGCACCTGTTTAATAAGTTATTTTAAGCAGGGTAAACAGTAATCACAGAACAACTCATCATTATGCTGTGAGCAGGGCTATTAGAGCGGTTATGTGTGTGTGTTAGTTTCAGTTCATAGGCGTATAATTCTTTATACAGCTGCAAGAGCTCTATTTGAAGTTGGACTGGGTACGTTTTTTATATTAATGAGTGTAATGGTGAAAAGTCTTCTTATAGCTTTCAAAACAGACAAAAATTATGCTGATCTTTTATAAAGAGGGGCAGAGAGCAAAGTTCAGACACTTGGGTCTCAATCAACCTTCCTCATTTTTATGTGAAAATACACCTGTGTAATCATCTTAAATCACAGCACTGAGCTCCAACAGTCCTGTTCCCACTAAATGAGATGCAATACATTCGGCCTGTTTCCTAAATGTACATCTGCTGTTGGATATTCACTCCTCTCCACCCTCAAAAGTGATGAATTAAACATTTATGAAGAGAAAAAAAACGTAGCAAACATCAGGGAGTGCTCCATCCAGTGAAAGCAAGAGTTCAAAAAAGGCTCTGAGTGAGATATGTCCAATTTGCTATTTCATATTATTAAAGTAAGGATGAACCTAATGGCTACCTCCAGGCATTAAATTAGGTGCTCAGTTTCACTGTTGTTTAAGAGACTTATTATAACGGAGTCGTCAGCAAACTTCACAATATGTCTTCTCACGTCTACTCCTGCAAGAGTTTGTATAGAGAATGAAAAGAATGCCCATGTTTCCAACAAGAATGAGTAATACCAGAGATGTTCTATATTGCAGAGACAGACCACTCATATCATTTTGAATGGGGAGATCTGTAACGGCAAAGATGGCGCCTATCCTGCCCCCATTCATGAACAGCCAATCGCTGCGTTGTTACAACGGAACCGGGAAAATTATAACCCAATCATGTTGTTCCATCAGCGCATGCGCATGGGTAGCGTTGTATGACAGACCTAGCTACCTGGTGGCACAAAGATCGGCCACAACCAGATCTATTAGTGCAGCCATAAAAGGCACACAACGTGGCATGTTCATTTTGTTCATTTAATGTGCGCTATCAAAAATGATCGCTAATGATAATCATGTGTCAGACAATAAACTGGACTGGCTTTAGGAAGGCTGGCATAGATTCAGCCGTACAGTGAACGTGGTGTCGTAAATCCGTGCACATGCATGGTGGAGTGCTCCTTGTGGCAAAAGAGCGTTTTAAACCTCAGTCTGGTCTCCTTGGTCTCTTTGGAGGCGTTGACAATATGGCCGCCGAGTGGCATGACTTGCCTATAAGGACTTTGGTAATACACACCCAGCCTGACCCAGCCCGATTACTGTAAAACACAGTTAATGTAGTTTCATTGTGATATTGCAAATAGCAGTAGTGGCTACTGCAGCAACTCATGTTTAGTATTATATAGTCACACAGAGAGCATGCCAAGCGACCCCTGTCACGTACAAGTAGTCATGTGATCCACTATGAATACAATATATATATGTACAAACAGTTATATTTTAGGCTCAAAACCCAACCTGTCTATGTAGAATGCATGCAATAATGTGTTGCAGACTTCTCAAAGGGATAGTGAAGTAAAGCTGGCTTGACTCACAATCAGTTTCATATGATCTATAAGTGAAGAACAGAAGTGCTGAGCAATGGATTTTAAAGCGTCGCTTGTATTATAAAGGCCCTCTCTCGGTCCTAAAGCGTATCATTTGCACATTTGGCGTTCAGCTGACATTTAGAGCCTGTAACAGTGAATGAAAGGGTTTGGCTTCAATTTAATTTGATGGACATATGGGCCATTGCAGGGATCACGCTTGTGACCTTTTTAGTTACAAGGTGGTTGCTGTAACCATGAGGCCACCCTGCTGCCTTTAGCATGCCGGTGGTTCCTGGCTACACTCTGTTATATTCTTAAATGTTAACAGACTTAATACAGTGGAACTCCATCATGTCACATGCAGTGAGTGGTAAGAAAAGCTGGTTCTCATTAACTCGTGGACTGGAATCAATATTGTGTGTCTATCTACGTGAACGTGTGTGTTTGTACTCTGTTGTACACATGCTTCGGCATATTTGTGTGTGTGTGCGTGTCTGTGTGTATTTGTGGTCCGTGTGAGATCAACGGGCAGGGACTTCCCCTCTGTTTGGAGCTAATCCCTGGCTGCGCTGCCTAGATTAATGTGCAGTGGGAGCAAGAGCTGACAATTAGAAAAGTGCTTGTTCACTTCAAACCCTCAAAGAGAGGACTGCTGTGACAGACACACACCACAAATGTTAACATTTCAAATGGGGATCCTGGAGATGTAAAATGTTGAAATGTCTCAGAAGACGTTTTGTAATAATGCATGGCATACTTGCTTTGAACAGGAAGGTAATTGTTTTATGACTGCAAATTACGTTTCGGTAGACTTGCTAAGATCAGGCTAATCTCCAAACATTTCAGGAGGAAATTGTGCCCCACCCAGCGACTTTGAAGTCTGTTTTCTGTCAAAGGATTGACAGTTTAGGCTACAACATGAAAAGTGGGAACACGGAGTTAGTGGACTTCATGGAGAGAGTGCATGTGTGTGTGCTGGAGCAAAGACGTGCAGTGGGATCATTATCATTTTACAGTCACACAGTAGTTTGTTGGATCCATGTTGTCAGTGCAAAGGGGCTGTAACGTTAGCAAACGCTGCTACTGATTTCTCAGTGTTTATGAAGCCAGTTCTTACACTATGAGTTAATTTGGATTAATCCTGATATTTCTAGAATGTAAATAGGTAAAGAATTTTTTAGATATATCAGTACAATTTTGTTATCATTAATGTACAAATGCTGCACATTATAAAGCATTAAGTGCACATAGTACAGTATTTATATTTTTATAATGACACACTTGCACAAGGTACTTGCTATCTAAATTGTTGAGGTCATTACTTATTCTGAAACGTTTCTTTAGCCTTTTTTCCTTGTATCCAAAGAGAATAAAGTCTGCTTCTTTTTATATATTTGTCTTTTGATAAAGTGATATTTTGTGTTTCACTTCTCAGTCTTTTATTTGATGCTCTTTATGGAGAGGGCATTGCTTCACTGCAGAGATGTCTTGCATTAAAAGCAGAAATGAAGTAGAAAAAAGAGCAAGCATTTTAAGCAAAAACTAAATAATTACTTGAATCATTACTTGCAAGGTTATAAAATTCAGAGTACAAGTGTACAAGTTTCTTCTTCTTCTCACTCAAGGGTTTCCCATCCTACACACCTGTCAATAAGACTTGATATAAATGTTCACACATTATAACATTAGAGGCAAATGGTGGTAAAGCTCAAACATCAGAGCTGTTGTGCTCTAATGATGTTAATCTTGTGTAGCGCTGAAAGACTTTTCGCCTGTGGCACACAATCTGTTCCACAGCGTCCTTCAGATTTCTCTTTTTGTACCAGTATGCAAAGTCCAATTCGCCCGACCTGCAGTCCTTGCTGCCGCTGACTCTCAAGAGAAAGTGTTTTTTTGTTTGCTTTTTTTTTTAGACTTTAGAAATTAGACTTTTCCCCACAAATCCTAGCCTCACATGTGATTCTGAATTAAAGTGTGGTATTTGGGTTGTGGTAAATGGTATCAAGATGAACCTTTCTAAGCATTTACTATGTGGCTTCCTCTATCAGAGGATGCAAGATGTTGAGGAAATGACTCTGAGATTCAGTCATTTTTACAGCTTTATGTGGTTGGTCATGGAGTACTGTGGCCTATCGACATCCTGCACCAGCAGCATGCAGACAAAAGGGCACACAGCTTGGCAGAAATAAACACTGCATTTTGTTTTACATAAAGCCATACACCTTTTATGATCCTTAGGTATATTTCTTACTTGTTTCACATTCATGGTGGCAGTTATATTGGTTTACCCACTTAACCCAAAAACAAGAAATGTAGTTATGACCAGTTTAAAAGTCTTTCATTGCGACACAGGGATAACAGCCATATAAACTAGGCTAAGATAAACTCCCACTTTAGCAATCAGACAGCACCAGGAACAGCCCAGTAGCTAGATAGTTCAATTATATTGAAAAATAACCGCATCAGCAATGTTTCCACAAATGGCTACTTCTACAACCCAACCCATGTGCGTTTACTCAGTACATTCAGCACAGAGCAGCAGTCCTTTTACGAGTGAACATCTACGCCACAGTTGGATCCTGACACAGACATGTAGTCAGTAAAAAACGTGGGAAATAAAGACATCAAACCCCTTACTCTCACCTCATCTGACAAAAACTCGACCAAATTTTGTCCAAGACAAAGAAGGAAGGAAAATAATAACGTCTCAGGGGCTTTCGGGTGAGTATGTTTTCACAGAGGTAATTCAGAGGACAACTCCCTCTCGACATCCTTGTTTTTTTCCTCTGCTGCCTTCTGATTTCCACACCTGATCTGAAGTGAAGGTTTACACCTGTGTTGGCTCCCGAGCACATCAGAGTACAGATATTAAATAATTCTCATATAAACCCCCTTTGACAGCTTTTTTTTTCACACTCCTTCATAATGACGTAACTGCAAGTTGACATTACCTCCTGTACTGCCAGGATCATACAAACTGGCAAACTTGGCACAGCATCTGCGTGGTTTCAGTGCAACAGATCAAAGAAACATGCATGTTTGTTTTGCATTAGTAAGGTCTTTGCTTTTAATTTGTGAAGCTGGAGTGGATTTGAGTTACGGAGGAGCTGCAGTACCAGGAAAGGGATATTGGGCAGGTGTAACATCTGTACCGTTTTAGGAAATGTTATTAGTGGATTTGAAACTGTCAGTGAATGCATCACTAATGCAATTAAATACTTAACCCAGTGCATACTGCATGTGGGGAAATGCTGTTTGACAGGGTTAATTGAGTATTCACTTTCTCAACTTTAAGTCTTTCTCTTGGTCCGCTTGGTCTGTTTTAACCAAATTCGGTGGAGGAGTTGTCATTTTTCCACTTTTTTTTCACAGATGTGTCAGAGTAGCTGCTGTTAAATGAGATAAGATAATGTAATGGAAAACTGTCAAACTTATTTCAGATATACAGTACATCAGTGTAGTACGGTCAAATGCACAGCTGCTTTTTCTCCACTTTGTAGATACAGTACTTGTTATCACTACTATATCTCTATAAAGCTCTGAAGACCACTGATTGATGCAAGTGTGTGTTTTGAGTGAGCTGGAAAATGTATACAACAAAATAGAAAGGTGTTATTTTTGGAATTATCATCTATTGTACATTGACTTAATGACTATTTATAATTTAGTAAGCTCAGGGTGTTGTATGCAGTGCTTACAGTGACAGCAGTCGAACTCTATAAGCTGTATGCTCAGATTTCAGTCATCCCTATGGAAGGTGCGGGCTACTCTTAAAATTCCAGTAAGTGTCGGAGTGAAAGACTGGTATGTGTTTACTACTGCTGGATCATCGTCATGTGGTTGCTGTAGCCAACATCTGTGCCGAAAGTAGTAACTTTGTGAGTTCGGGGCACTGCTCTATCTGTTGAGCAGCAGATGCAGCTGACCAATGTAACATGTATTTGCCTCCACTGAAAAATCTGTTAAAACATCCGCCTCAAATAACAGGAAGGGAGTGCACTCAAAAATAAAGTTGTTTGTGGCAGCCTTGTTCATGCCCACTTTAGAACTAAGGGTAGTGTGTAATTTTTGCATAGCTGTACTGTGGGTAACTCTGTGCGATAATTTGAACCACATTATAATGATTTGTCTCCAAGGTGACAATGACAAGTATTTGGACCCACCAAGATGAATTTGTTTCTGTTTCCAGTCGAACGAATCGCAGGATGTTTGTGATGTGCAGTTTAGCATCAGACGTTTCATGCCATCTCTGTGGTAAATCGGTTATACAGACACAGCCGTTGAAGCTCCATAAGAATGTATACTATAGCGGTGACGCAGTTTTATACTACATACTAATTCAAACCTGATTTTGAGTATGTAGTGCCCCGCTGAAAAAACGACACATTGAATGTCTGCATGCATGCCAAATCCACTTTTTACACTGCTGTTGCTCGCAGAATCACTTAAACGTAAATACCAGTTTGTAATATTGAACTGGTACACGGCACGTGATTGATGAACCTTTGCTGCACTTAAATCTAACACCCAAGAAGTCATAAAAGCACTCCATTTCCTCCAAATAAATTTCTATAACCTCTAATTTTATGTTTTTAAGGAAGTGCTGAATTCAAGGGCACCAAATTAGACTAAGAAGTGTGACATCCTCATATGGCACTGAATTCACCGGAAGGAGGTTAGAGGGAATGGCTAGGATATGCACAGATCTGGATTTTAACACTGAAAACTGGGGTTCATGTCATCTGTTTCACAAATTAGTTAGATTTACTATGCAGTATGTTTAAGGTTAGGGAAGGGTCGTGGTTTTGGTAAAATGTTTAAAGAGCTACGAAATGCAAATAGATGCGATGGTTCATAGTCGATGTGTTAGGTGTAATCCTCAGGTCAGCCACAGTTTATATTCCAAATCCTTCAGCGGCTCTGTTAATATTCCATTGTTCATAGA
>JBCAUF010000838.1:7942746-7984210 GCA_038406115.1 Haemulon aurolineatum | reverse complement strand
ACACACACACACACACACTCCTCAAAGGATATCCAGAGAGGGGACAAGGGTAAGCCTGCCAGAAAAAGGGCTCCCACCTAAAAACATTCCTGTAGTACAGGCCATGTTTTCCTTACCCCAACAAATTTACACAGTTGTTAGTGATGGCCCGGGATTCCTCCTGAAGCACAGCCCACCAATAATAAACAGTATGGCAGCTGACACCGCAAGACACCTGCACAGCTCCCTGACACTGCAGGATTGTTCCCAGGGACTGGGGGGATTGGTGTGGGCAGAGGTGGGCTGGAGAATGGAGGGAGGAGGGGGCCACGGGGGCCAGCGGACAGGTTGGTGGTGTCGGTGTGTGTGTGTGTGTGTGTGTGTGTGTGTGTGTACAGGGTGGGGTAGTTAAGCTAAAAGCAGTCAGCATTGTGCACAGGTTAGTCTCACTGGTCTAGTGACAAAATTTACTACACATGTAAATGAGTGGACCCAGATTAAATTAATAATACATAATTAAATAATATTTACATTAATAATTGAGTCTGTGTAAATCTAATAAACTCAACACAAAGACTCTTTACTACTGCTTCCACTTCACTTTCTCACCCTGTAATATATACTGGATAGACTTAGGAATGTACTATATACGTTTTTTACAGAACCATCTTAAAACAAAAGACACCAGAGTTATCAAATTTTAAGTAATGTCTAACCTTGGTGAATTTTACAAGAGCTTTAAAAAGTCTAAAATTTGAATCAGGAACTACTGGACCAAAGAATAAGTAAACAAGATTATAAATTTGAACAGACATTTGACTCCAGCTTTTAATACGTTGTGCCGGGCATACAGTACACAATCTTAAACAGTTTTGAGGTTGTATACCCAGCCCTGTTAGCTAGCTCTGGTTAGCTCCCTTAAGCCTTTTCACACTCTTTCTGTGTCACACACACACCACACAAACAAACACCTACAGTCGCACACGCATTCAGATACACACTTCTCTTGCCACAGGATGTCAGGTGGTCCAGCCATTGTGTCCCCACCTGTAGGACATTGTCAAAGCACAAAGGAGGGGCACAGTACGTGTCAGCCTGCTGTCAGCTTCTGTTTGACTTGAATTTGTAAATCCCTCTCTTTCAGCCGTGGGGCTTTGAAAGATTAGCCAAAGGTCTGTGGAGTAATTCACATCTGTGTGGGTTTTACTTATTGTCAGGAGGCAGGGGATCCCTCCACGGTTTTCACAGACCACAATAATTACGATTGTCAACACTGTTCAAGTTTCACAGTTTGTTTCCGAGCACATAAACATGTTCATAGTGGATTTTTTGAGGGTGGGGTACCCACAAGGATTTGAGATGCTTTGTTGTGTTTATTAACTGCACGGATCATGGCTTTAAAGGAAACTCCTGCTCTACTGTTCTTTACCGGTTTATATAACCTTCATCTTAAGGTCACTGGTGTTTTCCTTCCAGCCAGCTGAAATTTCAACTGTGAACATGTACAAAAAAAAAAAAAAGTGCAGCAAACTGAATATTGAGTATCACAAAGAGCCAGAACCTTTACCTGGGACCAGTGCAGCATGCTGCTTCTCAGGCACTAGCCAGACTGATGTTTGCCATAAAGCGGGGCCTCTCGCTCGCTGCCCTGTGAGGTCACAGCACCTGTTCTTGGTAATTGCTGGCAGGTGACGTCAGGCCTCCACTTGTTTTCCATGGTGTAAGGTGGAGGTCCCCCAGCTCCCTCCAACGCTGAGGTTGGAAAGTCACGTTGGTTGTTTGCAGCAAATAAGCGGGTCGGATTGGGTGGTTCTCTCCCCCAGTTCTCTGAGAGGGAAATGAACTTTGGCTTACTTGTCAAAGTCAAGTTAGTTAAACAAAATGTAATTGTGTGCTTTTATTTAGGCTGCTTCCAGCACTCTTTTGTGCTGTGTCACCCATGACTACGGCTTGTATTTTAGATGTTCACTGAGTAGTTTTTTCCCCCCAAGAATCAGATCAGAAAAGTCTAAAAAGAGTTATTCCAAAAAGCTAAAAGAGTCCAACTTTTGGATGATGGTGGTTATTTGTCTCTTTTATGATAACATTGTACTGTTTGGACAATTTGATGATATATATAATATACTGTGACACAGTGTGTTCCCATCACAGATTTTGCCCTACCATCGTGATGTGAACTGTGTGAATTGTTTAATTTGCCTGATTAGCCAAAAGCAGCTATTTCTGTCTGTTACTTTACGAGAATAGGTTATGCAATTGAATTTGTAGACAGTTTACTAATCAGAATCATAATGCCTCATATTGCCACATTGGATGTAACTGATACATCTGTACATCTGCACATGATGGCGACAGATATGAAAATTTGACTTGTAATAAGTAATAATGAGTTGTAATAGGTTTGTTACATAGACTGTAGATGTTCTTTATAATCTGACTCATATTTTCATATTATTTACTTTATATATCTTAAATAAATACTTCTAAACACTCTATCTTTGTTAAATGAACAAAACCATAGACAATGAACCTCAAACAATAATACAGAATTATCATCTGATCTTTGATTACTTTCAATACTTGTCTGTGTTCCCGCTCGTCTGTACACATCGCAGAAAACCCAGAAGTTTAGATGGTGCATTTTGTGTAGAGAAGCCTAACAAGCAGCCATCAGGAATCTGTTTTATGAGGCCATTGTTTTATACAACTACGTTATAGTTGGCAAAGATACTGATTTAAACTCTGAAAATAGCCCAGGACCAAAGAAAGACTGTATCAAAGAAAGGTTATTTAGTAAGCTGACTTAATTGATTTACACATCCTCCATAGTTAAATCTATTGGCACTACCCAAAATGATACTTGCCTCCTTTGCCTTTGCTGGGGCCACCTGATTATGTCTTTTCAAGGCTGGCTGCAGGAGGACAGAAGCCGGGTATCTGGCCCAGGCCTCCAGCCAGCTGTGAACCTGATAGCATCTGTTTTAAACGTTTGAGAGACACAGAGAAAGGAGCCCTCTTTTCTTCTGAGCTCTGGAGCGCTAGTTATCTCACGCCTTTTTAGTAAAGGGATCCACAGATGGCCCGTGTCCTGACAGTTATACAAATGTGATATCACTAGCTGAGGTATTCCGCTTGGATCCACTTACTGTGTTACTGTAGGCTGACAAGTGGGACTCATTCATGCTCAGAGTAAACAAGACAAGTCAGACACAAAAAGAATCCTCCTTTTCTTAAGACAAGGCAGAAAAGAAAGAAAGAAAAGCTTTTTATCTTCGGCAGACAAAACAACCTCTTCACACCTGAGTGTGTCCTCTGTTTGGAGTTCTTCCCATCCATTGTCACCCCGTGTTATCTAAACCATCAAATCGACATGAAAAGATCATTTCATGTTCTGCTGTCACCTGAGGGGATTTGGACAACTTGCCTTTCATTTGCTTTGTTTGAATCCGGTGACAAAAGCATTTGTCATCTTCTTTTTTTGCAGGATATGTCTGGTTTGAGCTCACTTCAAAGACTTGGCCTCTGATGAGCAGCCGGAAAGCTGTCTCTAGATTTATGTGTTTTGTTTGTGTTGGCCAATCATTTTTGTTCTTACTCATTGAGTCCTAATCAGAGATCTGTGTTTGGGTTATAGAGAGCCAATGTGGCGCCCTCACATCTAGTAGTTCTTGTCTTTTCGTTTGTTAAATAAATGTTATGGCAACTTTATGCCTTTTATTAGACAGTGATAGGAAGACAGATGACAGGAAACAGGGGGACAGTGCATGTTGGACATCATAACCCCTAAGCTTAATGTCTGGCTTTTGCACTTGTAATCTTAGCCTTTTTGGACTACTGAAACAAGATATTACCCTGTGTCTTGGGCCTCAGTGTCAATAGCCTCCATCAGGTCTGATCATATAGTAGGCTACATAATTGTCACTGCAATATTAAAAAATGTTTTTTATCTATACATATATGGTTTGGATCAATTTTAGATGTGGGACTAAGATTTATAGATTTATGGATTGCCGTTTTCATGTGGTTTTACATTTAAAAAAGGTTCAATTGGTTAATGATTAAGTAGATATAAACTCTTGTGGGAAATTGTGTTTGTTATCAAACCAAAAATATCAACCTTGTTACACTGAATTATGAAAATTGATGTAAAATGAATAGGTCTTACATTTTTTTCTGACTGAATATAGTCAAGACAGGTCAATGTATTTTCAGGAGCCAAAATCAACCTCCTTTCTTAACAAAGGGGGAGAAACCTCAAGATGAACAACAAAGGGGGGATCCCACTTCTTGGATGGACAGACATGTAACAGATGTTACAGGCAGAGGAAGCAGCAGTAGAAGGTAGAGTGATTATGTTAAGACTAGATTTCCTGATTTTGTGTAATAGAGCTTTAACCTATAAACTGTTGAACACAGCCATGTTGTAGGGCAAGAGTTTAGGACATTTGAAGCTAGATGATCTGGTTACCTTTGGGATGAAACTATTAAAAGGATGCCCAAAAATTAAATGCATCTTTAACTCTACTCTAAATCTTTTAAAAAAGTCAAAAGTATCACCCCTTTTTATGTCTTCACTTGACTTTTCTCCTCTATACACACAACTTTGTAGTATTAAGTTTTAACTCCACATTTCATGTCATTTCAAGCTACATTCTTGCTTGGACTGTAGGTGTGTTGGAACGGAACTGAAACTCTAGTTACTGTAAGTCGAAGGATTCAGCTCGAGTCCCACGCACTTATCTGAGCAGGATATTCTGTAGACGGCCCACCTCGGTGAGCTCGGGCCATCGCAGGACAACATTAGCTGGACTCGTTTCTGATTTGGACATGATTCAAAGTATAACATGAGCCTTTGTATTTCAAAGTGGGAGGATTTGTAACAGATCCCCTCTATTTGTTCACTTTTAACAAGTGACACTGGCCTTCCTGGATTTTTCTCAGGAGAAGGTTGATGGCCATGATTATTTACACAGAGGGTTTCCTTCTTTCTCTCTCTCTTTTACAGTCGGTCATTTTCATAAGGGATCATAATACTCTTGGACAGGAAGTATCTGGCTATATAGACTACGCCCACAGACTCAAGACCCAAGATTTTGAGCCATATTTCAATGGAAAGAAGAGGCTCATGCCAGGACGCTCGGATTTATGGTAAGTCTCCTTCCATTGTAACATGTCCACGTTGGTTGGGGAGGCTTTGACTCGAGTGGGTTTTGACAAGATTTGAAGGGTAAGGAAATCTTATTATCCAGGATTAAAGACTCAGGCTGACGTGAGAGACCAGTATAGGCTGGGAAGGAGCTATGCAAAGAGCCAGTATAGCTAGTATGCACAGCACAAGTGCTTGTGGCCTCAGCGAATATGTAGAATAAATATGCAAGTAAGTAAAGCTTAGTAGAGCCGGCACAGTGCTGAACCTGTCTGGACAAGACAGACATGATCAGAGTCAGGATTAATGCGGGCTTAAACAATGAGACTTTGATCTTTTTTTAATGTGCAGTAAATTTGTCATCACAGATGAATGTAATGGATTTATGGTCATAGGGGGCCTCAAGATTACAGAGGTTACTTAAGATAGAGTGATAGATGAATAGATCAACTAATTGACTGATTTACTTTTAGAGGCCCTGAAAATATATTTACATATCAACTTCTGATATAGTGGTCCTGAACGAACATACCATGATGTGCTGTGTTTTTGTCTGTGCCCTTCATGCTGATTTGGAGTGGGATTCATTTGAAAATCAATGTTTTATACCTTTTAAATATATATGAATCTCTTTGGGGTTTTGATTGATGGTTGAACAAAACAAACATTTGTATAATATCACTTGTGCATCTAAGATTTAAAATAATCCATTATGAAAGTTATTATTAGTTGCAGCACTAGTCGGGTGTTTCCATGCAGCGTTAGAATAAATATTCATGTGGTTTGCCTCAAAAATGCCAGTGTTATTCAATTCCCATGAAGCCAGTTCATACCTATTAAGGTTAGATAAGATATTCCTTTATTCATCCCACACTGGGGAAATCCACATGTTGAGGGAAATATCTGGCTCTTTAGCTGCTCAGTGCTCCACTGTGCTCACCAGTTACTTACTTTGTCTTCCGTTGGGTACCTAGCAAGTAGTGTACAATTACCTGTAGCTGTTGGATATCAGCTTGATGAGCAGTCATTGTTAAACTAAACAGTAAAGCAATGGGCAGTAAAAAACAAAACAGTGAGCTGAAAGACGCTAAAATTCCAGAATTCTACATATGGCTGCTTTAAGTTTGATAATCAGGTCCTCGGGTGCTCTAAATCTGGCATATTTAGCCAAGATACATCTTGTAGAGTAACTACATGCATCAGTGCCAGTTGCACAAGTCCAGGCCAAGCCACAAGTGAACTGCTGACCTTGCAGGTGTAAGCTAAAGTCTAGCTTGTGTCCTTCAGTGGGACAGGCAACATCTTTATAATTCGTTGTCTATCAGGAGAGCTGTGCACACAGAGAGATGTCAGCAAATTACCGGAGCCAAAACCATTCCCACATTCCACATGCTTGTGCATAGTAACATATTACCAACATTTCAGATACGTGCGAGAAATCTCTTGAGGACAAACACAACTAGACAAGGGGTGAATGAGAGTGTGTATTACATGGTTATTTTCAGAGTTCAGCCAAATGACATGCACCCCGCGTAACCTCATTGACACAGGGCAGAAAGCGGTCACTAGTGTCTGAATGTGGACAGATTCTAAAAGCAAACTGTGCTTTTCTCCATGATCTGCATCATATTTTCTCACTCTTGTCTGTCATTCTTGTTTGCTTAAGCTTGCACTCACCAGTTTAAATGGAGCATGTCATCAGTCTTAATTAGAGGCAACAGAGGCAATCAGGCTGATGTACTGAGTGTATAGACATTAGCTATAGCTTGCTAGCAACGTTCATGCACGCTAATCATTGTGTGTGTGGAGTGTGTTTATGTTCAGTTCATCAGTTTATCTTGCCTGAAATTAGAGCTCTGTCTGTTATTTCCTGTCAGTCTCTGCCTTTTCATATTCACATGAATTCATGCCACCTTATGCAAATTCTTGACTGTTTGCATCCACTCACGGCTTTGCTCAACAAGCAATCACACTGCATTTAAAATTCTGTCTGAAAAAGCCTGAAGAATGTCACTCATTAAGTTTGTCAAAACTTTTATTTCTTAAGTCCTGACATTCAGGATTCACTGAATAATCCAAATATTTATGTGAATAATTTATCAGCACAATACTGTAACCATGGTAATATTAAAAGTGTTTTGAAGAAAAGTGTTTCTGCTACAGCAGTTAGGGCAACAAGAATGACAGTCTGTGTTTTATTTTTGGTGGTGGTTTTCCCTTTCTTTGAAACCAAAGTGTCAGACATGCAAAGCTTTGTTGTTTTATTTATCCATTTCTCACCATGTGTTCTGACACACAACCCCACTCGTGGCCTTGAACTCAGCCTCCTCTCTGGGGTGGAAGCCCTAACAAGCTGTAGGTGTGAGTCATTGGGCGAGCATGCCTGGAGGTACAGCCTACTCCCTAATGATGCTTTTATGAGGCTTCCCCCCAACACGGGTCTCCCTGCCCTCCCCACCATCTGACTCCTGACTTTGCACTCCCTCGCTCTGTCTCTTGTTTTTTTTTTCACCTTGACTGCATCAGATTTACATATCTAGCTGTTCTTATTTTCAGCTTCCCGAGTGTTGCTACCTCTCTCCGTCTCTCCCTTCCTATGTCATTCTCCACCCCTACCCCCCACCCTCCCAACCCCCCCGCCTTTTTTCATCTCTGTCGGGAACAATAACACCCAGTGTGGTTGCCGCTAAGAGGGAGCAGATGCTGGAGCTGCTGCCCACTCAGTGCACTAAACCTCCCACCGCAGGACTCTGAATCCTGTCCCTCCTCCTCCTCCACAGCCACAAAGAACACAGAGCAGCGACACCAGCGCCAGCTCTGGTCTCCACCTCCCACCTCCAGCAAGGAAGGGTGGATAGGTTCACGTACACAGTCTGCAATGTCTCGAGGAAAAAAAAAAAAAGAGCAGCAGAGTAGCATAGTATCTCCCCGGAGCAAAGTATGAGAGTTTAGAAGAGAAGAAAAATGAATTGGTTGGAGTTATGATAGCTCTTCACAAAGCACTGAGGCAACATAAACAAAGTAAATCGCATCGAGTTTTTTTTTACATAAACCTTTCAGTTAATTCCTTCAACATTTGCAACAGCGCAAGCTTATGTGCAGAAAATTTTTGAACTTTCTGAACTTTTAAAGACTTTTAATGTCTTCCCTCCAGTGTTTCTCCTACCTCAACTTTAAGTTCCCAAATAATGGAAATATGTGTAATATGGATGCAAGACCATATCAAATAAAGTTTGTTTCAATTTTAAATAAATAGGAACTACATTGTGTTGTTTTGAAATTCATAGATATGTAAGGAAAAATCTCACTCATACATTTTAAAATACATTTTTGTTTCTACAGTATAGTCTCAGTCACCTCCAGGAGCTTTGCATTTGCATTAACTCTATAGGAGCGGCAAGGAGCAAAAAATCAGTTGAATGCTGGGCTTGATTTATTTTAGCAGGCACACTGGGTGGGTGGGTCATATAAACATCATTTGTAAAGGCATATGTTGTAAGCCTCTGACCTCCTGGGAAACCTGGTTAAAGTAAATCAAGCACAGCATTCTCCATGTTGCATCTGTAAAAAGTTTCCATCTAAGAAGCAGTTATTCACATAACAAAAGAAGCAATATTGACAATAATATGAATCAAATGCACCTTTCTTGACAAACTGTTGTAAATACTTAATTAAGTGATGATAACTGAATTGGAGAATTGACACAAATTGCAAACATTTGACTATATAACTGCCTCTGAGAGACATTAACTTTGAGATACAGATGTGTTTTAGTTCCTGTTACGTCGAGGGAAATTTAAACAAAATCTGACAATGATAATGCACTTATAAGGTGAGGAAAATACGATTTTGCATGTTTAAAGGCTTCATCACTGTTTTTTTGTCCCCATTACTTTTTACCGTGAGCTTCAAATGCAGACACACACACACACACACACACTATACACACACTAAAGTCCTGACCCTCGTCTAATTATCCCACAGATCTGCAGCTCCGTGCACCCAGCTTCCTGCCACTCCAGATGTGCCTACAGCATCTCTGATGTCTATTTAATGTTCCCCAGCAAAGTGACCATCTGTTTATGCACTCTGGCTGTTCCCCTCCTTCCTCTCTCTATCTCTCTCCCTCTTCAGTCCCTGTGTTTAGTAAAGACTTTTAAGAGGCTGGGCAACATCTGACATATATGGTAGTCCTAATTGATTCTTTTCGTCTTTAAATTGCTACAGTGTGTTTGGCGTCAAGGCACTGTTCAACAAGTAGACTCCCCCCCCCCCCCCCAGTATGTTTTTAACTACAGTATGCAATTCTATATTACACTGATTTTCATATGAAGTAAGCAAAAGTGACCTTACTATTCATTTCATCTTTCAAATTCAAACAACTTGAAATGCTGAATCATATAAAACTGTCCTGCACACTCGCTCTACTCTTGTGTGCATGTGGCGACAGACTGAAAGATTGAACTTGAAGGATCTGCTCAGTTGACACACAGCGCATGCCTCCTCCAAAGCCAAAGCCATATTGCCTCCGCGCTCAGCCTCTGCAATGCACCTGTGTGTCTGGCTTCATTTTCTGCTGTAAAAATATTTGCACTGCTGTCCTATTTTATTAACTTTTAATACAAAAGCGAAACTGTTCCAGCTCCGAAGGTGATTTGGCTGCATTGTGTCCGAGCTTTAATGGGGGGTGGTGGGATACTCTGTCGCAGAGGAGTTTGCCAGCTCGATAAATATTTGCTGGTAAGCCGGAACATTCCACATCACGTGTGTTGATCTTCACACATGGCGCACACATACTTCATTGGCTGGATCCTCCTGTTTGTTCCTTGTACTGATAGTGTTTGGACTGTATTTGATAGATTAACTCCGTGTTCCACCTGCAGTATGATCATCAGAGACCTACTGCCAAGTTTGATGGGCTGTTCGGTCCATGTAAAGTGACACAAAAACTCTGTAATTAGTGAGCATTCTTTGAGTATGAGTGAAGATGTTGGGCTAGTCGCCTGTATTTTTCTGGGCCCTTTTAACAAACACAGGTTGACCCCTAACCTTCCTCAGTCAAGGCGCTATTAGCCTCTTGAGCTCCGGTCAAATGGAATATGGGATAACACCCAGTTGTGTCACTGCATTATGTAATGGCTCTGGCTTTCGTGTGTGTGTGTGTGTGTGTGTGTGTGTACATGTGTGGATCTGATGGGAAACCTGATGGCAAACATCTTAACATATGCTAAATGGTGTCACACAACATATGCAATAATTTGCTCATAATAAACAGCTTATGTGTGTATACTTTAGGATTATTGTTCACATGGAAATGAAAACCCTAACCCACATTAGCCAAACTGTGCAATATGATATGAGATCAGCTATCAATTTTGGTTAGTAGAGTGAGTGTCTACATCATGTATAATCATTTTCTGTATGTATCCATTTTCATCAAAGGATATTTTGTTTACAAAGTAAAAAGTATGGGAATTTTATAAGGTAGTTATTAAGCAGATCTTTTTCAGTTTTTCAGTTTTATAATATAACACATATAAATAATATTGTGTAAATGTATATAAATGTATAAATAAGTGTGTAGCAAACATTTTGAAAAATGTTACAAGAGACCAAAGGGACATCTTTCTATGTCTTTATTTTAACCAACAGTCTATACGTAATCCAGAGGTATTCAGTTTGCAGTGATTTGAAATGAAGACACAGCAAGTCTTCACGTTTAACTAGCTGGAAACACAGAATCATTTAATAGTTTTGCTGGATTACATAGTTGTTCCAGTTTAGTGCAACATTGGCATCTAGGAAATGCTTCCGGAAATCAAAAATAAAACACATCGAAGCTCCTAATTATGCACCAGAGCCCTCTAAGTTGAAGAAAAAATGGTATACACTATTGTGTACACTGCATTTTGACCACCACATTTTTGTATTATTTGTACTAAAATCTGATTTCTCCTTATTTCTCATTTAATCTTTTTTGAAAAACAACAAAACAGATATAACATAATGACGTAAACCATAAACAGGACCAAAGTGTGTAGCTCTCACAATCCACGAAGAATCACTGACTTGCATATTGATATTCTAAATAAATATTAATAAATCCCCAGATTGATCTAAAATAATGAGAAAATAAATAAAAAGTATAAATGTGAGGGTTAGATATGGATTTGTAAATGGAGTTGTCAGCCAGTCATGGCTCATCTGTGATTCGTCGTTGGATCAGACCTATGACACTTCCAGAAGGCTTAACAGTAAATTCAGCCCATTACCCTCTGCCCCTCAACACTGAAGAGGCCTTGTGTGATTTGCACTGGAAACACTATCTTCAGAAACAGTTATTGGACTTGTATTCTTCAGCCATTACAGAAAAAACTGCTGAATGAATACACATGCTAGGTATTTGCTCTTTTATGATATATATCATCCAGCACAGAGAGTCCAGCTCCTCTGAGCCCTATAATGAGACTGTTGACATTACCCTGGAAAATGACCGCCTGGAGATAACAATAGAGCTAAGCACAGTAACTATGGAAAGTGAAAGGACACAGTGCACGTGTCGAACAGCCATGGTAAATGCATAGGGAACCAGGAACCGGTGCTCGGAGCACCGTCATTGTTTCCACCAAATCCAGGTTCTCACACTTTTACTGGTCCATGTGTCTGGGTGTGGTGCCATCCAGCTGCTGGAGCTTTCTTTGTGACCAAATGTGGACTGACCGTGCATTCAGTTGCCCTGGTGACAGTTCATATGGGACAGCGAGGGAGGTGGGTCCAATAAACACAACCAAGTAACGTATGAACGAAATTCTCGGCATTGCTTCAGAAATATTTTTTTCACACTTTCGTCATTTCTTTTTCATGTTCAGTGTTAAAATATCTCACATCTGTCCCGTTTCTCTAGCAAAAGTAAGCGGTTCACCATGGAATAAAAGTGGTTAACCAAAAAAATGCTAATTGTTGCATGCCATTTTGGTATAAATAGTCACTGAAACACCATCAGATCTAATTTACAAAGAGACGTATGCATATGACTGAAAGCAAGTTTGAGACAAAATAATTTTCCTCTAAGTTTTAAGGGAAAAACCTCAATTTGTATTTCATAATTGGGACATTGCAGCAGTCTATTCTGAACCTGCTTTACTCAGCTTTGTTGGCAACTTGGAAAAAATGCCAGACCTCTCATCCTATCATACCTTATAATTTTATGCATCAGTGTATTTCCCCACACAGTTTGGACTGTTCAGAGGCATCCAGTACATGTGTTTCCTGGAGAGGAAGATTACTCTGAAATTTGGCAGGAGATGGTTGACAGACATCTGCAACGTCAGATTGTATCCAGTGTCACATGTTCCGAAATTCATTGTATTTCACTGTATGAAAATATAGCAGAGCCAACTAGAAGTGGACGACATGGATAAAATTTTCCAACACTTTTTATGTGTTTTTCAAACAGGATCATCTTTATTATATACTGTAATGTGTTGAATGTTGAGATATGGAATTTATTTTAAGCCAGTTCTAATTGATTATATGTTTGCATACCTCTCAAGGTTTGTTTGTCAGTTTTGTTGGTTTTTCAGCCTGATAGCTGTTATACAAACTCTGATGCCAACAAAACAACCCACAATTAAAGTCAATTCAGACATAATTCAAGTCATTTGGCCAAGTCTGCATCAAGTCTCTAGTCATTGGAGACATGTCAAAGTCAATCAAGACAATAAAGTTAGGTCTCAAGTGAAGTTATTTGAGTCAAGTTAATGTCAAGTCTCAAGTCAGTGGAGAAAAGTTCAAGTTGAGAAGTTGACGTTAATCAAGTCAAGTAAAAGGCAAGTGAAACAATCTCAAATCATTTTAAATAAGTCCAAGTCAAGTCCCAAATTAAAGTCTTAATTTGGTGTCAACTTTAAGTCAACTGCAACCAGTCTACGTCAAGTCTTTCAGAGAAGGTCTCAAGTCAGAGGAATATGAGACAAGTCCAAGTTGAACATTAGTTAGTCAAGATAAGTTCAAGTCAGTCACTCTTGAGTCAGTCATTTCAAACAAATCCAGTCAAGTAGTCCATCAAACAAGACATGTTCCAAGTCTCTAAGAGGAAGTAATAGGTGTCTCAAGTCTCAAGTGCACAGCAAGTCCAAGTCAAGTCTTTCAAGTTTGAATGCTAGTGTGCAATGATAATCAGATCAGATACGACCATGTCTTTTTAATCTGTAGTCGTATTTATGAAATATTTTCATATTTTTATTTTTTCTATTACATTGATTTATTTATTCGGTAACAATCTCATTTTAATCACAAGGGCCTCTGTTCAACACTTTGGTCAACATTTCTGGTCTAAATGTACCTACAAATAAACTAACTGGCATTGGATATGGGTCTCATGTATCAAGAGTCTTGGTGTGAACCTCCAGAGGCTGACATGGAGATTGATCCTTTTCCCTTTTTCTGAATAACTGTCTTTGGGAATATGACAATGCCAGTGACCAAGAAAACCACATTGCCATCATACCACCAGTAAAGTCACTTACTCTTGTTATTGGCTAGAATATCAGGCCCTTTTCATAGCAATTCAAATACAGACCATTCTGCAAAAGTATGTATTTACATTTCCCAAAATTGCATAGTGGGGGTCTGTGGGTTTTGGAAAGGCCACAGGGATACGTTTTTATATTGCTTGTACTATATGTTTGCTTGTAATTTGTAGCAAGCATGCTTGATATGTTGCAGTCAGAAAATATTTTTATTGCTCCAATGCAAATGGGTATTTGCAAATAGGCTTTATGTGCCACTAGGAAACAGATTCCGCAGAAAACACCTTGACACTGGACAAAATATTTCAAAGATTTCAGAGGTCGCACAATATAAATGTAATAAATTTGAGATCTATTTTATGTATTCATTCATTTTTTATACCAGCTGTCCGTCATGTATGGGCTCCAGTAAGGAATCGTACCAAGTGGAATATAACCTGCAGCATGCTGGCATCTCTCCATTATGTTATGGTCCTGTATTTACAACTTGCTGCTGCAGCCCCTCTACATAATGTACCTCTTCCCAGATTTACACTGAGCCTCCTCCCTGAGGTCCAACTTTGTTCTTGGACCACAAACTGCTGCTGGGGAACAGCCGAGGACCGCTAAAGCAACCTTCTGTGCCTCAGTGTGTGACATGTGGAGTTGCGTTACAAGTGATGCTAATGATGAGAACCACTGAAAATGGTCACGACTGCCTGGAGAGCACAGCTCTATGAGAAGCAAGTGTTATTTATTACTTATCACTTGGTAGAACAGTATTCAAAGCTGTTACCGCAGTTATGTTACTAGGGCTTTTATCAGCTTTGTTCAGTTGGCAGATTTTTTTTTTTCTAAGAACTTAGATATTGTAGTGCTTCACAGAAAACACATTCCAATAGCAGTTACTACTTGGACAACACAAAGAGTCTTTTCAGAGATAAAAGATGTCCCAAATTAATCTGATGAATTAAAAACAGATTGGGCCACATTTTTGCTTTTTTTTATCGACGTTAAACCAATTTTGAGACTTGTGTCTTTGGTTTTCTCATTTCAATGCCTGGCTCCTTCCAGCTGAAAGGTTGTGCCGAATCCAAACTTAACATGGGAACAATGCAGTATTCAACACTACCTTAATGAGATGTTTTCAATTCCCAACCCGCTTCGTATTTCACATCAACAAGGAGGAAGAAGATCTGCCAATTTTGTGGCTAGCAAATGTCAAGCTGCTATGGATGTTTTTCTTTTCTTCAGCAAACATGTTGCCTCCAGCAAACTGCGTGAGCAGTCTGTAGTTGATCAGTGATTTGACAGGGATAAACACTATCTAAATGCTCAGTATTTCACATGTTAATAAATTACCTTCTCATAAATGTATTAATTTAACCCGAAGAGCCTAACGTTGTCTCTTTTTGACTCTGACACAAAACTGCACACTGTTGCTCTGCTGTATCAAAAATAACAGAGAACCTAAAAGCAGAGCGGGATCCAATCGGATGCTGTAAATTAATCGGTCATTTATTTTGGAATTCAACCCTTTCTTTGGTTTCAGCTGCTTATTAGCCACAGCTTTACTGTAATGCCTGGCTTGGCGAACTCCAACACAGTGCCCTCACAATCAAATTGGAAACAGACTTTTACCTTCTGCCTCTCTCACAGAAGATACTTGACTCTGCAGGTTGCTTTCCTCTCTTCCCTGCAAAGCAAAGTTCTTTTATAACCTGCTGTTGAATATTGATATGATAACAATGGCTTAGTAATACTCTGTAATCCATGAAGTTTTCTTTCCTCCGTGAAACATGCTAAGTCGTGACCTCAATATGGTGCTCGTGGTGTTTTAAAGTCTCTTGCTGTGTGAGCCCATAAAGGGGAAAAAAAGCTAAATGCCAAATGGTCAGGTAGTACAGAGGACTAACACGAGCTTCAGTCTATGTACAGCATGTACTGTATATTCTATGTATTGTTATTAACATTTTTTTTTTTACTTTTCTATCTTCAGCAGAGAAATTACATTTACCACTGTCATGGAGCTGAAATACACTGTGAATTAAAACAAAACGAGAATTTCTTCCACAAGAATTTCACGAGAATTTCTTCCACAAATATCTCAAAGTGGGGTTATTGTCTATTCAATTCATCCTACATCCATACAGCATGTATGAGGTCCTGTTTAGACAGTGAAAATTAAGCCACACTGAAGACACTAGGAAGAATGTAAAGGCAAGTGGCAATACAGATTTGACAGATTTACAGGTCTCGCTCGTTCACATAACATCTTATCAAAAGCTAACCTATTTTCAACTATTTTTATTTTATGCGGTACTCTCCCACCGTGCCTGAATGCAATGGGTTGTATCTTTTCATCGAAATACATGGGTTTTAAATGTGTTTTTCTTAAGCAATATGTCTGCGTGGGCCTGAAAAAGCAAAAACAAACCAAATGGCCAGACTGCACAGTCCACTGCAACTGCTGACTGTTTGAAAGCGTCTTAAACCTTCAAAAATTTGCTTCACTCTGATCATCTAACAATTACTGTTATCTTTTTTCTACAGCTACTACAACTGGAAGACACAGGTGTCCACGTCCAATGCAAGCCCTAACTTTGAGGTGATTTACGATGACCCTAATGGCCTTCTCTTTAAGAGCAAGAGGGACAAAAAGATCCTGAATGTGGACCCCTCGGTAGGTGTTGTTGTTATTGTTGTTGTCTTGTTTTGTTTCTAAGCCCCTGGGAGACAAATGGCACTGCTAATTAGATCAGTTCACCTGTTCCAGAGCAGTAAAAATGTCCCAGGAAAGCAAAAAGCCTACAGGGCAAAAAGTCATTTCAAATCCGTTTTGCTGCACCAAGGACTTCTTTAAAACTAATTTTGTTGTCCTCGTGGCTCAGGAAGCTAACTTGCCATGTACCCACAACATCCTGTTTGTTTAATATGGTCTGGGACCGTTTTTTGCATTCCATGCCCTTACTTTCTCTCAGTGCCTCCTTTTTTGACCATCGAATGCAAAATGTTGAAACCTTTTAAAATAGTTATTTTTCACCTCTCTGCCAACTTAACTAATTGCTTAATTTTAAGAGAGTCTGAATTAACCACACATATCAGACACAGTCATTCTTGGTGGGACCTGACACTATAAGAGAAGCTGTTGGAGAAACTGAGAGAGAAAGAAATCAGTGGGAGGGAAAGATATTTGCTTTCCACCTGCACAAAGAATGGAGGATCAAGGGGTCGAGACAGGTGCTTCCTCCGCACTCACAGTCCGACAGGGGCCCTGGAAGAATAACGACTGACAGACTGCGTTTTTTTCTCTCCAGTTTCCCTCTTTGCTGGGGGGTAGGGAAGTAGTTGGTGGGGCTGAACTATTTTGAAATTGCAGACAGAGCTGTGGGGACTGCGTTTTTGAGGCCAAGCGCCAAAATGGCAGCACAGTGTTCTAGCTGCGGTCGAGCACCGCCCCGACCAGGCTGTCTATTAAAAACACAAGAGAAGGCATAGGAAGCCAGACACAGCAAACCACCCGTGTGCCCAGAACCCAGCTCAGCTCGGCTCAGCCCAGATTGGCTCGGCATGGCGCGGCACAGAATCATCCGGCTTTTAACCCACCATGAGCTCACTCACTGCTCATGTGGCCACAGATCCGCACCGGAACCTTCCAAAATCAAGGCTCACATCAACTCATTTTGAGTGGTTTGTTTGTTGCTCTGCCTTTGTCATACCGTGACCACTTTTTCTGTCTAAGCCAGAAAGTGGGTTGGGGGTTGTCATATTTCAGCTATGACAATGGTTTGATTCAGTCTAAGTAATTTTTTTTTTTCTTTTTTTTGCAACGCTACTAAGATGACGCGAGTGTTAATGATACAGCCTGGTTTCTGTAAAAATAGATGCTTATCATTTAGGTCACCAAACATTTCCTATTTTCTCTTAATGTGTCTATGAAGTCATTTTTTATTGGTCTATTTTTATTGACGCTCTTTTGAACTTGGAAAGGAAGACCGCCTCACTTATTAGGACACCCACAAGTGTGTTTGAGGTAAAAGTGTAAATTGAGTGTAATGGTTGGCTATGGATCCACTCCCACTAGAAGCTTTTGACACACTTAGCCTTAAATAAATGTTCCCAGCTGGTAGTGGCTTCACATCTTAGTGGTGGGGCCATGTCAGTTCTGACATTCAAAGTAACACAAAACATCTTGGAAAATGAACAATTACAGTCACTGTCAAATTATGCTGCACTTGGCCTCCCCTTTAATATATACTTGTTATTATGAAGATATGTGTTCTGTTTAATAGCTGACATACTTTATCTACTGTATGGCAGCCGCCACTTTTTAAACCTACATCAAGAGATATTTCTCATTTCTTATTTTAATACTTAATCGGAAAGATGTCATTTGTAAACCTTTTGAGAAATAACACCAACTTTGGGACTATAGCATTTAGCTTCTTTTAGCTCAGTTTTGGTTCTCCAGTTAAACACACACAGGAAGATTGAGTCTCGCACTAACACAGCAAAAAATGTCAGACAGGAGTTAGCAAATAGCCTGTTTACAAAGTGGAATATCTAGCAGCTAGTAGCTAAAAATGTGATTATGCTTCTCTGAAGATACACATTAACATTTCTGTAAACCTATGTAAAGAAGGGCGGTATAGGTAACAACTGGTCTCAGAGGCCTGCAGAGGAACGAATGCTCACCTCCCAAAACTCAACAATGCTTCGTGCATCAAGCAAGCTAACTGTTAAACTTGAGAAAAGTAACCATCAAAGATATGCACATTAAGGTACACTCAGATGAATTCATGCAGACAGCAAAAATGCTGATTTGATTCAGAGTGTAAATTCACTCTGCATTTAGTCTGAATACACCTTTATAGACTGTGTGTAACACAGTCCATGCAAACCCCACTAACTGCTCTAAATTTGTGCTGGGTTCCAGTCTGGTCCTGGTGAGGACTCCAACAGGACGTTCCTACGGTCGGACCTCTACATCCATGTCGTCATCTACGACCACAACATCAGGACAGTCTAAACTTCAGAGGCTGCCACCGACACATTCATACATATGGCACATATTGGAAGGCACTGGAAGCCTCTAATTTGACTGAGTTGCTTTAGTTGCACCATCATTTACAAACTGTTCCCCTCATATCATGCATGCCATCTGGGTGGAGGTGCTGCAGTGAAAAAATGGTTGTAAACTGAGGATTCCCAAAGGAAGAGGTGGATGGACTGGTATGACAACTTGGAGGTTTCCTTGGAAATAACTTTTACCCCAGATTTTGTTACATTTTGTCACCTATGAAGCATAAAAAAATGATTATGAGGTTTCTTGGACTTCAATTCTTCCTTGTTTTTTTAATGAAGACCAAGACCCAGTTTGGCTAAGTTTGTTTGCATTCCCGAAGCAGCAGTCTTAGTTAGAGGCAGGAACCTGCTTGGGGACCCCGGGCTCGTCCCCTCGTTTGGCCTGGCATGTTTTGGGCTGTTTGTCTAAACAAATTAAAGGCGTAAGAGCTTTGAAAGATGATGGGGGTTGCTTTTATGTCCTCCCCCAGGCTGCGGTGGCTCCAATTGGAAGAATGGGTAATGGGCTTAAAGCATTCCGCATGTTCCTAGATGCAAGGCACACTTTACAGGACATCAAAGTGCTCTATCATTTACATATTAGTCATTCACTATGACATTTTTAATGGAGGACGACTCTACAAATAACCCGCTTTAGGAATTGTTTAGGAAATACAGAACACTTAAGCAACTTGCTCCCTTTTAATGTCAAGATTTAATTTTTTTGCATTTGTTATTGAAACACATGGTAGGAATCAGTTGCCCCACAAGCAACATTTTCTATGTCTATAAGCTGACAAATTACAGGGTCTTTGTTATTTGTTCATGAATTAGTTGTCTGTAGACTGTGCAGACACATAATTGGGGGGGACACTTTTTCCATTTAGTCACAAGGAAACATCCTGTACATGTACTAGCTCTATGGAGGCATTTTTGTACACTTCTAACAATAGGGTACCCACTTTTTCACAAAAGTCAACTTTTGACTCAGCAGTACGATTTTTCCCTATTATTTTAGTTGCTCCCCAAAAAACTGCTGAATAAAATCGTAAAATATGTATATATTCTACGTAGTCCTGATGTATGTACATAAATTCAGGTTTTTGATGACATCATAAGAAAATCAGTTTTCACTTGAAAAATAATATTCTTTAAAACAAATGTTTGTTGTGTTTTTGGGAAGTATGCTCTTTTGCTTTGTGGGACTTATCTGTCTATGTAGTGAATATGAAACTAGAAGAAGTTACCTTAGCAATCAGACTGGAAACAAAAAGGAAAAGCTAGCAGTCTCAAGCATCAATTTATCTTGTTATATCTTGTTATATTTCCCAACATGGTGAACTATTCCTTTAAATTGACATGGTTGCACTCATGGTTAATGTGCCCTGTGCACTCATTTCCCCTGCATCTGTTCAGCCCAAGTTTATTTCTGAAAGTTGTGAGGTTTAAACAAATTAGTTCATTCTAACACAAACCTCTAATGTCCCTCAGCCGCCCTGATACCAGAGCAGCCCTCCACTGGTTGCATCTGTTTGTCTGTTTTGACTGAATTGGACCCCGTTGGCCTCATTGAAACAATATGTGTGGTGACATGGGGATGTGGGTTCTGGTTCTGTGAAAGCAGGGGTTTGGGGAATGGGGGTCTGGTTTGGGGTTTTCTTAGTCAGTGGGTTTCTGGTTGTTGTTGTTTTAAGATCTGAGTTCTGGGCCTGTTTAGGGGTGATGATGAAAGTTGGTGAAAGTCTTATGGGGTTATAAAAAACAATGTGATTGACCAGATCATTTTTTGTTCTTTTCTTTTCAATTGTGTTTTCTTCTTGTATGTCTTTATTTTGAGCTGTTTGTGTTAAACATGTCTGAAGAAACTAGTTTTCCTTGTTATTGTCTCAACAAAACTAACTGGACTAACAAGGAAGAGGAGCACATTCAAATGTGGCAGACAGGTTGTGTTGGGACTTTGGCTTCTTCTAAAAGACCTGATTGAAGCTTGGGGCGAGGGCTGTCACAATCAGTGAACCATCCACCTGACTATGTCACTGCCCTGCTTTGTTTTTAATGTGGTGGAGGTAAGAACTCAAACCGGGCAGGTGGCAAATCTACAGCTGTTTCAGTTTACAGGCCGCACCTTAATAATGTGATCCTACCTGAAAGGGGCATCAGGTGTTCCAAAAACCTACCTATCAAAACAGCAGATGTGCACATGAAAAATGGGCAAATTTGAAATGCCCGTGGATCAACAAACAAGGAAGTATCGCTCATGAAATGCACATGCCACTTTTTATGTGCCTTACCTCTGTGGAAGACCAAAACCCAACATGCTGGAACACACCCAGACAGATCATGTGTCTGTAAATAGTAATGATTTCACAATAAAGTCTGATTTAAAAGGTTATATCCCTCTTCATTTCTTTTATTGGGCTTTTAAGCTGTTGGGGTTTTAACTGAAGCGTGGTTTTATTAGTCTGAGGCCTGACTTGCCCCTAATATACACAACATGAGGTAAAGAGGTGGATTCAGACTAAACCAGGCCTTAGTAGAGGCAGAATTTAGTCCTCTCTGTGCAACAAGCTTCATTTCACCTTAATTTGATAACTCTTCAAGTCGCGTTGCCTTTGTTTGTTTTTTTTAACACTATTGCATGTTTGTGTTTCATTTCATTGCCATTACATGGATGCCAGCAAAACAGCTAAATAACATGACTTATTAATATATGGTATTAGCAGAATAATGACAATTGCCCTGGGAATCTAGTCACAGGTAATGCAACGAAGTCTCAATCAAATGGAAAAAGTGTTGCCTGGCATGTGAAACTTTTCACTTTAACTCAATCAAATTAAAGTGTTATGTAGACTGTTATTAAGTTAACAGTTCAGCATATTTAGAAGCAACAAATCTGATTTTTGACAAGTGTGTTGATGAGCTCTGTCACTGCAGTCTTTCACGTCAGCTTTTGTATTAGTTCTTGATTTAATTCCTCTGTTTGATGAACCAAACCTTCAGGCATGTGCACCTCAAAATGTTAAGCAGGCCTGTTGTTGAAGGATGGTTGAGGGTAGGTCCGAGTCTCTCTATAAAAATATGATGCAAAATGCAATGTCTTCAATTTAATAATTCTAAATATTGGGAATAATATAAAAATGTGTTTTGAATTGATTCTGAAACGTATTTATCGTTTTATATCAGTTTTATGGATAACATGCTGAAATAATGCATTGAGTGAGTGAGTGATTGGTCTGAGTTGATCCAGTCAGATTCTTTCCGCCAGCTGACCTCACTCCGCTGCTGCTCTGCTGCTGTTTATATGATTCTCTCCTGCTCATCTCTTCCCGGTCGAAAGGGTTAAACCCGCTCAGTGTGTTGACTGCTATGAAGGGCATGGCATGCTAATATTATTGCCATCAGATGTCCAAAGGCGGGGAAATGCCCTAATCATTTCCTCCCGAGTGCCCCTGAAAGAGAAGCCCAGTGGCGGGGGGGTGGAGGGCGGCTGGATGGGGTGTTCAATCCCCGCCTGGATTGGCTGTTTTGGGGGACGGTGTGGGGGGGTGAGCACAGTACAGCATCCGGATCGGACTGTGATGGTACAGGATGTGTGTGCTTAACTCCATTGAACTAAACTAAATAGGGGAGAGAGCCTTTAATGCCGACAATAAGCCGCTTCATTCAGCAGCGCGGCCCAGACGCACAGCTCTGCGGAGCAGAAATTACGCACGGAGGGGCTGTTCTGTGGCAGCAGTTTAGATAATGAAATCAGTTCAATAAATCGGCGGAATGTATAAATAATAGAATATGTCATAAAAATGTAATAAAATACTTTCAACAATCCGCTCAGGAATCAACTGACAAAACAGACTCGTTGAGCTCTTGATAACATGAGATAATTTGTCCCTAGGCTGAATGTGCGTAAAACTATCTTGAACAGGAAACTCTCTCTCTCTCTCTCTCTCTCTCTCTCTCTCTCTCTACACACACTGCTCAGTATGTGTGTGTGTGCGTGTGTGCGCGCGAGGAATACCCAGCTGGTCCCACAAGCCCTATAATACCAAGCACAACATGCTTTACCTTCAATGAAAGCTGAGACGGGGGACGGTTGACTGCTGGTCCTGAAATCAGCTCAGAGCTCGGATACAAAACTAGGAGCGTCACTGTTCGAGCAGCTTAGTTCTCCCGCATCTGCTCCATTGCACCTTCTGCTGAACTTTTTTTTTTTCATTTATCGTTTACTGACTGTAGCACGTTTAGACTTGTAACTTATAAAAAACATAGAGACAACTTGGATAACACTCTTATTTTTCCCTGTGACTGGTGTCAAACGTGATGGTATCATTTTCTAAGAGAGGACTCCTCCTCAGGTGATGGTATGTCTTTTCGGAGATAGGGACCACTTTTGGAAACGTGCTAGTTTTTCCACATCTCATATTCTTTCTGTTGCTACTTTCGCTTTGGCTCGAGCATGGCTCTTTACTCTCGGTTTGTGGTCGTGCTGCTTTACGGATGGAGTTATCTGTGCGTTGGATACAGCGCGATGCTGAAAACGGACAATTTCCCCGAGAGACGAAAGGTGGATTTTACGCATTCGGTGGATAAAAAGCAACCCGCGAAAGACGACCAGGATCTGCTTTTACAGGATACAATGACGGAACACATGCAGATGCTTTACGCGAAGTACAACCGCGCTGGGTTTCCCTTCAAGGACGGCAACACTGTCCGCAGTTTCAAAGCGCACTGGGGTAGGTATCCAAAGTTTTACGCTTGTTAACAACACTGAGTTCTGCCAGTCTAGAAAGGGCATACGTGCGTGTCTTGTTTAATGGTGAATGTAGACTGGATTAAGTAGCGTCTCATGCCTTGCTCAACTGGAATTATCCAGACATTACAAGTGCATCAAGCTGTGTGGTCACAGAATCTGTGCGTAATTTAAGCGCATTACAACACACACTCATACTTGAGTAGCACAAAGGGTATATTGTTCTGTTTTATATTTTAAAACGAAAAAAACGACTGTAGGTTGAAATTGGTGTCATTTGTGTGCCGGTTTACTGAGCTGAAACTGAAATACACCTGTTGATCCAGTCACGGAAATGCGATCAACCTGTTACCCCTTCACTGTGCCAGGAACGGAGATTCCGCATCAGATCTCTGCATGCAACCCAAAATCGTTTGCCGACACAATTGTTTTCACACCTTAAGATTTAAGTGGCAGATAGTCGAGATAGATTTTCCCTCGAGCCAGCATCTGGCAGCTGCCCAGCCTGCCCGTATGACAGCAGAATAGGAGACCTTTCATTTGCAGCGAGCTTCTGCATTTAAGGAGCTTTTTATCAGTGTTTTCTCTGATAGCTTACATTGTAACTTTGATCTCATTCAGCTCAAACTCTCTCTTGGGCTACACTATGTTATTATCATTTCGACGTGGGCACCATTTAAGACGGACAGTTTCCACTTTGGGTCAAAGTTTGTAAGATTGCACTGCCTCCTATCGCCTGGTAACTGTATGTCACAGCTTATTAAAGGGTCAGTTCACCCTAATCACAAACACGTTTTCTCAAGACCTCAGTGGTATCTACTCATGCAGATAGTTTTGGCTTTGTGTTCCCAGGTTTTGAACCCTCCTCTGCTTACTCTGGATAAACCGCAGACCTTACTGTGAAAGGTTTTCAGTTAAACTATTATCTTTGAAGAGAGAGTTCATTTTAAAGCTGTTAAATGTGTTTTGTGGATTATCCAGTGTTATGGGGAAATTCTGGAAGTAGATATTGCTTTTTTTAATTTTTGATGATTTTTTAATGCTTTTAGAACTGCAAACCAAAGAGGTGGAGGCAGAAAACAAAATATAAGTAATAATCTTGCCAAATAAAACCAACAGTATCTGCATGGGTGATGTAATTAATTAATACAAAGACGGCCATGGTTTGTTTCGGAAAACTGTGTTGTGTAAATAATTGTACTCATTATATACACAGGTACAATAAACAAGAAGCAGCTGCAGATTTTCAACCTCACCTCCCTCACCAAGTCAGAAGATGTTCTGTCAGCCACTCTTCATTATTACATCGGAGACCTTCAGAACAGCACCCAGGGCTGCTCCAGGTCCAAAAGCTGTGCTCGCCACGGCCCGCGGAGGCATAGCCATATCCATATGGTCATCTGGAGTTTTGCCTCTGTGGATAACAAGATGAGGACTCTCGGACACTTTCGGATCAATGTGTCCACTCTCTACAGGGACTTCATATCTTGGCAGTGGAAGGACATAACTCGTGTGGTCAACCAAGCCAAAAACCATGATGAGCTGCTTATTGGGATTGATGTGGCTTCACAAGGACCCCAGCCATGGAAGAAGCTCCTGTCGGACCGCTCACCTTACATCCTGGTCTACGCCAATGATTCTGCTATTTCAGAACCTGAAAGTGTGGTAGCCACCCTTCAGAGACATCATCCAGGAGGAGGAGGAGAAGGCTCCATTTCACAGAGCTTCCATAAACTGGGACTGCGTGAGCGAAACAACACTGAACAAGAACAGCCGCAGCCCAGACACAAGCGCTCGGTGAACGTTCTCCTCCCATTGCAAAACAATGAACTTCCCGGGCCAGAGTATCCGTATGAGACGACCGGGTGGGATGAGACAAGTCCATACGAACCTTTTGAAAACAAGCAGGCCCGTCGGCCACGTAAAAAAACACGCAAGAATCAGCGGCACAAGATGCCCCTTCTGCAGTTCGATGAGCAGACGATTAAAAAGGCGCGAAAGAAGCAGTGGAACGAGCCCAGGAACTGTGCTCGCAGATACCTGAAAGTTGACTTTGCTGACATTGGATGGAGTGAATGGATTATATCGCCCAAGTCATTTGACGCCTACTACTGCTCAGGGTCCTGCCAGTTCCCCATGCCAAAGGTGAGTCTCAGAGTCTTGTAGGGCACTTTTGCAGTGATTCCCAACCTGAGGGTCAATAACTGGAAAACAGACCTCTGAATTACTGGATTATTTAACATTTTCAGGTTTCTAAATTTTATTCAGATAAAATAATATTTGATAGACCTGGTCATAGCCCATAGACATATGCAATGGGTTCCAAGTAGACATGCTGTAGCTTTACTTTTAGCGGTCACAAATCAAACTATTGCGGAACCACCGCACTACTGGGTTATATTTCCAATATTTCAAGGAACTGGGTTGTGTTTCGAGTAGATTTCAAATTATAGACGAAGTAGTGGTCACTTGAAAAGGCCTTTTTTCCTTCTTTTTGTAATTTGAACCTCAGCACCATCTTGTGGTCCAACATTTCAATTTTTTGCCAGCATCTTAATGTCTTATGTCTTAAAGTATAATTATATAATTTTTTTACTGTTGAGATACACATTAACCGATGCACACAGTATGCATGGTATAACGCTAGAACTCAACATACAGCATGGTTGTAAAGTTTGTTTAACATTAAACACTGTGCCTTTTTCAGGCAGTATGGTATATATTATGTAAATACAACAGGCTACGTTGAGCTATCAGTACATCTAGCCATTAAGCTTTCAGTCCGTCGTTTACTGTTACTGCTCTGCGGTATGTTCACTTGGATAACATTAACATTAAGAAATCCCTGAAGCCAATCTGTCTTATATTATAGATGATAATAGTAAAGAAACTGACCTAAATTTATGCCATCTGCTTTAATCTTCAACTGCAGCAATAAACTAGTTGCAGTGGTAGCACTGCTAGAAGTTTTCCCCCATGCTTTTATGTTCCACAGTATATCTTAGGAATTAAGATCTTTGAAGATATGCATCAGAGCTAAATTTATATATTTTTCAAAAGAGAGTTCATCCAAAGTGAAGCCCTACTGTATGAAACTATAGATGATGTAATGTAGCAAAGAGTGAAAAATAGTCCTTGTACAACTTCCTGGGGAGCAGGTGTCTGACCTTGACATTGAAAATCAATCAAACTTTACAACTATGCTCAAGGAAAACGAACAGGGACTTTGAAGGAAGCAACTTGTGTAATTCATGCCAGTCTTGAAAAGTCTTCTCTTCAGTTGCAGCCAACATGATATATGGTTTTACACATTTGAAAGAGCACACAAGGAAGTGAAAGAGAAATAAACTCATGCTTGAACTAATGTTAAACATCTCTCCTCGTAGCTTTTGGCCCTGGTGACAAGATAACATCACAGGTATTTTAAACATGGCCGGAATGCACAAGGTCCATCCACTTAATTCATTACCTCGAAGTCACCGTCCTTTGTAGTCGGATGTAATTAGTCCCAGAAGTAGAGCCTAGGGCGTAAGGCAGCCCCCTCCCTCTCTTGCAGGTTTGCTGCCCAGTCAGATACGCCTGTGATCCCATGGTTTCTCCTTTGTCAGGCTAAAGCTTTCGAAACTGCTAAATAGCTGCTATTAAAAGCTGCTCTGCCCAGTTTATTATCATGTGTGGGAAGAGTCCTGACACTTATTGGATCCTGTTAAGACATGAAGCAGCTGATCAGGTGTGGTAACTGCTCAGGATAGAGCACTCAGATTTTTATCTACCTGCAGCTGCTTGCTGGATGCACTGAACAATACTCTGTGTGGTCCAAAACATGAATGTTGTTGTAAAAGACATCTGTAAGAGATGCTCTCGACAACTAGTGGTGGGAAATTGATATACTATAATTTGAGTCTTATTTTAATCGATGGTTAAGTTTGGTGGAGCATGAAATGAGCATTCAGATAATCAGGCAGGTTGGAAACTAGCCAACAGTTTATCAAGATTATCCAAATCACTTTATTTTAAGGGCAAAACCAAAAGTGAGTGCATCTGAATTATACATGCACAACTATGGCAAGCACGGCAATATTTCAAAAACTGAACTAGTTACTAGTATGGTGGACAATGACAATGTTTTTTTTAGCTAGTAATCATACTGTTCACTGTCTTTTTTATTCTTCCAAATAATTTTGGTAAATGTGGTTTAAACCTTGTCTGAATGTTTGTCCGTTCATGTCGTTTGGCCCATCAGACTTATTTTTAGTGATACTGAATACAGTCAGCGTAAATCAATTGCCTTTTATCCTTTTTGTCCCTTTTCTTTAGGCTCTGAAGCCCTCTAACCATGCCACCATCCAGAGTATAGTGCGGGCGGTGGGCGTCGTCCCAGGCATCCCCGAGCCGTGCTGTGTCCCAGAGAAGATGTCTTCCCTCAGCATCCTCTTCTTTGATGAGGACAAGAACGTGGTGTTGAAAGTCTACCCCAACATGACTGTAGATTCTTGCGCCTGTAGATAGTTTTTTTTCCTCCAACACCTGTTCACATCAAACTCATGTCATACAGAAAAAAACAACAAAAAAACAACACATGCAGCCAGAACGACTCTTTCTTTAGTCATACACTCATTTGCTTACAAACACCCAGTGAACGCAACTTCTCTTTTGCACTGGAGGAGAGTACTTCCTGTTGTTCCAGGTGAAGAGGAGACAGGTCTGTTCACGGGAAGGAGTGGATCATGTGAGTTATCCTTGTGGAAGATAACTGGAATGGAAAGTCAAATCTCCAGGCTCCAATTTCACCACGGGCACCACTGTTTATCTATATCATCCCTGCTCTGTTGGGCGATAGCAGGGTGAATGCAATCATAAACTCACTATCAAGATACACAAATACCAACGAGGCATAAGACAGACAAAAACTGAAGGAAAATCACTTTTCAGGAAAAATGACCTCAGTTTGAACTGACGCCTCTGAGGGGGGTCATTCTCATCTTTCTCTTCTTCATAGCTTGAAGTTGTCTTTGGTCATTACCACAAAGTCAGACTCGCACTTGCATGGTTTTTGTTACTATGTGTATGTATTTATGTCTGTACTATCACTGTGTTATTCATTATATGAGAAGTTATTGTATAATTATTGGCTTGGCTGCTATAGAGAGATATATTAGATTCCAAAGCCAGAATTATGATGTAGGCGGTACAATAGATAGCCGTACATATTTGTGTTAGATCACTGCTCCATCGTTGTACAGAACCCACATTTTAAGAGTTTATTATATGCGGAGAGTAAGCTACTTTACATTTGTGGTCTTCATTAACATTTGGTATGGGGAGTTTTTGAGGAGACCCATTATGCCATTGCTTTGCCAAGAAAATGCTCAAGCTTTACAAATAAACTTCAGATTTCATTTTGAAAGGTAAAGGAATAAAGCATATCAAAAGGAGAAACTACTAACAAGGGCTATCACCATGTTTTTATTACAAGTGCAAAGCCACAGGACACTAAAAGCCAATTGACGCTTGTGTTGAAACTTTGAAACCTTTGTTGGACCTGATAAGTTCAGAAAGAAATCAAATAAGTCATAGGACTTGGCAGGCGTCAAGAATTAATCCTTGTGGTTACAAGGAGCCTGATATCAGGACGAACCTGTTTTTGGCATTGTTGAAGCTTAGAACATGTTGCCATTACATAATGTTTAAAATGATGTATCGTATTTACAGCATAAAATGACATTTATGAAGAAACACTATTATAAATTGCCAGAATGCTTCTAAAAATCTGTTTCTGTCACCTAAGATATCAGAAAAGTCAGTATCAAGTCAATATACACTGCTGGTCTGGAATCAGTTTTGCTTTACATATCGTTACATATTTGCTTTACAGGGCTCATTATTTTTGTTTTTTGTTTTTATTTTATTATTTTTGTTTTTTGTTTCACCAATTTTCACTGAAAAACACCTTGATTTTCATCTTGTATTGCATTATCTAAAACATGTAAAATCTACTGCGTTTTCATTTCCAAAAAACAAAAACAGTTAACTTTAGTTTACAGAAAATGTGGTACTCTGGTGGCAAGAACAGCTCATAAAATGTGTCTGTTAATAGAAAATTGTGAAGATGAGAATAGGGGAAAAACAAGATTAATTATTCGCTAGACCTCCCTCAAACTAATTAGAAATTGTGCTGCTAAGATTTCAGAACTTTTTTGCCCAAATCTTTTCATTGTTTGAATAGAAACCAAAAATAATGAGCAATACATATAATATATTGAATGATGGGGGAGAGCTGATCGCATAAGCCTTTAATATTACTGTGTCAAGTAGATTTTACACAAATCATTAAGGGGTGTATTTTTTCATCACACATACTTTGCATCAGGTCAACATTGAACAAGGGCACACGTAGAAAAGCAGTTAACGTTGTAATGTTGCTTTGATGCATTATTGTCAGAAAACCAAATATTTATTCAGAGCAAATAGACCGAAATATAACAACAAACCTTTTTGTACATTGTTTTTGTATATAGCTCACTATATGTTGATGACATCCTAATGTCTCTTTGAGATAGAAGTGCCTTTTGAATGGGTGGATTTCTGCTTTTCATAAAGTTTGATTTGATTGATCGCCTGTTCGGATGAGTTCAGTCATTCAGAGGACTGAGCTCAGTTTGCAATGCAGCTGAAGTCAAAGCAAGCAGCTGAGAATAGTTTTTTTAAGGTACAAAATAGTCTACAATGAGTGAACATAATGCATATTCTTTTGATAGGCCTAAATAAGATCGCCAGTGGAATTTATTCTAAAACATATTTCAAATAATTCACTATTTTGATATTTCAGAGACATTTATTTTGTGTCAATAGCTAAGGGCAGATTTTTTAACTTTATATATTTTGTACTGACACTTTTTTTCCAGTTTGTGCTTCCTCATCTTGTGCCAATACAGATTCAGCAATTCATGCTGTAGAATGGAGTGGCTTCCTCTGGTTGTGTCAGTACAACTTTGTAGACTTGACGACTGCTTACAAGTCATTTTTGGGGGCCTTTGGGAGTCAGTCCATTTCTAAACTTCACTAATGTCTTTTGGAGTGCAAGTATCAAATATACAGTACAGTATATCAGCAGTTTATAAGAGCTTATTCTACTTCACTGTTCAATCCTATCTTGTAAATGTTATGCTGTAGCTAAAAAAGAAATGCTTGTACAATAAGCTTCATAAAATATATTTGTATATGGAAATGACCTTTAACATGCATCTATTTATTTTCTGTATGTTGCATATCTTGTAGAGGTGTGGTCTGGGAAAGGGGGATCAAAGCTCTGACGTGTCGATGGTCTTTATATCTGTGATGGACATTTGTCACCACTGATGTGAAATTGTGGTGAACTGTTTAAAGGTCTCCCCCCTCTGTGCTCTGACCATCCTTACAAAGCATTCAAAGAAATGAATAAAAGTATGCGAGACTCAGATCTAGCAATGTTTTTTTTTTCTTCTTTTTTTTTGGTATCTAAACATGAATAATTTGAGGAGTAGTGGCACAAACTCAAACAAAGCAAAATACTCTATGCTTTTAAACCTTCCCTTGGTACCATTCGGCATAAAATACAAGATCAATATTTCTGAAATTCAATCGCATAAGTAAAAAGAATACTGATGTACAGACAAACTGTTGGTATACAGCTTTTACTTACTGGCCAAAGTAAAAAATATTTACATTACAGTATGTCAGTATGTATATTGTAGGACTGCACTAGACAGAGGCAGTTATAGATCATATAGTTGTGTCTTGTAACAGCGCAAGTGTGCATGAAATTATAGGATCTACTGCACTTCAAATGTTAACCCCAGTGACTAAATATAGGCTTAGAGATATTTGATATCTTTGAAAGCTAACAATGTTCAGTGAATGTGAGGTCTAAATATATTCTGAGGCTTGAAACAGCTTGGTTAGATTTCTGTTTTGGTAAAACTTTATTTTGAGGTACGGTTCAGTCATGAATCCACACAAATTAAGCAACAGGCCTTTCTGGTGGTAGACATTATGACTTGTCACTTCGTGGAATGGCATTGATGATGGATGTTTTATTTAGGTGTCTTGTTAGATGAAATCCAGCCCAAATCCCTGACCCCTTCAACAGGTCAAAATGATGAGTGTTTGCTCGTTGACAGTAGTTTTCATGGTTTGAGAAGCAGCATTAGCCAATCAGAGCTTAGTCGGCAGGGTTCAGAATATGGAAGTAATCACTCTTCTTTACAGCTGGCTAGCTACATTCATGAGAATAACAACAAAAAGTCACAACAGAAATGGTGAAAAGTGTGGATGACAACCAACACAGGTTGTTCTAAGTTTGCTTAGAGTAGTTAAGTCTGACATCACTCGTTACTGTTTGATGTGGACAAAACGCAACCTCCTCCCAAATAGAAATCGGCTAACAAGAACATGATGTGAGGATGAGGGTATGAAGCCAGATGAAGCGGCAGTTTAGCTTGACTAACTAAATCAAATCCAGCTAATAATGTTATCACATACCTGTTTGACAAGTCAGAATGTCCACAATGAGAAAGATGTACACATATTTGTAAGAAAATGAAATAATAATAATCTATTGTGGCATAAAACAAAATTTAAATAGACCAATCTAAAAAGATTGTTTAATTAATTTAATTTAATTTAATTAAAAAAAAAACAAATAAAAAACGAAACAAACAGAAACTCTATCTGAAATATCAACAAACATAGCTGTATCCTGAAATCAGTAGTCATTATCTTAAGGCCACAGCTTCTCCAGGAATTACACACACTTCCATACACAGAATTATCACATACTGTACATACTGTACACACACATTCACCGGTCAATGTATACATGTGATATTTACAAAATCCACTCACCCAGTTTTTAAGGTATACATAAAGGAGCAAGTAGCCTGGATTGTATAAACTGTATTTTTGCTGCTTGTGCTTTATAGTATACAGTATATACATAGACGCATGGTACACAGTCCATTTACTGTAAACCTCAAGGGTTTAAAAATGGAAAATACATATCATTTTGACCTAGAACTCCTAAAAAATTCCCTCATAGTAAACCCTGAAGGTTTTCTGCTTAGTTTGGTCTCCTTGCCGTTCCTCCTCACATCATCAACGCCTCAGACCAAGCAGAGCTTCTTAAGAAGCTGGGAACCACAGAGTTGACTCAGCTTCAAAAAGGTAAATATTGCCTTTGGTCAGGCACCCTGCCGCGGGATGCTCACACTCTATAACTTCAGTGGTGAAGGTGTTCATGTTTTTATGTGTGTCTGCTTTGGGCACTGAAGGGACTGTGGGAATAACACTGTTCGCACAGGGAACTCTTGATGCCTTTTAACACAAATGTTTAATGTTTGGGATAGTAGTGCATTGTGGTAAGATGCTATCTATGTAGAATTTCTTTATCCCAAGTTTGTGTTGGCGCTGACGTTCCCTGCATTTCTGCAGTGTCATCTCCACACATATCTCCTCCCACCACACACCTCCTTTCCTCTACAGTCATAAACAAACTGCACATGTAATCACAAACTCCCTCAGCTGTAAGAAATAAAGACTGTGCAGCTGCATCACAAATCTCCCTATCAATCACATCTGGAGACATCATGAGGGCTCAGAAAAAATGGCCTGAAAACAATGTTTCAGAGGTATTTGTAAAAGATTATTAAATGGTTGTACATTGATTAAGGGATTCAAAAACGTAATACTGTGACATGGGACAGAGATTAAAGACTTACTCCCTCTAAAGCAATGTGAAATGAATCTTAAGCAAGCAAGCTTAGTTGTCCAGGACACACAGTTGGTTACTATCACTGATTAACTATAACTTTCCAAACTTTAAAACTACAGCATTTATGGATTTGCACTCAGTTGTAGGTACAGTATGTGGTGAAAATTTCTACCACACCCTCACTTTCTCACATCACAAGAAATTAAATTGGACACCACTGTTTTTCACAGTGCTCTTCTCTGCAACACTTTTGAGTGCTAGCTTACTATGTGACACTGCATTAATTTTTATGGATAAATAACTAGAAATGTAGACTGAGGTGCATTGAAAAGCTATCTTTGGGAATCTGCACAGTGGAATGAAAAAGATTTTCAAGTACACCTACCATCCAGAAAGGGCCAGTAATGCAGCAACAAGGACTTGGTCCTTTGCTGGCTTCCCACCCACAAATGCTGCCAGCTGTCTTTGATTTAGGTGTTCATCAAGTGCACCAGATTGAGGAGAACCTCATTAGCCAAGTATTACAGAGTTTAGCTTTAATGCTAACATGCCACTACTACAGTACCACTATTAGCACTACATTGTACTTTATTATTTACAGTTACTGATTTCCAGTCAGATATATAAACCAAAAGGACAGTGATAGTTACAGAAGAGGCTATTTAACACACGTTCACAGTGAAATTCAAAGGAGAATTCTCCTGTAGCTGTCCATTTGTGTTGAGACAGCCAACCGTATATTCATGAAGTAACCAGCTATTTGCAGCTACTGTTGCCCAGATCCAGAGGACCTCCACTATGGCTGCCAGAGGTGTTGGAAGGTCACCTGAAAGCATGATCTTCTCATCATGTTTTGGTCATCAAGGTGTAGACTGGATGGAAAATATTGGAAAAATGGTGCAGAAGGTCTCAGAAGTCCATGTCCCAACCAGACAGCTCATCAGGAGGACTGTCCTCATCTGGAGGGTAGCTGTCAAAATAGCTGTGATCAGTCGGTCCTGTGAGCTGGAGAAGACAATGGAGAAGAAAAGAGTGAGAGATTTATCTTTTAAGATACCCCCTGAACTACTAACTCAGTTTTGGAATCCAACAGTAATGGATGACCACTCTTGATACGAAATTCAAAATGACAAATTTAAGGTAAATTCTTGTGGTAGTCATACTCGATAAGCAGTTAATGTTCAACTGATATCCTTGTCTAAGAAGCCTCGAGGTGCTACATCTGCTACACTTATTGACATGTGCAATGCAGAAGTTCGCAGCAGCATGACTGTTTTTTTCCCATTCTTTTCCACATGTGGTTATTGTAAATCCAATAATATGTGTAAAAATAAAAACGTAACATGGCCCCAAGACACATAATTCTAAACATAATTTAATGACTCTATTTTAATGGTTTAAATTCACGTACATATTGTGGTGTTTTTACTGCAACTTTTGACATTTCTGCCAGTAATCTCTGTTCTTTTTTTGTCATTATATTCACCTCGAAGCAGAACTTGCAAAGAGTCCTGGGTTTACAAGTTTGGATAAATATCTATACTTACCTCTCTTTTCAGTGGAGATGGTAAACTCCTCGCCTTCAGTCCCTCCCAGTTGAAGCCGTTAAACCACCTTCAGACACATTATACAGAGCACATCAAAACATGTTTGTAAGTATCTCTTCATCTCTTTCTGTTTGCAGCGTATGTATATATACATACATATACATTCATAGATATATTTTACAACCACAAGTTTGACTCTGCCTACACAAACACATAAGAGGCAATGTTAAAAATAAATAAAGTTTGATACCATTCTTTTCCCTGAAAAATCCGATCCTTAATGTTGCAGTGTGACTGATTCTGTTACAAGGAACCTTTGTGAACATTTGCCCTGAACCTGACCCTTTATTTCTGTGGAAATGTTTGGCTGAAAGGATGTCCAATAATGTAGTAACCCTTTGAATATGTTTTGTGTCCTGCTGCTGCTGTACAGTGTGTGCAGTGATTATTTAATTGCTGAGGCCATAAACCACTGGCCCACATTCATAATGTTCAATCAGGGCCTATGTGCGGCTAATCTTCCCACTGAGACCAAAGTGGATCAATTACTTCTTACCTGTGCTTCTTGATATCAGTTATTCCATTTTTGAGGTTGCCGAGTCGCTCTGAGGGATTTCGCCTGTCAAGTAGATCAGAGAAGGAAAAGTTTTTCTGTCATCTTGAGTCAAAATGTTGGATATGAATATTTATGATTGTTATTGTTTAGTTCAGGGAAATTCCAACGGCCTACACATTTGAAGACACTGCCCCCTCTTGATTTAGTTGAGTATCTGGGTTCCAAATTAATTTAACACTCAAAGGCTGAGCAAATTTTGACTGGAGTACATGGTTCAAATCCATCCAGGTGCCAAGATGGGATTGCCAGCAGTGAAAGTAATAATTGTCTTTATTTTTGAATGTTGCCTTGCCTGTGCAATTTTGTACCTGCACAACTTGCGTATGAGGTCCTCAGGTCTCTTGGTGATCTTCTTGGGGAAGTCCATCTTCTCAATACCTTTCAAGATGAATGTGTACGTCATCATCTGGTCACTACCTGAGAATGGAGGACTGTGGAGTTTGTAAAAAAAGGCAGAGATTTAATTTCCCAGAGCCTTTGATTTAGCTGAGGTCTGTTGAATTAAAGCTTTTCAGCAATATTCTGTTCCACTCAGCAAACAATAATTACTGCAAGATTAGGAGATTGAAGTGATAACTAGATGAAGAGTTATTATAGGGTGGTGTATCCAGCAAAGCCTTGCTGCAGACTAGAAGCATAGATGACCACATTCACTGACCTGCCAGTGAGGAGTTCAAACACCAGGATGCCCAGAGACCAGAAGTCTACACTGAAGTTGTGGCCTTTGTTGAGGATGATCTCAGGGGCCACATACTCCGGTGTCCCGCAGAAGGTCCAGGTCTTTTGGCCACATCTGATCTTCTTGGCAAAACCAAAATCAACCTGAGAAGACAGAGATGATCAGTTAATTGGGGAACTTTTATGGCAGACAGAAAAATACCTGGTAGAATATAAAAATGACCACTCATTTTAAAGAACCTTTGAGCCCTGCATTTTTATTGAGTGACACTGGGGTTCTCATTGCCTTTCTTTAGAGTTCCTTAAATCCCCTGATGAGTACAGACAGTAAGTTTTATCTCCATAATCGTGGTGCCTTAAATACTAAAGCCAGTGTAAGGTTTTTAAAAAAGTGAGTCAATTAAACACATAACAGTCACAAGGAGGACTTTTGAGCAGTGTGACTACTTAGATCTACCAGAAGCAAAAGGTCATCTCAAGGGACCAAACTCTTTACAATCAGAATCGAAGAACAAGAGCACCCTGCCAGTTATTTAAAAAGTATGTATATAAAGTATGTTCTATTACTCACCAGTTTTATGTATCCTTCACTGTCCAGCATGAGATTCTCAGGCTTCAGGTCTCTGTAGAGGACACCCTTGCGATGGAGGTAATCGAAAGCTTCAGTGACACAGCCAACACAGAATTTGGCAGTTGGCTCGTCAAAACTCCCCCTTATGACAAGAAAGCCTCGTTTAAACATTTTGCTGACAACTGTGGTCAGATCCTAGGCTGTTCAAAAGGCAGACAAGCAGCAGAAATTGTCTCATTACACAAATGCACCTGAACCCACTTGCAGGCAGCCCTTGCTCAGTGATTTATGATGGCTATACCTGGGATTCTTTATCGCAACACAGGATAACCTCCCCGCTTAACCTAATTATTAGGTAGCCTAGTAATACTACTACTACTTAACGCAAAAAATGCCAGTGCAATTCTGTTATCAACAAACTAAATATGGTGTGAAGTAAATTTTTCAAAAATGTAACAGCATCAGTGCCGTCAGTCAGAGGTTGGTCTCTCCTACCTGTCTCTGAGCAGACTCCAAATCTCTCCACCCAGACAGGCCTCCAGCAGCATGTACACATATTTGTTATCCTTAAATGTGCGATACAGTCTGGAGTAAGAGAAACACAGACAAGTTAATTTAAAAGTTTCGATGTCTATACACTTATATCATTCAGGATCTGATTTGTCCTGTTTTTATCATGTTATTTTACAGTGTACTATTATTTAATTTTCAGGTTTGAATTAAAACCACAATTTGTACTGTCTGATTTGATATAAGACTGTTTTGCTGGTTGTAAAATATTCAGGGTGCAGAATTTATTTAGCTAATCTTGCTCAATCTGTTTAATCATGACCGTGAAATCAAAAGAGAGTATTCACATTTATTAATAATTTCCCTGAATAGTACACATTAGCTCTTGGTAAAACACAGCATTACTCAGGCTTTATTTTCTGTTATGAAATCTTGAACTGACAAATTACATATACAAAAGCAGCAGGAAGAGGCCTAATGATGCAACACAGATCATAAACAATAAGCAGGATGCTTAAATTAATTAATGCAGCCCCAGTAGTTATTATTACAATGTACTGCAGTGGACTATAATACATTTAATGACATTACTGCTCAATTTATAGCTCAATTTGTGTACTAATGTGATTTTAATTGACCCTTGTGGTAATGTTTTCAGAGGAAATTATTAATAGCAACCCAGGAGCATGTACAGTTTCAATATCACACTGAGACAGCAGAGCTGATGCTAAGTGCTCCACCACACTGTTCCTTAAATATTAAATATCGCTTTGCATCAGTCTTGAAAACAGATTAGAAATATGAAGAGATAATAGTCAAAACACACGAAAAAGGTCAAATAAACACATGGGGTGTGTGAAGAGGAGGAGCGAATCAGGAGGTGAAGAATGGCTTTAATATCTGGGTCTGTTCCACTGCATATGATGAAATTGGATCATCATAATCTCACAAAAGGCAAAGAAAAGCTACCGCCCGTGATATTTCATAACAAATAACTACATTTTCGTAGAAGACATTTCAATATCCCCTGCCATTCTACCCCATTGAGAAGACGTAATCTGCTCGAGGCCTCAACTGTGATCTCATCAAAAACTAATAAGCGTCGCACTGTTTTCTCAAACTAATGGAGCAGAGCTTCATCATGGAGGATGAAAAATGGAAATGGGTTCAGAGGCTGAACAGGGGGACTGACTTGACAACGAAAGGCGAGCGAGCCTCAGCGAGGATCTTCCTCTCCGAGTGAATGTGCTCCTCCTGCCTGTTGTCCACAACGTGCTTCTTCTTAATGACCTTCAGGGCGAAGGTGATGTCCTTGTCCTGCACCTTCACCTGCAGATGGAAATAGCAGGGTGCAATGTCATAAGACAGACCTTTTTCATTTTCTATAGCAGGAAAAGCACTGATGTTAAAAGGACAGGTTTGGAATTTTTCTCGTCTGTTTTAAAACATGCTGAAACAGGCTTAAACTATCTCTAATCATTCCTCCTGTTCATGTTGGCCATTAGTGGCAGTCTTAGGTGTCCAAACCAGTTATCATCACCAATGAGTGATCATCTTCCAACATAACAGCCTAAGATAAAGTAATTGGTCAAAAAGTAAAAAAAAAAAAAAAAAAGAAAAAGTGTCAAAATATAATATTTTAGTGACTAAACGAATAATCAATACATTTTGTAGATTTAGGTCTCACCAGTTCAACTCGTCCAAAGCCGCCGACCCCGAGAGTAGCGATGACCTCAAGGTGGTCGAAGGGCCTGGATGGAGGGAACACTGACACCATTTCCTTCAGCTGGATGATGTCTGGCGATAGCGGCTGGCTCTGGTGGCGCGACACCGACTTCCTGGATGGAGGCACAGACAGACGGAGGGGCTTCATTGTAACCAACCAATAAGAAGTGTAGTTTTTTTTTTTTTTTTTTAAGAGAAACATGGGTAAATGTTTCATTTATACTTTCACTCTCAGTAAAATGATAAATGTTATGGTTTAGTCTTGCTAGGACCAATTCAGTTGTGTCGGACCAAACATTCAGCAGAGCTTTTCTGTCCTGAGCGCACAGCGCTGCACCTACCTGGCATGTCTCTTCTTGTCATCTCGATCAAGTGTTGCCACATAGCCTTGGAGGTACTTCTGAAGCTCATTGAAGGTGCCCACTGTCTGATCAAATGTCCTAGAAAACCAACAACAACACGTCAACCACTGGAATGTTGGCTTCACAACCCCAACTTAGGGCAAGAAAAGCTTTGCACACCCTGTTGGCAGCAGCTGTTAGAGAGCAAAATACCCCATTGCATGTTTCATGAGAAGATCACATTATGTTGTGGTAATGGGAGGACATACTGGATCTTAGAACCGCTAATAGGTCACCACCCAAATCTGCCAATGCATTGTTAGAATTTTTTATCAGCTTTTATGTCATAATTTAATTCAGTTACAACATGAGATGGGCAAGCAAGGAAATGAGAGAAAAAACAAACCAGGCCAAATAGATCTGGTTGTATTAGTAAACATACCATGCTAACACAGAAGGGGCAATATTCTCTATGTTTGGTGGTTTAATTTCTCAACCAGAAACCCTCAAATGTCAGAGCACTACTCACTCTCTGTCGATGACGAGGCACTCCACCCCGTTCTCCTCAGCAATGATATTAGCTGACCTGACATCATCACTGCAAGAGACATCACACGCATAAAAACACACACATTTCTCAGTCCTCCCACTGCTTTGATTAAGAGGACATTTTGTATTTAAAGTGTGTCCAGAAGCCATAAGCCTCTCATTATTGTCAACATGGACAGCAGGTACTGCTTATTTTAATCAAGGTCTTAGAGATAGAGGGTGTCCTCAAATCCTCTGAGACAAGTTTCTGAATTGGGGCAGTATTCACTTCATGACTTGGTTATTAAAACAGTATTCCTTCGCACAAAAATATTCCAGAGGCAGGAGTAAAATGACAATGTGTGGTGGTATGCAAAGTTTGTTTTTACCTTATAAGTGCTTTCTCTCCAAAGTAGTCTCCCCTCTGCAGCGTGTTGATGGTCTGCGGCAACTTGTGGGCCTCAGTGGTCTGCGTCACCTTCACCTGCACAACACAGTCAGCTGGATCTTAAGAGCGTGTTTCACTCCCTCTCCAGTTCACTGTCAAAGCTTTTACAGGTGCTTGCAATTTTCTCCAAATATTTCTGCTTGCATTGTAAAAAAGTTTGAATTCTGAGAAATTGAAATAATTGACATATTCAATTATAGTAATTGGAACATGATGGGCTATGTGTGATTAAGTGGTGTTGATGCACTGTATTTTCTTAACATGCTGTCAAAATAGACACAGTCATTGTCAGAGGGTTTTAATCAGCTGCCTCTGTTTGTTCTGCTTGCCGTTCCTTAGACTGCAGTTTTTTTAAACAAAAATATAGTACTCGGCCTGCCTAGATGTTGTTAAACTTCCTCGTCATTTGTGGGGCTTTAAAAACCAGTGGCCCACACCGGTCGAGGTCAAACATCCCACTCGTGGCACCATCCTGCCAAAGAACTGCCGCAATGACATCACAGCCCTAACGGCCGGAGTGTGTTTTAGCTAAGTGTCCCATTTGACCCCGATGACCTCCACTTCCCCTGTTTTTCCTGGTGGGAGGCACTCTCAGTTTATTCCCTCCCTGGTCAGGGAGTACGAGGGGGGGGTTAGTTGAGCCATTTCCTGTAGTAGCCCCCTTCTCCCAAACAACATGTGTCTCTCCCTGGTTTGGTTAGCTTAGCACTGAAGAGCTGCTGTCTGACATCGGCTCATAATGGCATTTTGAGAGTCCCCTGTGGACAGCTCTGGCCCCTCTCCATCTCCCTTCGCTCCCTGGTGTCAGGTTGCTGACTTATCAGACAGACGGCCGGATGAGTCATAGTCCAACACCTCCCAGACTCACATACAGTTTGATCAACATCTTGTTTTGTTGGAGCATTCGCCAAAACCGTTCTGTTATTGAGGGAAAAATACTTAATGTTGCTTGTATTTTAGCTTTTCTTACAGGAATTATTTCCAGACACCAGAGTATACAATAATGTCAATTAGGGTCTGATACTAAAAAAATAAAACTCAATTATCCCAAGTACTTGAGCTGATGAATCAATGAGTCAATTGTTGTCACCAGGAGATTCCACTCCATATAATTGCAGATTTACTTGTTGGGTGAAATCTGCTATATTCACAGTTGCATTTGGTTTTGTTTACACTGTGGAAACCAAATTGAAGGGGAAAGAATGACAGCAGCCGCAGAAATGACCCAGACTAGTGGCATTTCTGTAGCCATTCAATCCTTGTGCTGACTGATGAGAAAAGCCTTTGCCGCAGAGCTTTGGAGCAG
>JBCAUF010000838.1:7923590-7942646 GCA_038406115.1 Haemulon aurolineatum | reverse complement strand
ACTAGTGGCATTTCTGTAGCCATTCAATCCTTGTGCTGACTGATGAGAAAAGCCTTTGCCGCAGAGCTTTGGAGCAGTGCAATGGAGACGTCACACAGCATTGTCTGACCGAGGCACCGGAGGATTTATTTTATTGTTGTAAGGACAGGATTAAGGCTCTTGTCTCTTGCCCTAATCAGTGTCATCGTTCTGGAGTCTGAGAGAGTCTCGGAAATCTCTGCAGTGCATCCCATGTGTAACATCTTATCATCAAACCTATTTAAAAAGGTCAATTTAAAAATGAGCCGAATTCTCCTTAAAGTAGCCGATTAGATGATTGGATGTTGGCTCTCCGTACAATACAGTTTCCTCCCTCGCTAGAGTTAAGGATAAAAACATTGTTCTGCCACTTTGAGACTGAAATTCCTCAACCGTTGTTGAATATACTGCCGTGACATTTTGTACAGACATTCCTACAGGATGAATCCCAGCGACTTGGCGAACCCCTGATTTTTCATCATGAGGTTCACTTTTGTGGTTTTGAGTAAAATGATTGGTCTCCATAAAATTTGCCACACCCGTTGTTTTTTTCCTGCTCGCTCATGTCACCTGCTTATGATGTGTAAGACACAATACCTTTCCCTGTGCGATGATGTAGAAGGTGCTGCCCTCTTCTCCCTCCCGGATGACGTACTCTCCTTTGTCATAGTATTCCTAATGGGACATGGGGAGAGAGCAGGGGGTGAGGAAGGAGAGGACAACAACAGTTAGAACTGAAGCATTACATTGATTTAACCATCGACCCGACTGGTCTGATTCCTGGTAGCTCGTCCCCTGCGGGATGAGAGCTGGAGCCATCAATGATGGTCCGTCATTCAGAGCTTCTCAACCTGCTGAACAGGAGGGGATTTCTGGGGTCTTGTGGGAATAGTGAAACATGAAGTATTGGTCAATAATATGTGTTAATTATGGTGTTTTTAATGTCTGCCATGAGGGCCTTTCAGGATCATGGTCATGGGATGAATTTGTCAGTGTTGAATACAGTTTGTGTTCCAGCACTCTGGTCTATGTCAATACGAATCTAAGTGTTCATTAAAACCAGGTTATTTTATCTCTGAATTATGTTCTTATTAATCCCTTTACTTCAGTTTGAGAAAATGTCAAAAATAGAGACAAGACTCTATATTATCGATGGCATGACTTCAGACAGCTGATCTTGGCTAACCAAGAGTCTAAAATCATATAAAATGTATTCCATTTATATTGACATGAAGCAGAGAAAAGTGAACAAATCCTGAGCAGTAAGCAGCAAATATTTGTTTAACTTGATTATTTACTTAATTCATCCAAAGCACAAATTATCATGGATTATTTTTTTCAAAATAGTTTAAATCACTTAATCAACTAATTGTTTCTGTACTAGCCATGTTAAGTGATAATACACAAACCTGACCAGGCCAGGGAGTCATCACACAAATTACCACTTGTAATCAAGCTTGTTGTTTACTTTGACAACATATTTTTAAATTTACTGTTAAGTAGTCTTCCTGCTGCTTCCCTCCTGCTGCTGGCCTTGTCAGGCAAGATGTAGCTTAGATAAACATCTAATATGCAACAGCTAGTAGCAGAAAAGAGAGCAGATGGGCTCAGATTACAGTAGTTGTAAAATTCAGAGCATTTTGATATCAAGCTGCCTTCATATATGTTTACAATCTGCCCATAATATTTCCATCCGGAATATCATTTTACTCTGTTGATCTGCTCTGTACAAATTGACTTAACTAGGCAAAGGGAAATGAATCCCAGCCAGTATTCATTTAGGATTGCCAGTGGCTTTGGTACAAAATGAAGTGTCCTTGTGTGAAAGTTTGTGTTCAAATCATCATCCATTCAAGTGTGTACTTAATGTCACTGCTCAAAGTTAAATTATAACATAGCCTGAAACCTCAGGAGTGTTGGCGATTAAATATACCCTTCACAGTGATTTAAAATGGTGTTTTAACCTTGAGGTGCCTTGATTCTATTTTAACAGACAGCTGTCCATCAATCAGAAACAAATCCTCTGGCCATGCAAACTCCCAAACTTGGACTTGTTAGGAAGGTCGGTCATTTACACACTCAGACCCCGTTGGTGCGGAGGTAAGATCACACTTGACTGAAAAAGTTTGTTTCAATGTTTAGTTGAATTTTACGAGCATCATAAAACTGACTGACACTTATTAAACACTGAGGTACGGTATGTTCTCTCTGTCGGCTCTGCTCTCATTCAGAGAAAGATTCCTCCGCTCCACGCTGTCAGTCACTCTCTCTCCACTCCAAACCGAACACGCCATCCCGACCACAGCACTGAAGCCGGGCTGCTGAATCAGCGAGCTGCCAGATCACCTTCCATTTTAAAGCTTTTAGGTGAAGAAGGGGAAGTGCGAAGAATGAAGGTGACCAGGATAAAATGCTCTCTGGGACGGATGCCAAATTCCCGCCACCGAGACAACGGCTGTAATCCATTTGACTATAGAGGACTTCGGCGAAAAGTGAACAAACAAATCAGAGCAACCACGCGTAAACATTCCCTGGTGTTTACTGTCAAAACTCTTGACACAAGAGGCATTTTCCTTGAGTGTCCGAGCTTGTTTACGTCCCGTTTACGCTTCAGGAGAGCCTAGTTTAACACCCGCCCGTGACAGCGGAGACAACATGCCATGGTTTTGTTTATAAAGACTGTCTGGATGATACAGTGACTGTGCAGGGGAGCGACAGCGTTTGAATTGTGCCTCAGGTTTGTTATACCCGGCTTCCGAGCTTGAATCCTAAACTTGAGCCAAACATTTACCTTTTCAGGAAAGGAAGAGGACCTTTTCGCTAAAAAAGCTTGAAAGCACGACTCTTCGTGAGATGCTTCAAGTACCTTAACCCTCGACGATCACATACATCCTCTGTCTTATCTTTACCATCAACTTGGTTGGTCAGTGTTACAGAAAGCCACTAATGCTCTGCTATGAGTGCGCTGGGTTTCGCTGCAGTCGTCCTATTTTTGGAGACCGTCAATCGACCAGTCACAGCACATACTCAACAGCACGTCTCTCTGCTTCCAGTGACAGAGGCTTTAAAACAAGCGGAAGGACTAAACCTATTTTTAAGACCACCCCAGTCTTCAGCAGCCCCCAGGTGGACTGGTTGTCCTGTGAAGCTCCTTGAAAGCATCACTCTGCCTTCAAGGAGCTGTTGAAGTATCAGTCATGACATGAGCATGCATGAATGATTCAAAAAGGCAGTAAAGTATGACAGGTTGTACTCTCCGCCATCCCCATTTCTGCAGAGCAGTGGTATTTATGGAAAAAGAGTGACGAATCCTTGTAAAGAAGTGATTTTTAAATTGAGTTGAATTTTGAATTACACAAGAATTCATACAGATTCACATCATATAGGTCACAGATTCCATTTGTGGTCCATGAAGTAGAGTGCTAAAGCATGTTCTACATTTGTATACACTTGAGACAAGAGAAAGAAATGAACTAACTGTATGTGCACACTCTTCAAAGAATAGGTCCTAACCAGTAGCTCTCTGGAGTCATTTTGGTTTTTGCATAGATGAACAAGCTAGATATACAGTAACATGTTCATTTGTCTTTGTTTTACAGGTGATGGTTGGTGGATTTCATTACTATTTGACATAGCTGTTTCCATCTGTTTCTAGTCTCTGTGCTGAGCTAATTTAACCGGCTTAGCAAAAATTGGGCAGGTGTGAGAAAGGGGTATCGATCTTCTCATCTAAATCTCTGCCAGTAGATGATAACTGTATTTCACCACATGACAGACTTTTGCTTTAAATTGACCCATAGTACCAAATAAAAGTTTTAGTTGGCCTAAACAGACCTTAACCACATGATGCGGCAGGCAATAGAAACAGAACTCCACATCTTAAATCTTGTTTTGTCTAATCCATACAAAAAGAGAGACAATTTGCCTTTTTGCACAGGTTACATGCATATGTTGAATTATTCCTCCTCTGGAGACAAAAAAAAATTTTTTAGCTGCACCATGGTGCCTGATTAAAATTTCAGGCTCAGTTAAAGGTAGTCAGAGCAGTAAGCTTTAACTTTTAAAAAAAAGCTTCTTCAAGCATCTGAAGTTAGTTTGCCAACTTAGCTGTGCTTCCAAGTTGAGACCATTGTTTCTCAGCTGCAGCTATCCGGGTAAGCTTGCGAGTTTGTGCGGTGACATGTCTTATATAACGTATTTCTTGCCAGGATCAAGTTATTTTCATTTCTATTTTAAGTTTTTACTTTCAGCAGAGCTCCTTCTCTGCAATTGAAGCCCCAGTTCAAATTCCAATCTGCAGATCAGAGTGAAAACCTGACAGACAATCCTAAAAACAAGGTACTCAGACTCTCTCTCTCTCACACACACACACAGACATACTATACAGGCAAACACACACACACACCAGAGCACACCAAATTCCATTCCCCCACTGTTTGACAAGAAGCTTCAATATTATCTGGCGGATTCTCGACGAACATCTGCACCGCTATTAAGTTACAGTCGCCCCCCCCCCTCGAGAGGCAACAAAATCAGCTCCATCAGAAATGACTGAATAAGGAAATTCTCCCGTAGTGGAAAGTACAGTAGTGGGATGACCAACGATTGCAAAGAACGTCCTTGAAGTTTTCATTGTGAAAAGACGCTGAGAGAGGCTGTTTTTGACCCGAAGCTGACAAGCTCTGCTCCGTTTTCTCCTTCAGCGTTGAAATACAATGCTTATGGAGGAGAACTGGAGTGAGCCTTACTCCTGCGTGTTTCAACATAACACACTTGCGCACACATTCACTTTTACACACTTGTATGTTCTCACACCCAATGGCTGTCACTCGCACATCTTTAAGAAATCACTCGTCCCCCATTTGAATAAACACTTCTGGGGGCCTTGGTCAAATAATTATGGTAACAATATACAGCGCCCGGCGATGACAGGAATAATATCGGCTCTGTTCATCAACAAGGTAATTTGTGAGGTCTTGCCGACTGGAGGCAGAGAGAATATGCTGACACGCAGTAATGGTATATGGCCAAATGGTAATGATATTTTGACAGCAGCTATCTGCAACGCTGGGGCTCCCATGAGCTACCCGTGGGTTGTGCAATGCTGAGGCAATACAATGAAACGTCTAATTGTCCCTCCAGTAGAAATATAGATAGTCTGACAGAAAAACTTACCACCTCGAGGCAGTCCACTATTTTGCTTAGCTTGTCCTCTGGTAGATTAGCCAAGAGTGAAACACTGAGAGAAAAGACAAAACACAGATGAAGAGCATCAATTCTGCATCTACATTATGAAGCTAATTACAATACACACTCTGCCAAGGACCTGTCATGTAGAACTATATTTACTAAGTAACAGTAATCAAGTAATACACCAGGACAGTGTAACTCACAAATTAGATACACTAGACTTGATGCCATCTGCTTCTAAAGTTAGGTTTCATATGTTCACATATATCTCTAGAGTGTAATAGCCTCTTGTTTTTGTTCTTAGCCACCAAATTCACAGCCTAGACAGGCCGGCACTGAACAGCAGACAGCCAAATTTAAGGATTTGCCAGTGATGTTGAACATCCAGCAGTTAAAGATTAACATATTTTTCTCAGGAGGTGGTGGAGACCATCCAAAATAGACAAAATCAGAGCTAGAAAAGTAGAGTCAATATTGGACTCATCAGTTGGACAAAAAAAAAAGTAGTAGTTGCCCTATGGCTGCTACATCTGTAAGTATCTAACTGATTGCTAACAAATTAGGCCATCAAGGTTGGATCAAGGATCTTTAGCTAAGTTTTTCTGCCCCCTAGTGGCCCGGAGTTGCTTCATGCAGCTTTAAATGTACTGTAAGTATAATTGTGCAAAAAAAAAACTTTGTTTATCCATGGGACAAATATGCATTCATTAAAAGTTGTCCAAATTGAACTAGATAAATTCCTTCGTATTGTTATTGTGTCCAACAGCACCCCCAGATCCGAATTACTGCTTACTGCTTAATTACTGCTTTTTTGGCATGAACTCAGGAAATTCACCTTCACTGTGTAACTTGATATTAATAGTCAAATAGATTGGTACAATAGTGAACTGACAAAATTATATGTTGACTAACTGGGCCTAATATTACTAATACTGGCTACAAGCTGGTGGCCATTTTGTATCATAGCCATTAGTTGTTGATGTTTGTAGCCATAGCTCCACCATGTCCTCTAAAACATCCTTCCTGATAGACTGGCGGGAGTCCATTAAAATTCAATAAAAATCATTACTTTGTCATATAGAGAAAATGTGTATGTACTCACTTAAAAGAATCATAAAAGTCATGAGATGCTATCTTATTGGCTGCAGGGCTAACCTTCGGAGGAAGTTGCGGTACTGTTCATGTCTCATCTCAGCCGTCCTCCTCATGATGTTCTGAAACACCTCCCGGTCCAAAGCCCATGTTCTCACTTTGTTCACCGCTGTTGAGAGCATGCATCAGAAAGTGGGACATGGTCCATGTTGTGACCTTTCAACCTGACTAGTAAACCCAATTAGTAAATATTAAAGGAGCCACAGCTGTTTTCAATAGCAGACGAAAACTTGCAGACTGACAGCCGTGATGGAATGATGAGTGACAAAAAGAGAGAACATATTCTTTTCTCCCCTCTTTTCGCTCTTCCCATTTTCTAGTTTGAACCCATTTATCACAGCATCACAATTACACATTGTTTTGTTTTGTCAAATGGACAAAGGAGGCAAGAAAAACACTATAATCTGTCCTCCATCTTGGTAGTGAGTCACAGCAAATCTACACAAACTCTGAGTCAAGCATCTGTTAGTGAAAGGAGGAAGTAGCTGTGAAAGTTTGACATGAACCGGTAGCAAAGAAAGAGTTCCCCTTTATCCGTTTAATCTGTTATCATGCAAAACCCACTCAGGGAGACTTGTCAAACTGCCACGGTTTTCCCAGTTCACCCTGAATATTGAGGTCAGCCCAGTGTCCCTCCCCCAAGGGCCATGAGTCAATTACTTGGTTAAATATACAAAGCTGGACAAAGAGCACTCACATAGTACATGGTATGTGCTTTCCAAATGCCAAGGAGTGAGAACCAATCAGAATGCAAAGTTGTGGATTTCATGTAAAGCCTTTGTCAACACGCCCATGCCAAAGCTTGTTTACTTCGGTCCAATAACGTGTCTGATTCTCCTGCTCTCACTATCAGGATTCTCAGCTTTAAAAAGTCACTGCAGCTTCTTTGAAGGTCAGAGAAAAGTCAGATTACATTCAGGAATATAAAAGAAATATGGTGTTAAAGGCTACTGGGTATGATGGGAAACTAAATTTCATTGGTCACCACCTATCACAGATAGTAAAGAAAGCTACCATGTTTTAGCCTCAGTCACAGACACAATTCTGCAGGTGGAAGCTGATGTGAATTAACATTGTATGAAAAATCAATCCACAACATTTACACAGCCACGTAAGCATCTTGCTCCTCTCTGTCATAAAACCATTAGGGTTATTTATTTCAATATAGTTTCTCATTTTTGCTCCTGCTTTTTCTCCAGAAGGAGCCGCCAATGAGGCAACTCAGGCAACAACCCTTCACTGGCTTCCCACAACCAAGTCAGAGCCTGTTTAATTATCCAATGCGTTTCTTTTGATTCTTTATGGATGTCCGAAAAATACAGCAGCAGTAAGGGTATGGCTACAAAATAAGGCTTTGTACACATGATCAGCAGCAGATTTGCATCATTTCCCTACCAACTGAGGGAATAAACTGAACCTTGTTTTTTGCACTTCACCACGGCACCCGACATTCAATCAGTGTCATCTTTAGATCTTTAGGTAAATATTTGGCAGTAGCCTCTCAAAGCACAACCTTCTTGCTGTGAGTTAGAAGAAAAGATGTACATCACTATCATGTCTGCAAGTATCACAAGTAAGAGTCAGGACATGTTTAGTGTAGCTTAGCATAAATATTGAAAAAGTTGGAAAGAGGCTATAGTTTTTCATTTGTCTTGAGTTCAAAAATACACCAATCAGAACATCCAAAGTTCACTAACTATTGCCGCAAGTTATCAGTCTAAAGTTTGCTTTAATACATACACAGACTTTTTGATTGTTCTTGGCTGTCTTCCTTTCTGAAGGTGGATACATGCCGTCTTTTTGACAAATATCTTATCTTAAATGTGTGTTTTATATTTCCCAGCACTTTCTTTCTACCTCAACTATTCCTTGTCTCTGAACTGAGATCTTTGCAAAGCATTAGACTTTTATTGCAAGATTACAGACTGAGACCCAGTGTGTTCATCACCAGCCATCATGATGAGCCATCACACACTGACTGATTGCACAGTAATGTTCAGGCAATGCATTCAGTCTCATGCAAAAAATGTAAAAGATGATCAGGAAAAGCATTTGTTTTTAATGGGTTTTCGTTCTCACTATATAAATGTAAAAAGCTTTACCTCGCACTGATGCAGTCCGTGTGCAGTTGTACAGAATGGCTAATTCTCCAAACGTGGTCCACACCGTTATCGATGTGAGCAGTTTGTTATGTTGAAACACATCCAGCTTCCCATCTGTAAATATGAAACAAGGACAATCAATAGTTTTTTTAAACCCACATTTGGGACACAGATGAAAAAACACAGGAGACAGTCACATGCAACAGTGCCAATTAAGTTTCATTCAATTCATTTAACAATGCACAAGGGGCTAGGTTACTCATTAGGTTCCAATGGCATACAAAGTCTGTCTTGTGCTTTTTACGATTTCAGGTTTATGTTATCTGATACACAAACTCCGAAGAAATAAGTGCATACAGACCTGCAGGTTTAATTTAATGCATTTCTTGTGAATTCACAATTAGTCTCAAAATTGATCCTGGGATAAATGATAAACATAATAATTCCTCTTGCTGCTACCTCTGGTTAAATGCATGCCCTCAGCTTAAAAAAAAAAATAAAAGAGTATCTTCACCAAATTGTGAAATACTTTATGTAAGACAAGAAAACAACAAAGTACTCTTGTTCCTTTGCCCTTTCTTCCATCTGACAATCTGTGTCTGGAAGACATAGCATGTATTTTTAGGGCTCTTGGTCCATCGGTGACCCTGAACTGAAATCATTTGCTGCACAAATTATGACTCAAAGACTTCATTAAAGAGATTACAATCACCGGCTCCTGACGTCTGTGTGATTACTTCAAGGGCCTTCATTAATGAATAATCATTAATCATGAGCAGTTTCCACTTCCTTTGTAACTATTCACATCACAAAAGCTGCGTTGGATTCAGTTCTGGAAGTAAAACAAATGTAACAGATTGTTCCTTTTCACAGTAACATTGTTGTTTTTATTTGTCTTTTTACCCTTTTACAGTCATTTTATTATGAACAGGTTTGACCATAGTTGACTTTGTTGCGATTTGTTACAGTGACTCTACTACAGAAACTACATTACTGTGCTGACCTACTGTATTTTCCTGTCCAGGGTGAGAAATCACTGTAACACCAGACAGCAGAACAAATACTGGGACATTTTGTCTGTGAATTTCACCATCAACCACACTGGCAGATGACCAACCATTGTTTAGAGGCCATGTGGTCATCTAAAAAACCTGGTTGCCTGGTTACTTTGAGAGAGTTACCAGTGAAGCACCAGTCACTGTCGATGAAAAGTTTCATATCTCAACCAAAAAGCAAACATTCAGCCATCAAATTACCTGCCAGTTAACCCTTTCAAATTGGTAAAAATTCTTGCAAACATTTAGATGCTATTAATCTGCGTAGAACAGTGGAACCAATCAAATGCTTGCTCGATGCAGAGCTGCTTTTTCACGTTGGCTTGGCTTGATTGGCTTGTGGTCAAGGAGGGTGTACACGACCACGTGCAAGACCAAAACAGCATCAGTGCCAGTGTGGCAGGTGCTCTTCCTTCCTGATTCATGTTATATTCATTCAAATGTAATTTTCGCTAACTCTGCAGTCAGCACAATTTTAACTCAGCAACTGGGCATTTGAAATGTAGTCAAATGCAACCACTGAAATGCATTTTTACTTTGACTGAGTAGGAGAGACTATTCATGATACTGTAACACTATTGGACATACTGGACATACATACTTTGGTTTCTATGATTCTCTTTGCTTCCATTTGGTTAACCAACACAATGTCAGCCTGTGATGACGGACTTCAGATCGATCGTGGAGTCAAAAGTTTTGTGTGTTTGCATGTTTTCACACAGTAAATGTGCAAACATGACAGAACATGGAAACAAGACTGAGAATAATGTAAGAAAGCTCTTAGATGAAATCTTTACACCACATTTCCTTTCAAATGTAGGGCAAATTTTAACCGAATTTCCATCCACTACAATGCAAATATTAGAAGTTGGTTCATGGAGATAAACAGTAGGCGCTCCAGTCATGTGCCATTGTACTGTAGAAGAGGAGGGCACAGATGACATCGCTAAAAGGGCACCAGTCAAACCTCAAATTTTAGAAATGGCAATATGGCATTAATATTGGGTTCATGTATTCATCGGAAAAAGTTTACAGGCTCCTCATTGCTCCATACAGATCTCGTGGTTTTTCATCTCTTCAGAAGATGTTTAAGTCAGCTGCTTCATGAACGTCATGATTTATTCATCGAATCTGTTTCTGCACTTTGACACATCTTCTTTTACTTGATGCATGCATTTTTCCACCATGTTCTCTACGTGACTGTTGCATGAAAAGTAAAGACAAGATAGTGACGCAAAAAAAGACATTATTAAAGTTAAGTGAACGCATTTGCGGACTAAGAGCAAAGTTGGCCGAAGAGCAACAAATCAATGGCGGAAAACTGTAAAAGGTGCCCAGAGCCTAAAGGCACTCATCTTCTCCTACGACTTTCTCCATGATGGGCTTGTTTTGTCTCTTTAGAGCATGGGCACCAAATGGAGAGCTGATGGTCTGCAGGTTTTCATTCCAACCAAGGACTCCACCCACTGATTAACATTCAACAAGTAGACAGGAAGAACTCATCAGTGAAACCACCTGCACGGTCTGGTTGACCATCCCAGCTTTAGGCTGTCACATGACGCTAACGCTTCTTATTGGGCATCACATGTCATGTGATGCGTAATCTGAGGTGTGTCAACTACTGCAGGACGTGGACAGAGAAGTCTCATTTCCTAATTTATTTCCTGGAGAAGATGATCAAACAGGAGTGAACCTACCTGCCAGAACAAACAGATGGTTCCCAGGCTCTCCCTGCTTGATGACGTACTCTCCCTGCTGGTAAGTGCGCTCGTACATACACTCCACCATGTCTTTGATCTGTTGCAGCTCCAGCCTCTTCAGGTACTGGTTCTTGTTCAGGGCGTCTGTCAGCAGCTTCTTGACACTGTTCACAGACAGTAACAGAGAAAGAGTTAGAAATGTGGCTTCTGCTGTGACAGTAAGTGGTGTTTCTGAATGCTGCGGGACGTGTTCACAGTTGTGTGATTGTAAAAGACAGCAGTGGACGTGCAAAGATGTGTGACAGACAACATCGACACATTGTCTGTCACATATGTTTGCTTTAGATTTGTTTTTGTGCCTTGAGCATTTTTTTATGATCAGTGAGGCTAGAGGAAAGACAAACAGGGAGAGACAGAAGAAAGGCAGTTTAAAACTTGGGACATTAATAACTGACTGTAACTCCAGTGTTTCCATCTAGTTTTGCTTTTTTTTATTCACTTACTTATAGATGAAGTTACTCGTTACTTTGCAGATTCAGATGTTAATTCTATATGAGATCAAATAAGTACTGATATTAACACTGAATAGAATCAGTAATGCTATTTTTAAGCAAAAAGTGACCCAAATATGAACTTTCATGTTTGCAAATTGAAGGTTTTGGGGTTTTTGACTGCTGTTTGAACACAACAGATACATCAACTTGTACTTTGGAAAATATGATGACTTAATCAATCAAATAGACTGATGAATAATTAAAATTGTTAGTTGCAGCACTCCTTTGCTTTCTGTCTGTTTTTTTTTCTTTCCCTCTGTTCTAGTCTCTTCTGTCAGTCTCATCATCTTTTATGTCTTTCTTCTTTCCATCTTTGTTGCCTGTCTTTATTGCCTTACTGTCTTCCTTCGTTTTTTCTTTCAATATTTTTACTTTTTTCATATTTTCCTTCCCTTCATTATTCCTTTCTTACTTTTTACTTCTTTGCTTCCACTTTGTTTCTTTTCTTCATACCCTCTTTCCTCTCTAATTTTCTTTTACCTTCCTTTGTGTCCTTCTTTGACTTATCCATAGAGCAAAACAGCAAAATCACCTTTTTCACTGTGAATAGTTGAACTTGGTGCATGCTTGGTAAAACCTGAGTATGTTTATCCATGTTTTTTGTAGGACTTGTTTATGTTTATTGCAGTAAAACTTCCAGAGATGTACTGCTAATGGAATATGTTTCAATGGCAGTTTTAGTCCCAGTTTTCCTTTAAGTAAAAGATCATTTGAAGTACTTCTCTCTATGGTCCATTGTTGAGCCCACTGAGCCACCAGGACGCCCACATCCACATTACTCACCACGTTTTTAAGTCTGCGTGATAAATATTTTGTCTCCTGTGAAAAGATGACTATTTGCAGCCTCTGGGCTGCTTCCGTCAATGAATCAAGTGAAACAGCGAAAACATAAAATCATCATGAGCTGTCAAAGTTCACCGTTGTGCATTTGAACAGCTGCAGCCAGGGGCCGCACGAAGAAGACATCGCCTCCTTTGGGGAGCTGTAAACCGGAGAGGTTAAGAGTCATGGTTGAGCGCAAACTGTAGATCATGAGACCCGGTCGGCGCTCAAGAGAGGCGAGCGGTGCAGGTGGTGGGTGGTCTGTTTATCCACCTTATCGTGTGTAATAAATTATCACTTTGGGCTTCATAAAACGAGAGCAGATGACATCCAGCTCTTTACTTTTTTCCAACCCACATCCCTTCCTCCCACCTAGATGTGTCATTACTCTGCCCGAGTCTGCAACATGTTACATTGTCATTCACAGAAGATGAGTATTCAGTTTCAAAGGGCCAGTCTCCATGAGGGTACCAGCCTGCCTCATTTACATTAGTTTTGGTTATATAATACATGTTGGGCTTATTAGCAGCATATGTTTTAAACATGAGGATCAGGTTGAAAAAGGGGGACTCTGCATGCTCACATGTATTCACTGCAGAGGGCTGTATTCACGCTGTACAATATGAAGAACACTTACTGTGACAAAAGGCAGTTTGGCTTTCATGTTGGGAAAATATAACAGGACTTACTGCTCTCATTAAATAACCCTTTGTGTTGTTTCTCGTCTCACTGGGCTTGTTTTGTGCACAGTAAATGCTTTCAACACAACAGGGGGGGTTCACACATTTGGATTTGATCGTGACGGATCTCTCTGCACCTTGTCATATGGCCAAAACAAATGTAAAACATGGCTCTGTTTCTTTGCCGGCCTGTGTTCAAATGTCAAATACGCTCAGCGCCTATTGTGTTTGCGCTCGTTTAAGCTGAAAAAGAACAAACGCCCAATCAGAGGAGAAAATAGTTGAAGAGACGTGGGTGGCATGTGATGACTAGTCTGCAGAGTGTTAAAGGTAAATCAAAAAGCCATGATCATGATGATGATGATGATGATTATGTGTTTGCGTCCTCCTGCCTCAATTTCTTACAGACTTTTAGATTTTATCAAAGATTTCCAAACCATCAGTGACAGCTGAATATGAGCTAAAATCAAAGCAGTGTGGACACAACATTTCTCTTTGGGCTTGCTGTTGAGGTTGAGGGCGGCATATGTTGTACAGATTGTCAAGTCCTTTGAGGCACATTTGTGATGTTGGGCTGTATAAATAAACCTGACTTGACTTGTAAAAACCAACAAAGAGGGTTTATCAGAGGTAATAAAGCTTCTTATACTGAAACCTCTTCAAACATGTTCAACAGCCAACAGCACGCACAGTTGTCCTTACTTCTAGGTGTGCTCAAACCTCTGAACATAAAATATACAACCAAGATCTAAAGAGCTGGCAAGTGGTCAAAAAGCACTTGACTACCATACTACTCACGTTGCATGTTTTGAGACGCTTTTTCTTAATGAGTTGAGAAGGAAAATGAAGTTAAACAGGCAGGAAAGTTGGCTCTGTGGTAGAGGATTAGATTGAAAGGTTAAATATGCTCTCTAATTAACACTTGTTTATGTTATCTGTACAAAATCCAAAGTGTGAAAATGACGATTCATCCTGTTATGCGGGTCTATGCGTCAGATTATGTCCTGGCCGCTACCAGTAACTTCCTGGAATCACAGCTGGTTGCCTGGCAACTACTGAGCCAAGAAATACAGATATGAAAGTGTATCCCAAAATGTACTGTCAGATTTTTAGAATAGTCTCCAACTTTGCAACTCTCATCCAAACGCTATCTGCAATTCTATCTGATTACATCAGTATGTCATGTGACTTAAATACTCGATAGACAAAACAGCTGTAAAGTCTTGCAGTAAGGTAGGCCTATTCTGGAGAACAGCATTGTGTTGCAGTGTAGACATCTCTTTGCCTGCTCACAGCCACTGTGCAGCTTCTCATTTACAAGCTTAATGTTTAACATCATAGTTCCTCAGAGGCAGAGTGCTCCCGTGGTTTGAAGTAGTCAAATTTTTACTCCCGACTTTTTGTCAGTCTGTTTTTGAGGCTTGAAGCCTTAACATCCCCACGAGGCAGCATTGTGAGATCAACTTACTTCCTTAATTTGATATACTTCCTTTTGGGCTGGGACATACTGTCAGACCGGCAGTTATTATAAATCAATAAAGTAACAGCTGGGAGAAAGGTAATTGTTTTTCATGGGATGGGTGGAGCTCCGCTTTTACTGGAAAGAAATGCTATGCCTTTTGATATCTGCTGGTGCAGGTAGGAAATGACAGAATAACTACCACTGAGTGCATTTCTGCATTAGCTGTAAACTGAAACTGGCTTTTGGTTTCACAGCATGACCAAAAGTATGTGGACATCCAAAGGTGTTGGATGGGACTGAGTGGTCTCTTTGCAGGACAGTCAAGTTCCTCCGGAACAAATTGGGAAAACATGACTTTGTGCACACTGTCATGTTGAAACAGGAAATGTCTAAAATATGATTGTATACTGTTCATTGATCTGGGGAGTCAAAGCCAAACCATTAACACATGGGTTGTCCACATACTTTTGACCATATAGTGTGGGCAACTGTTCCAAGCCAGTAAACTATTTGAATTCTGGTCCTGGTCATAAAGTTCATTGTATCAAAGTCTCTTTATAAGGGTGATTGATTTTAGGTGGCTAACCACTAAAATCACTAAAGTCTCCTTTTGTTGCCTGCATTTTAACCTCTTTTGCACTAGGCTGGGATGGACTGAGCCCGAGGGTATCATGAACCTTTGAGTGCGTGCTGTCTCGTCTCATTTTCATCCTCCTCTTTTTGTGTTTTTGAACCTCCCTGAAAGCAAACCTCTCACCTTGCATCCTTCGGTACTCGGGCCTTCTCGAAGGAGAACTTTGGCAGGCTGCTGGAATCGTAGGTCCTAGACGTGGGTTCGGCCGACACACCTGCTTTGGCCCCTTTTCTCCTGTTGAGGGTTTCCTTGATGCGAACGCTGAGGTTGGGGCTGCTCTTGCCGCTGGTTTTGATGGACGGGGGCCTCGACGCGACACCGGCCGAGGCCCCGCTCTGGTTCTTCATCACGTCCTGCAGCTTGTTGAGCTGGATGCACTTGTTCTGCAGCTCCTCGCTCAGCTCGGCCAGGGCTCGCGTCTGTTTGGCCAGCTGCTCCTGGAGACTCTTGATCTGCTGCTCTTTGGCACAAAGCTCCTCGTCCCTCCTCTTGCCCTCTCGCTCCAGCTCGTCCACCCTGGCTCTCAAGGAGTCCAAGGACGAGTTCTTGAACCCGCCACCGTTATCTTTGTGGGCACCCGAGCCGTCTGTTTGTTTGTAACGCTTTGATTTCATCGAGCCATTCCCCATCTTCTCACCTGAGGAGACAAGGGAGACTCGGTCAATATTTGCTGAAATGCACAAAACGTTATCAAAGAGAAGTGAGCTTTTCCAGCAGAACAGTGACATTTAGCACGAAAAGGCCAGCGAGAGGAAGCCGGGAGTGAGGTTTCAAACAAAAGAGCTGACTCTGTGTGGGGAGAAAACTGGAGAAAGACGGAAAGAGTGCGGAGGGAGAGCAAATCAGTATATAATGGTCAATGAGTGTGTCTTCTCCATTTATTATTCAGAAGGCAGGAAGTATTGCATTACATCAACAGTCACTCCCTATCTGCCAGCAGCGAAACACTGTACAGGAAGCTTATGAAAAAAAGGCAACTTTATCAACATAAATTCACTCTAAAGTGGACTTTAAAGAGTGTTTCTTTCCACATAGTAAGAGCGCATATGGGATGAAATGTCCGAGAACAATCCTGTTTTTGTTGTTTGGGACTGTCTCCCACTCACACATACAGTAGACTTCATTCATGACATTCCTGCTCGGATACAGTGAGTAAATGTCAGAGCAGACTGTTGTGCAGCATTATTCTGGAAATCTGGATCACTGACATCATTTTAAAGCTACTTAGAGAGCTTGCTAAATGATTTCCCCCTTTTTTTGTTTTGAAGCATCAACTCTGACACAAAAGATTTCCAGTAACAGATTTACTGACACACAGCTGAGGAGGTCTTATATCATCAACTGTGTTTTTCTTTTTTTTTTTCAGTCTTTTTTTTTTTTTTGCTTTGAACTGATAACAAACTAAGTCAGTTAAGTTTACTCAAACACATCTCCTAAGAGGTTTGTGCACCTGCAACTTCCTCATGCCTCGTCATTCTTCTCCAGATCTGCGATGAGTGATAAATGACTCCGTGTTTTTAAATCTCTGCACTTACCCGATCAGTTGTCAGATCCTTCAAACAAGCCTGGGAGGGGGGACGGTTAAAAAGAGGAAGAAATTAAGTGTTTGCGCATCCGAGCATCCGTAGAGAGAAGAGTCCATCCACACAAACACTGCTCGCATCCTCTCCTCCCGCTGTCTCTCCTGCTCTCGCGCTCCCCTTTCCTCCCCGGCTGTGCGCGTTCTCGAGCGCGCGCGGAAGCCGCTTTGATTGGCAGGTCAGGTGTGAGCGACGTAGACGAATATATATATATATATATATATATATATTTAATTTGTCCAAGGTTTAGTTTTTTGTATTAACTTCAAAAAGTTCGCATTTGTTGTAAAAATGAGATATATAATGATATATAATAAGGATTTTAAGCTGCTAATCTGAATTTTAACATTTTGTCCATCAATTGAAATTCCAAGCGATTTTATTTTTTAAACCTTTTATTGAGCCAAGAAAACCATGAATGTGATTTATAAAATAATGAATGCCAAAGTACAATCATATAAAAATGTTTCTTCCCAAATACAACATTAAAACAACCCAGGACCTGTGTAAAACTATGAAACTAATTAGAACCAGTTTCAAGACTAAACAAAAGAGACGTGTCACAAGATGCATACAGTGAGACAAACATTGCATTAAAAAGACAGGATAAGACATGTGCGAGATGGGGGATGATGTTTGTGATGTGTGTGTATTCTAGAGGAGGAGAAGGCTATTTGTCTGCATTTTAACCGTGTGTGTGTCTCTTATTTTCTTTTAAGGCACCACATGTCTGGAGCAAGGATGAAAAATTCACAAAGAGAGATCCAATGTTGCTACTGAAGAGCTAAGTGTAGGCAGATGGAGCAGGACACATGAAAGCTCTCTCAGCGTATATATAGACTTGAGGAACTGTTGGTGAAAATGAGTCCTGGTAACAAAAAGGCATAGATGTTCACACATTCAAACATGTAGGCTGTTGTGGAGAAAACGTGATATTTGAGATATTTTACAAAGCCTCACGTAGCTATGTATCTTGTCTCAGGACTGTAGTTTCCTTTTAAAGTTTGGGCATGTGGCATTTAAAAGAAGAAACGACACATCCTTCCTCTTAAAGTTAAATGAATAAGAAATGAACCACAGCCTTGTTCAGGTCGGAACAGGCAACAGTTTTGCAGCTACTGTAGCTTAACTTGGTCTGGTTTGAGGAGTAGCTTATGATGACTAGTATTAGCTAATGTGACTCTAGCAGGAAAGAAATGAATGAGATTCAATTTGAGAGATGGTCCAGTGTCTGTACAGTGTTCAATATGCCTTCTAATATGTGGTCATATCATGCACTTAGCTTTTTTGTTTTGGTTTGGACAAGTCAAAGTCTACACCCAAAGCTGCAGGCTTTCACATTCAGAAATGATTAATTGGTTTTCCCAGTGTGTTTGTCTGTGACGCCGGCCGAGCAGCCTGGCCTGCAGCACATTTTATTGACAGGCACAGAACAATAATGGCAGGTGGCCAAGGCTGATTCATCTGCAGCTCTCAGACCGCAGCAAAATAATCCAGGTCACTGACTCCCAACCTGAACCTGAGAGGAAATCTGAGAGGCTGCCAAATGATCTGAGCAGGACATATTTTGAAAGAGAGAACATGTTTTACACTAAAGGTGTTTAGCTCGATGTAATTCATGCCTCTGTATGGCTTCAGTGACTTGCTTAAGGGCACTCTGGCAGAGTAGATGTTTAGATTGGAGGAACTGGCTGTTTTGGCAGCTCAGTTTTTAACCCTGCCCCCACAGGCAGAAGGTCAGGGTTTAAACCTCAGCTGGCTCACTTTCTGTTTGTAGTTTGCATGTGTTCCCTCTGGTTGTTTACAGTATTTATGATCTTGCAGTAACTGGTGAGACATTTTTAAAAGTTTGTCAAGTTTTTTATGCAGCGGTACACAACCGTTTTGGGCTTCTGACTGCTTGAAACAAAGCAATGTCTGCCTGTGATCCTGTAAAATGTAAAATCGATCAGAGGGAGATCTGAAGGAAGTATATTATCACAAATATTTTGTACAGCAGACACATGTTTTTCCAGACTTGGTGTTAAATGGCCTTGTAGTTCTTTAGATGCTATATTACAGTACTGCATGTGGTAGGCTATATTTAGTCTATTTAATATATTATGAT
>JBCAUF010000838.1:7780082-7790224 GCA_038406115.1 Haemulon aurolineatum | reverse complement strand
ACACACACACACACACACAACTCCCTTTCCATGAAATTTTCATCGAAGGGAGCTGGAGCCTTGATTAAAAAATTCTGATCCTGGGATGGTGTCCCCCTCCCCCTGTAAGGCGAGATACAGGCAATTTTTCTGGTAATGATGTGAATTTTGATTCATTCCATGCATCGACTGAAACCAGATGGATCCTCCACAACATCCTATTCCCCACCAGCCTGCTGAGTGACAGACTGCACACACACACACACACACACCAAAATATGTCAAACCAAATGTTATCAAATTTTGCTGGATGCAAGAAGACTATTATTATAGTGCTTACACACACGCATGCACACACACACACAGACAAGGTTTATCCACCAACACACACACACATACACACACACATCTGATGTGAGATTTCTGCTCTCAGCTATCTCGTGTCAAAAAGGAAATCTCAAAGGAAATGAAAATGTCAGCTACAGATGTAGCCACTGAGTTCCTCCCTTTTGTTTTTCTTGACATTTTATCTCCTGAGTCTCTTCAGTCAACACAAATGAGCGAACTGTAGCACAAACTTCAAATGTTCGTCAGCCAGTAAGTCATCACGCCCGTTATTTTTGTTTCCCGATTGATAAAGAATTTGCAGGACAAAATTGAGCATAGAGATACAAATGATACATGTGTAAATAAACCAATACATGTGTGAGTAAAATATGAAAATGAAAAAATAAAACTGAATTAAATTAAATAAACCTGTGTAAGAAAAACCTATAATTATAAATATAATTGTAAGCTTAGTTATTTTTCCAAGTATCTGAATGTAAAACCTGTGACAATACTGACTTTATTGATGCTTTTCAAAACACAGAAACAAGTCATGAGTTGAAGCAGTAACAAGGTAACACAAACAGTACAAAAGGCGCAGACAGTGATAATAGTGAGGTCAGAAACAATAATAAGAAGGTCACCAAATAAAAGAAAGTCAATATAAAGAGTTTGAAGAAGTGCTTTGGAGGACAATACATACGTGTCTGATACCCAGTTTTCTATTATAATTCCTGATACTCCTTTACCAGTGAAAAGGCCACCGCTCAAAACACTGTGCGATTATCAATTTATTGCAAGCCTTCGGTCATTGTGACCTTCTTCAGGCATACAACACTGATACTCCTTTACTGCAAAATGTCCTAAAATGCATGTTAAAGTCACATGCACAGTTACATCCAACCAATGTTACAATAAAGTGAAGTGGTTTTTGGTCCTGGCTTTATGCGTGAGAGGTGAGTTAAATAAGTTGACATGGGCCTTAAATCCAAACTATTCATTTGAAACAAATCCATGTAAAAAATGCTTTTCTCCCTGCCTCTGAAAACAACAATAACATAGGAAACAGACTGCCAGTGTCTGCCAATTAACAAATGTTCACTCATCAATTCTGGCTTCCTCCTTCAACTAGCATTATCATTATGTCAACACTGCTCGTTTTTATAACAAAAATAATTTTATAAGATATTCACACTGTGGTTTTTAGACTGTCTTGTATCTTCATCGTTAATCCATAAATACACAATACATTATTAGGAAATAAGTAGGACTGAATCAATTTGCATTCAATTACATTTTTTGGCAGCTTCCTTTCTCTCATTCCTCAATTTTGTTTGTCTGTTTGTTTCTTTCTTTAGGTTGTAAATAAGAAGGTAAGAGTAGAAATTAGATAACAAAGCAGATAATTATTTAAGCTATCCAACAATCGACACTTAAATTGGAGAAGTGACCATTTATATTGATTATAAGTATCACTAATCTTTCCGTCTTTCTTTGTTTTTTTCTTTCTTTGTTTCTTTCTTTTCCATCCATACCAATTTGTTACGCTTCATCTCTTTCTAAGCCTCATTACCTTCAACTTCCTATCCACTATCAATCACTGTTTCACACACACACGAACCCAAAGGTGGATAAATGAGATAGAGCAAGAGAAAGACACTGAATCAAATTAAAAAGGGTAAACAAAGATGTAGTGAGCTGTCTTATGCATAATTACTTCCCATCATGGCTTCATCTTGTTCCTTCCTCCCCTCTCCCCCTGGAGGGAGATTTTAAACGACAAGAGGGTCAATCACGTTTGACCGTGTGGCGAGATGAGGCGTGACACATCTGTGATTTTTCACACAACAGATAAAACACTGTGGCCTCAAGTCAGTTTTGGGCTTTGCCTCTTGATATGAGGTTGCTGAAAGTGCTTATTTCTGATATTAAAAAAAATATTTTTGTTTTTTTTTCAGACTGCAGCAGACCAGCAAGAACGTCAATAAAGGTCCATCAAAAATAAACTTGCCACAAAACATCAATATGCCATGTTTAAAGGAACAGTGCTCATTTGCCATCTTGCTAAATTAGATGAGAAGACCAATACCAATCTCTGATGGCTGCATGTTGAAGCTATTTCATTTCCAGGAGCAGTGACTTCCTGGAGTCTCTGCTGGTTCACAAGCAACGACAAGGTAATATTAAATAAAACCGCGTCTTGTCATGATGACATTTCTGTTTGTGTGTAGATTAAAGTTGATGATTTACAGTGACGCAAATTAGGTTGCAGCCCTAAACTCCTTGGGCAGGTCATCCCAGTGTCTCAAGACTCTGAATGACCAGTGACAACACATATGAGGATCTCAGGGAGTGGGAGAAGACTATATACTGTAACAGTTGTGGTGGTAAATGATATGGAAGTGCTCAGAAAAGCAACATAGATTAAATGAGTTAAAAATTGTATTCAAACTCGTGGTTATCAGCTGTCTCTCAGTGGTTGCAGTTGAAAATGATTATTAAATATATCAACAGTCATTTTTATACTTGATTGTGCAGTTCATCTTTTTGAGAAAAAAAATCAAGCTTTGTTCAATATTAATATTTTCTGGCTTCTTTACGTCGGTAAACTGAATATCTTTGGTTTGTGGACAAAACGTGACACGGCTTTAGGAAACACTGATCATAATTTTTCATCACTATCTGCCATTTTCATTTGATTAATTTGGAAAATAATTGTCGGATTGATCAAAGTCGTTCCCTGCAGCCATAAGTATTTAGCCAGCATTACTTTTGATGTTAAGTTAATGTTTGGGCTTTTATTTCTATTTTTTCAACATCTTGAATAATCATGGCAGTATTGTTACCATTTATACTTTGTTAGTTAAAATGGAAAAAACTCCTCTCTCTACAGTGTAAAGTACATGATAAAATATGTCACAACAAACAGGGGCATTAATTAGATCAACCAACAACAAGAGTAATTAGTTGTGTGACATGCAAGCACCTGCAGCCTGCAGACTTATGATTCAAATAATAACCACTGTTGCTGAAAATAAAATGCAGGTCAGGCTTGCAGAGTGACACTCTACAATGATAATGAGGCCGATTGTCTCCACATCTAATTTGTTTCCAGTAATTATACTCAGTTAGTTACCACAAAAAAGGTGACAATGATTGAATGTAAGCTCCCATCCTTAACTGATTCATCTGTTGATGTCTCCAAAAGCACTTTTATCTCATAATAAAATATTCTTTGGGTTTTCACGGGATGCTGAGCACATCACCTCTTGCAGTTAGTCATCTCAGACTGTGTTGATATTTGCTCGGTCTGTGTGCACGGCACTCTCTGTCCATTCTCTCATCACTTTTATCTCTTGCCATTCATTGAGTCGGGTCTTCTTTGAAAAGAGACAGCCAATTAACTCTGTTATTAAACGCTTTGCCTCGCTCTCCCTGCTATCTCAGTATTCCTGTTGATGATAAATCAGCCACCAGCTCCACTCGTGAACTCTGTGGAAGTTTATTTCCTAAAGGGGTCCTCACTTTGAGACATGTCAATGTCAGGGAATTGGACAAGTTTAATACACAAGAGTCGTTTATTCAGTGCTGCTTACAATCTGCCTAAAGGCTACAAAGTCCCGAATACAAGTGGAGACTACTGTGATGAAGTGGACCTCAAAATCCAGATTGTATGTGGCATAATTTGACAAGATGCTGCTAAAGTTGGTCTTCCTCGTGTCTGGGGAAGTGGAGGTGATGGAGACATCCAGAAAGTGTGAGCAAGTCCATCTTTCTACATACTCTGTAGACCCACTGTTGATCAGACTGCTCTACTGCTACTTCCTTCCTGACTCCACAAAAAGCAAGACACATTCGCAGCAGTAATCATATCTTAAACCTAGACATCAGATGCAGGCAGACAGTCACTCTGTGCGATGCTAAAGCCCTTCCCCTGATGCTCTTTAATGATAACATCATCTGTGCTGATCCTGTCTTACCCTACTGTCGCTGCCCTTTCCGCAGCCCGTTCACCGGCTGGGCCTCGCCCTCCGGATGATCACATCTTATCCATCAGAGGAGAGTGAAAGGCTTGGGTATTGGGGGGATTTACCTTCCGTTAATGGTGGCTGTCTCAAATGGTTTGGCCTTTACATACAACCCACTCACACACACACACACACACACACACACACCCCGACAAACTCACTCATCCACAGCTTCTTCTCAACAAGCCACTCGAGTGGTGTCAAGATTAAAGAGCAATTACAAGCTACTACACGAGTGATAGATTGGAAGTGGAGTCAGTGTGATGGTGACCCACTTCTGGGAGAAGAGAGGAAACAGGGGGAGAAGAAAGGAGAAGGAATGGGGGTGGGAAGCAAAAAAGTGAAATCAGAATCAACAAAACATGTATTGTTCATCATGAGGAAATGCTGATTTCTTCGAAGGGGATCAAACGCATTGAATAAATAAAAATAAGAAGGTAATGAGAGGTGGAAATGGGGAAGGAAGTTGTTGAAATATTGATTACAATGACCTTGGAGTAACATTTGCTTTTTTTTTCTTCTTTTCACTTTTTTCATGTGATTTTTTTTCCCCTGGGTGTTTCATGGACCTTGTTTTCTGTAGTTGCTGAAACGAAATTTTACATGTGATGATGATAATAAGTGAGTTAGGTGTTAAGGTGTGTTCAGACTGAATGTCAAGCAAATTTTCAGTTCTTTACACAAAGTAGATCACTACACTGTATATTCGCCCCAAACAGCCAAAGTGCCAACTGTAAAGATGTTAACTGGATGCACTGGACTGTGCTGTATGCTCGTGTTTGTTTCACTGTTTCACTCTGACTAAATTCAGAACACTCAACACAACATGAAAAGTTTTCACTCGAGCGGGTGCATCCTCACATCAACTTGCACCATCCAAATTTGTGTCTCGTTACATCTTGCCATTGACTGGGCAGCTGCACCATCTCTAAAGCATGCCTCACAGTCAATCATTTCAGTAGGAAACAGAAAAGTAACTTGATAATACAAACCAGTCATGCATATTTTTCATCTGACAATGGTGCATGACCTCTATTAGCTCTATGGGCTCTCTATCAGTGGGTCACTGTTTATTTATGTTGTGCAGACACACAAGGATGCACGTGCAAGTGTTCACTGAGCAACAGGTGGTGGTAATATGCTGCAGTGTGCCATTAAACACAGCGAAGAAGAAAGCTGAGCGAGCAATCAAAAATTGCTGGATTTAAAATGAATCAGAAATCTTGACGCAGATTTGGAGCAGTGCTGATTGCTGCTGAAACAGGAGCTATAACATGATCTTATCCAATCTGGTGTTTTTAAAGTTCAGAAACTTTAGAAAAGCTTTTCAGGTGGTAAATATGACTCGACGACATGTGTATGAAATCTGTGTTCATTACTGGGATTATGGACACTTCACTTAATGTCACACAGTGTCACAAATCAGGGTTTAAGCTCTGTATGTCTCAACGGTATTTCGTCAACACTCACGATTGATTGAGGTGAGCTGATGATCAATGCATGCATATGGAACACACACAAGTGCATACACACACACACACACACACACACACACACAATATTACAGATAAGCTTTCACAGCCTATGGGCACAATCATTTCATCCCCTTGGTGAGTAATAAAGCTCAATCCATGTTGGTGAGAGAAGTAATGGCTTTGAATGTCACTGGGGCACTGCTGATGGCTTTACGGTTGTGTTAAGGGCTAAAGATAGAAATCATGTGACCTTGTGTTTGGATTATGCAGGTCAAGCCTCCATCTACTCACAGGTATCTTGGAATAGTCCGAACAGTAATCACAGTACCGCATGATCCCATTGAGTAGTGGCTGTTGAATACAGGTGGGCAGGAGGTCAGGATGGGCATGGCCAGTGCTTATAAAGTGTAGCATCCTTTTTCCATTCAGCACTGTAACTCTGTTATTCTGCAATTCTATTCTTTGCTTTACTACTTACTTTGCTTCTTCTCCATTTCTGTCACTATCATATAATTCTACTAATAATACTTCTGTGTATCTGAATCAAGACTCTCTTGTTTGTGGTCTAATCAACTACAAACCACTCTGTGATTGAGATATACAGTATATAAGTAAACTTGACTTGATTTTGTATCATATATAGATGTATAATGTAATATAGTGCAATACTATTAGATTTTTGTATTTCACCATACTTTATTGTACCATATTGTCCCATGCTGAATATCAAATCACATTAAGCCATACTGTACATTTATTGTATTATACAGTATCACTGTATGAGGAATTTCTTAGCAGAGATGGATAGCTACACATCACCTCTACTTGTGGAGTTAAAAGATCGATGTATGATTTTGCACAATAATCTGAATTCATGGATTAACTTCAAAATATCAAAATAATCATCAAATCTAAAGCTCTTTACTCCATGAGGAAATTGTTTAATTCTACACTTTTCTCAAACAAAAGATTGTGTAATACTCAAGTGTCTGCAGATTTATTTCAGAATAAATGCATGAAGAGGGACTTGTGCACCGACTAACTCTGCATAAACATAAACTATCTAAGGCACACAAAGCTTTAGCTCCAATCACATAAACAGCCACTGAGTCAGCGCGCTGGAAATTAGCAACAAGAAACAGTAGCAGTGCTAACATCACACGAGTATGTGTGCAGTACACTCATCTGTGAGTTGGACAACCAGATCTTCTAGAGAACAACAAACCCAAGACAGAAAAATGCTCTCCTCCATCATCACAGATCAATATATTGATGGGAATATTTTCTTCTTCACCCCCCTCTCTTTTGCTCACACATCACAAAACAAAATCATTAAATCTGTCCTACACAGCTCATAAAACAGTCTCCTCAGGATACTGAAATTTTTATCTCATTAAGCTCATTTTCTTGCCAAATTAATCGCTTCCATCTCCTCAAAGGAGTTATTTTAACCAGCCAAAGAGGAGGAAGAGAGGAAAGAAGGGAATGTCTCTTCGATCCCATTCTCCATTTGACCAAACTGTACGGCTGCCAAGCATGGTTGGGCTGGGGCACGGCAAAGACTCCTGGGTAATAGGGTTTGAAGCAAAGGCTCATTACCTCCTCTATTTCTTTCTGACCGGGTAAAACACACTGCAGGCCTTCTGGGTAATTCTGAAACACAGACCGGGTCCAGATGTGTGCGGGCTCAGATGAGATGAAGTCAAATTTACTGCTTTTACTGAAGAAAGAAAGAGATATTAGAGTATATCAAATCAAATGAAAATGTGAAACAGAGGCTTCACTCTGAGGTGCATCTCACCTGCTGCAATACGTTTGAATATGTCTGAGATATGTAAACTCAAATATAACCCCTTGGTTATCAGACTATTCTGTTTAAATTCTTTGAACTTAATATGAAGATTTTTTTTTTCAAACAGCTCTCAATGGCCATTTCATTGCAACCGTTATTCAATGTGGTGGATCAGATTTTACTAAAATCCAGTGGCATCCAGTTTTGACTGTACATGTTTGTGCACAGATCTTTGGTGATAAGCTACTGTATAACACAACAAGGTGTTCTGATACAGTCTTTCCTTCTTCCTTTAATCAAGATTCATCAAATGAACAAAATGTAAGATCTTTGTTGTTTAACTAAAGAGAAATCACTTCAGTCATGAAAGATTGCAATTATTTCCTCTGTACAAAGTACTCCCTATGATAACCTGCCTGAAAACAATTTAATTGCAATGTAACATCATCCAGCAGTGCAAATGGTTGGCCAGTACACATGCAAGTTCCTTGGAGACAACTTCAACATGAAGGCAGAGAAAATAATTCCAGAGTTGTAAATTTCAGTCATGTTTTGCATCTAGTTTGTGTCTTGGTCTGTGTCGAATGTAATTTTTTCACATTCAAAGCTTCATTTGCAGTTCTGAATATGAAACTATTCAGTACAGCCCTATTTGCGTCAAGTCCTTCAGACTAGTGGATTTATTATATTCAGCTGCATTATATTCTTTCTTCTCAACAGTAGATAGAACGTGCTCTTATCAATCATTTGTTGTGCCCACAGCACTAGTATTGAAATGAAGGCATAGATGCAGACATCTATATTCTATATATAATGTATATATTGCAAATAGACCCAAGTCTGTCTGCACCTTTCAATGTATATGGGTTAGACACAACTTGCAAGTGAGGCAATGGGTTTTGTCACGTGGGTGAACTGACCCTTTGAATGGAGGCATAAACAGGCACAAATGAATATGTGTAAAAAGAGTAGAGCTCCCAGGTGAGACTGCATGGCAATTGTGTGAATGTAAATCAGGACGGTGATGGTGAGGAGCGTGCTTTACAAGCTCAAGTGTCACCCAAGTCCAACCTAATATTCAAGCCGTGTGCGTTCGTCCATGAAGCTGGATGCAGGTCAAAGCAATGTGCTCAATCTCTCTGCAGCCCAGCAAGCTCTGATCAAAAGAGCAAGGCTTTCCCATCAGAACTCCAAACAATCTCTCAGAGCGTCTGCTTCAGGCTGAGGCATGTTGACACTACACAAGCCAGGTGTAATGGAATTGACCTCCACCGCCAATCCGCTCCAGTTTCGCGAATAGACACATCAATAATATCCGCTGCTCTGAGCCGGTGCAGCACGGACTGTAAACTCAGCAGATTGTAAATAAAGGTTGGACAGCTGCAGCAGCAGGGACGAGCCTGCCTCGCCTTCATGGTGTCTTTTTAGGTGCTGTGGACTATAAAAGTGGTAATTGTGTCAGTTGTAGTAGTAGCCCACTTTTTGTTGCTGTGTTTGTTTATTCTGTTCTTTGGGGAGTTTTGTAGTTTGTTTTTTTTTATTTACATTGTTAACACCTCATTCAAATCACTTAATTTGAAGGCAGTAATATATTCCCAAATTCCATTACCATCATTAGAGAGCAGGGCTCAGTCGAAGAGTCAAAGCTGCTGAGCCGTAAAAAAATGTCAAAATGTAATCAACAATTATTTACTATTTCCAATGGGTCTTAGAGGAAAAGCTCAACATTTTGAGAGGTATGCATATTTGCTTTCTTGCTCAGATTTAGAATACCACTCTGATGTCTGCCTGTTACATGCGAAGCCCTACAGTACAGCAGCCGATTCACTTAGCTTAGCATTAAGACTGGAAGCTTGGCTCTGTTTAAAAATGTATATATAACTACCAGCTCTTTTAAACCTCATAAATCAAGACGTTAAATCTCATTTGATTAACGTGTACACAAATAAAAACAAGTACTGTAATTATTTCTTGGTGGGAAGCAGTCTTCATGCTAAGCAAAGTTAATTATCTCCTGGTTCTAGCTTCACAGTTAATGGACAGACATGAGAGTGATATCAATCTTCTCATGTCACTCAACAAGAATGTATTTTAAGCTTATTTTTCAAAATGTTGAAGTTTCCTGACAAGAGAAGGATTCTGATTTTAGCTTAAACACTTAAAGGCTCGTGCCCCTGTGCTACATGCTTTACTCCATTACATTCATGACCTAGTTTATTCAGATTTCCAAATGTGATTTTCCTACCTATCAGACAGCTATCGGTTTAAATTATTTTTACACACAGCACATGACTCACTGTGTACAAACTTTTCATGAGCAATCACCTAAAATCTTGTTTTTGCTGACTTCTAATGATGAATGTCTTGTCTTGCTGCAGTTATGTAGAAGTGCAGTCCAGGGTGTCCATTGTGATCAGTCATCACCTTGGCTGATCTAATCAGATACAATATCCTATGATACTTACATGATGCAATACTCGGTTGAGGTTTTGAAATAAGGAGTGGCATTTTCCCCAAAATGGATAAAAAGGCTTTTGGAAG
>JBCAUF010000838.1:7633138-7647351 GCA_038406115.1 Haemulon aurolineatum | reverse complement strand
ACATGCAGTGTAAGCCGACCTCCAGAGTTTTCCCCAGAAACAGTCCTCCACAGTATCACAGGCTTGTTTTCAGAAGAAAACGACTCCTGTTTTTTTTTTTTTTTTTCCTCACATATGAGAAATCCAGACTCAGCAATTTGTAACAGTTAAAACAGGAAATTTCTGTACCAAAAAAGGAAAATATTTTCTGTATGTGGCTGAAAACACCCATTTCACACCCATTTTACATTCACATACCTGTTGACTATGTTGTAAGGATAGCTGAGGGCTTCTGAGTGACATTTATTCGATCAAAAAGTTTGTGTCTCACCGACCGAACCCTTTGCATTAATGAGAGCCCATTACTTATCCGTAGGGTGTTTAATTAAGATGAAGTTCATGAAAGACAGCACAGGTTCATTACTATTCTGACTTGTCATAACACTGATGAGGGGAGCTATTCTCAGCACTGCTGCAGCCTCATCAGCTCTTTGCGCTGCTAATATCCTTCCCCTTTCTGCGCTGACACGTATATCATGTTTGCTTCTCGTTCATAGCACTGTAACCCATGGCAAATGACCAAGTCCTTCTCATAAATAAAAAAATAAAATCCTCCACTGGGTCAGTGGGCAGACCATTGGCAGTAGTTAAGCAAAGAGACAGATATAAAGCTTTGAGGAAAAAGCCACAGATCCGAACCACACATTAGGTCAAGCCAACACACCAGCAGTGGGGGTTATGAAGTGATCAAGATGTATTAGCCTCCGCAGCATCAGCAGAAAAGCTGGTCTTCAGCTGTTGGCTAAAATGGAAACTCAGGCTGAGCCACAGACAAGCCTGTTGAAAAGCTGCCAGTTAAGGAGAAAATCATGCTGGATGTCAGAAACTGAGAATCCAAAAGCAGAAGCGGTTGGCCTGTGGCCGGTTTAAAAATATCCAGCCCAGTGGGCCAGGTTCCTGAGCCATTGTTTAAGACTGCAAGTTTCAGAGTGGAAAAAAAAAGGAGCAAAAACCAGACAGGAACGATGAAAACGAGTAGAAGATTCTTGAGAAACATGGATTTGTTTGGAGAGTCTCAGTAGCTGTCGCTCACTGAGACAGGCAACTCCTTAAAAATCGATTCGCTAGTCTGGACAATTCTGCAAACAACCAGACAACGTAAGTAAGGGGATTTATACACAAGAGTTGACTGAACTGAATTTAACTTGCAAAATTAAGAGCATCAACTTTGTCTCACGCACATTTTCTTCTTAAAGAAGAAAATCGTTGCTCCCTCGAGGATTTTGATGAAATAAAAATAAGTAGAAAAGTAGAAAGCTATATTGCCCTATCCCTCTAAACATTATTTAGAGGATTTTTCAAATTATTTACAACTTAGATGTCAGGGTATCCCAAAATGTTCAATAGTGGAGGCACCCCACCGCGTCTGAAATAAGCAGTGCAGGGCAGCACAAGACATTATGTTTTTATGAAATCAAATATTGGGCTCATCAAGTTTCAGAGAAAACGCAGCAGTAGGGCGACATCACACAGCAAGGACAATGTCATTTTTGAGTGAGGTGACTGTTTTGACCGTCATCTGCTAACCACACGATTAACGTGAATAGACACATTAGGATCTCTGTGATTGAACTCGGCAGGTGATTGAAGGATCACATCATTCGCTGTGCAGAGAGAATGAAAAGAAAACGTTTTCCAGAGAGAAACCATGGACCTTATTTTCATTGATTCTGACATCATTTCCATTGGTTGTGATAACACTGTAGTCACCAAAATAACAGAGGAGGTCTGGGAACACAGCATCAGAACTGAAGCGAGGTCCAACAGAACAAAACATTTAAACATTCAGACAGGCTGTAAACAAGCGGTTTAGTCAAATTAGCTTGCACTTCATTTGAAATTTAGACCCATCGTTGAAGAGGCAAACTGCACACACCACTAAGTACTGTGGGTGGAAATTTAACCAGAAAGCGAGTCTATATACTTTGAGGAATAAATGCAAAGGATAATTTGTAATCTAACTTTTGGCCTTTTATCTTCAAAATTAGTGAGGCAAACCTGGGGCTTTCATTTCAACAGAAACGAAAATAAATTCAAAGTAAACTCTAATAGACTGGAATTATCCTTTAAGCCGTATTCAAGCGGAAACAGCCCACCTATCTTTTGTACTATAATGTAGCCTTACTCCAGATCAAAGCCAGCATTTATCTCTGAACAATGCTGACTGTGAACACTGCTGTACTGGGCCTGGGCCCTATGTAACAGAGAGTCACTGAAGCAGACAAGAGTGCTGAGAGAATGGTAGAGTCGGAGCACAGCAGGGCCGGGACCACAAACTGGGGCAAACACATGTCATACGACTCAGCATAAGGCCGAGCTGGAAAATCAACAAAAGGAGAGGCAGTGATCCGCGGACAAATGTAGGATTACAACTCACTCCACCTATTTGGTCAGCAGTGAGCGTCATGAAAACCACAGAATCTAGGCCTAGGAGGACACATCATTTAAAGTCCTGTTTGTGCCTCCTTTTCACGGCCAGGCTCCAAGGTGTAGTGGATTCATTGCTCAGGGAGGAGTAGAGCTTTACCTGAAAGCCACACTTTGTTTTTGATTGGCTTCCTGAAGCTTCCTCTCAGAAGATGATAGCTCTTGCTTATCCAGTCCGGTGTGAAAACAAAAGTTCCTAGAATCAAAATAGCATAGATGCTAGACAGTAGCTGGACACTAGTGGTTTCAGGTATGAATAATTGTTCTTTCAGGTGTGAATGGACAAAAATAGGTCCAATGCACCCGAAAAACAGTAAATCACCGCCTGTTCTAGAGCTGCAACGATGAATCGATTAGCTCAAGTGGTAAATTAAGCACCGACTTAATGATTTATCAATTTGAGGGATTTTTTAGAGAAAAGAAAGTCTACTTCTCTATGACAGTAAACGAAATATGTTATCTATGATGTAGGAACAAAACAAGATATTTTAGGATGTCATTTTGGGGTTTTGGGAGCAAAGATAAACAAAATGTCAAATTGTCAAACAATCAATCAATTAACTGCCCTGTTTGGAGTTGCTAAGGTTTTAGTTGTCTCCTTAAAAAGTCTGGACACCCTTTGATACGAATAAACCTGACTGATATTGACTGGTTGATGTTATAGTAGAATGTGCACAAAAAATGACTTGGAGAGTGCTTTATTTCAAGTGATCTCTAATTATCCATTTTTTAACTTCAGATGCAGAAACATCGCCATAAAAAACAGATGCCCACACTTTTGGCAACAGAGCGTTCCTACTTCCTTCAGAGATATGAAGCCACTTTATCCGTTGATCCGAAAATGTGTTGTGACAGAATGTATGTACCTGAAGGAAGCTGGAGACGGTTCAGAGGCACCGAGGAACTGCGGGGACAATTTATATTCCTAACACGGCTTCCACGTGATGCTGTTGTTATCTCCAATGCTGCCACTGAGCAGCTTTGTCTGTGACACAGAATTTTTTTTATAAACTAATACGCCCAAACAAGTTTAGACCTTGCCAGGACATTACTCGTCTCTTTCTGCCCTGATGTGAATTTGTCCAGCAGCTGACATATGCAAGCGGACAGCTCGCTGCATACTCAATCAACCTTAGAGAGCGGTAACATAACGGGGAGGATTAAGATAGCAGCCTTGATGAGGATTAGAAACCCACAACACCATCATCATACAAAGTGATTACCAACTCCATGCTAATGATACCCTTTAAAGTGCTAGCCAGAAAGAAGAACTGTGTGCATCTCTGATCATGTCTTGCTATAGCCATAACCGGTTCCATTTTATGCAAAAGCCGTGTCAAACCATGTCTTGTCTTGGCTGAACCAAAGAAAATGAGTCAATGGCATCAATGGAATGTCGACTCCCATGCAACGGGGAACTGAACAGGCTTTCTTGGCCCTCCAGTCTTTTTCAAAGCATTCTCTTTAAGCGGACGCCAGCTTCAATGAACGTCTCACAGAGTTAGCACCAACTCCTGGGAGATGAAGGCAGCCAGTGCCCTGGAAAAGCCCAACTCTTCAAAGGCTTGTGTGGTTGTTCCTCTGGAGAAAGTGATGTAATCACAGAAACTTCTCCTGTCTGACAGTTTACGGGGGTAGGTGGAAGCTGGGGAGCTCCACGGAGGAGAAGAAACTGGGTTGACAGGACTAAGATGAAACCAAGCGCGTAAAACAAAATGCAAATTTCAAGAAAGTAAAAGACTATGTAGGCAGGGTGGTGAATTCACACCAACCTCCAGCCAAATGCTGCTACGGGTGATAAACGGTCTCCTCTGCAAGCCATTGTGACACATAATCCACCACTAGGTCCTTCTCTTTGTTGGCTGACAAGCTGCGAGAAGAAACTGAAAATATCTTCTGACACCCCGAGACATTTTAAAATCATCACCGACAAAAAAAGGTCCTGAGGCGTCATGGATTTCAAGTCATGGACGAGCTTCTAACTACTGTAGCAAGTTTTTCATTAACAGCTGATGCATGACCTGCATGAGCGTAACAAGAACCAGAAGGGCAGGAAATGATCTCATGCCAAACAAGTCCGGACAAGACCAGAGTTGACAGCCTCCTCGCTGGTTATCTATTTAGGCCTTCAGTAAACAACGCCTGCAGTGCCATCATCACAGGCTATTACCACCAGCTAAATGCTGGCAAATTCTACCTGTCTGTTTTCTACCAACTGCTTTGGCAGACATTTATCACTATAAATGTTAAGGCGCAGCAACTCAAGACAGGAAGCTGATTATTTCCCAAAGATCAATAAGAAGTGCCCAAAAGTGCACCTTTTTCTGATAAGTTGAAAGAGCAATGCTGCCTTTCTAGTATTTTTTCGGTAATGTGTTTTATCATGGAATGGTAACCATGACAACAAGTGGATTAACAAACAACCATAATTACTAAACAAAAAAAATTATTTAGCTCCAGTGGGGGGTAAATCAAAACTGTACAAGTCACATTTACACATTTATCATATTGAGCTGGGGAACATATCAACCTCCACCCTACAGTAAGCAACAACCCCATGGAAATCTTTTCATACAATCTGAACACCTAGAGAACATAGAAAAGGTGATAAAATGTGGTCTCATTTTGTTTCTTTCTTTCTTTCTTTCTTTTCTTTCTTTCTTTCTTTCTTTCTTTCTGTTGCATCAGAGTGGTCGACCTCTCCATCTCAGCTTGTGGTTGGGTCAGGAGTTGATTTGTTTCTTTTTGATAATGGACGCCTTTTCTAATGTAAATTGTCATTTGTGAGAAACTCAAAAAAGTCCCTAACTTCTGGTAATTAAAGCAGGACTTGCATGCTAAATTCAATTAGAACACAGTGTGAAATATAATTCTAACATTTGCTCTTAGATGTTTCAACATAAAAAATCAGTGACACTCTCAAGGAAAATATGTCAGTGACAATTCTGTTCTCATCAGCAATGAGATAAAAGATAACACAAAGGGAATCAAACTTCTAGCAAATAGGAAGTCAAGACCATTCCCATCTTTTCTCCTGTACAAAGTGAAACATAGCCCTGATGTAGCAAGCCTTTGCTTCTTTTTCATCCAGCACACGATGGCTCTTGAGACATCAGGGTATTTTGTTACACATACAGTAGCTCCGGCTGTTGCATCCCTCGCTGCTAGATGGTGGATATGATGGTAATCGAAGCCTATTACACGACTGCGCTCAGTCACTCTGGATGTGAACTGCTTAAATGTTAAGTATTCACGTAAATGAGTCTGGCACTGGCACTGAGAAGCAATGCTTTTACATCAATAATAACAATAAACAGGCTATACAGTATTCACCAAGGTCAGGCTCACCAGTAACAGTAAACAAACCCCCGGTCACCGCGGAGACAAGCTCAGCACCCAGCTCCTGATTTTCCCTACCTGCTGTTCTCTCTGCGCTCCGCCAGCATCTCAACTCATCAGCAGCGGAAAAGACAAGAAATATTCCACTGAACACCAAAACCGACTCCTCTTCCCCCCAAAATTGTCGTGTTTCTGATAAGGAGCGGCGACGACAATGGTGTCATGCCTTCCCCTCACGGCGGAGTGAAAAGAGGAGAGGCTAAGCGCGGAGGCATGGCTTGTCTTCATTGGCAGTGCCAGAGGCTTTGTTCGCCAGCCAGCGCGCTGTGTGTGTGTGGCCTGCCGGGACTGGCACAGCTGATCCCCCCCTGACACCGGGTGGGGTGTACAGGGCTTTGGAGGAAGAGGAGGGGAGGGTGGAGCGTGGGGGTGCTATGGCCGTCACGGCGAGAGGAACGTACCATCTAGACCAGAAAAGGGGGGGGGACGTGCATAACTCACAGTAGTGGGCACTATTAAAAATTCATCTGATGGGGATTTTGCCATCATTATGTACATCCAGGCTCAGTGAGTTCACATTAACTTTGCATTTTTATGACTTCAGACACATGTAGGGAATGGAAGGAGTCTTCTCTTGAGCAGTCCCTCAACCTTACGTGTGTGCACTTTATAAATACTGACATATTGATAAATTATACGTTTCTATATAACGCATCATAAATTCTAATATATTTCTTAATCTATTTTGAGTTCCCTCCACATTCTTGACCAGAGCACTAGAGCTGTAGGGTAGTACAAAAAGTTAATTGCGATTACTTTTGATCAATTTGAGATCACAGTTGTTTATGAAATTCAAAACAAAATTTAAATTAATATATCACTGCTACACGGTCTGCTACATTCCTGCTAAGGGGCAAATCTTTCGATCAACATGAACATCAACAAGACTGGTTATTATTTACAGTGTGTCTCCTATATGCAAACTAAAATTGCACCAAAACTGGCTGGATACTGGGGCTGTAATGATACATCGATTAATCCATTAGCTGTCAACTATTAAATCAATCATTAGCTATTTTGGTAATTTAAGTCAAAATTCTTCAATTCCAGATTCTTAAATGTGAATATTTTGTGCTTTCTTTAGTCGTCTGTGTTCTCTGGACAGAACAGAGATTCAATGAGGTAAAGTTAGCCATGTTATTCTTTGTATTCATTCTGCTGCTGTCTGTGGTGGCTTTTTAGGTGGGTGAACAAGCTAGTTGTGTTGCTTTGTGGCACAGACACAAGTCTCATGCACTCTTGACATATGACTTGTTCCTGTTTAACATCGCTTGCCCTGAATCCGAAAAATGTCCAAACAGCAGATGATGATGTGTTTCAAGGAACTAGTTCTTCGCCATCTTGACATTTCATGTACGTTTTGATAATCTGCCCGATGCGCACTACTCTTCAGCTCTGGACTGCAGCCGCAACATCGAGAAAATGTTTGCATAAGATGTGCACACAGTGGCATGACTCCCAAAAAGTGAAGCCAAAACATCTCAATTACCCCCATGCTCACCGCCTTTCAGTTTAGACAACGCTTAATTTGAAATGCAGCAGAGGGTTTTTTTTTATTTTTTGAGTGGAGCACGCCACGCATTTTAAATCATCAATTTTGCTGTTGATCATGTTCTATTCATTGTGGAATGTCTAAATCGTGATCAAGATTAATATTCAATTAATTGTACAGCCCTAAAGAGCTGAGTTAATTAGTCAATTAATTGATTACATTTATGGCAGAAAATGAATCTGCAACTATTTTATCTCAATATTCTCATGTCGCATCCCTGCAGAGTTAAGTATGCCATACTCAAACTATTAAAGTGCGGGGAGTGGGAGAATTTTTGACTTAGCTTACCGGTACCTAAACTTGGTCACAGCTCTTAAAAAATTCAGAAACCCTCTCAAAGAGGCTGAAGTGGAAGATCCTGAGAACCACTGAGTCTTCTGGTTCACTAAGATGCTGAAGTGTGGTTTCCAGCGGGGCACACTGGGCCGTATGGAAATGAGGCTAGCAGGGGATGCAGATCATCTGCCTCAGTGAATGAAACCTGCTATACAATCCCCTACTCAACATACCACCAGGGGCATGGTTGAATATACACTGGAAATTGAAGAAATCTGCAGAAGCTTTACTGAAGCCAGAGAGACCCGCTGCGTGATAAGAGCCTGAGGGGTTCTCAGTAACTTGACTCACACTCCAGTTACACTACAGTACAGCGATTTCAGGTCTACTCCACCTAAAACTGCACTCATTACGCAGACTTGACAGGTATTAATCATGCATCACAATTTAGATTTTCATTAAGGATAAAGGAAACTGACGACAGAATACGGTATGTTCATAAATAATGCAGTAAAATAGTTGTTGATAATAACCATCAAACTACACATGTGATCATAACATTAAAGACTGTCAAGAGTCCCAACAATTATTACCATCCAGTGCCGGGTGGATGGTAATAATTGTTGGCTGGGAAAATTTCTCTCCTTCAGTTTGTCCATGAAAACACGAATGCCGTTAAAACATACAGCAATTAACACATCACTGCAGTCTCATATATGATCTGCCTGAATGTAACTCATGAACTATTTTTCATGAAAGATTTTATGCCACATGACGTGATAAATAAAACAATATTCTATATTTCCTTACTGTCAACAATTCCCATGAAAAGACGAGAACTAAACCAAAAACATGTTTGTCCATCTGTCAGTGTATAGTTTCATTTTCAAAAAAAGCTCAACTGGGAACTGCAGGTTTGAGCAAATTTTTCTTTGACAAATTGCTGATATATTGGGGGACTATTTTCACTGCTGGATTAATACAGATTTGGTGATCTAATTAGTATTCAAAGCAGCAAGGTAGTGTATGTGCTACTGACCCAAAATCAACTCGGGAGTCCATGTTCATTGTAGTGAAGGAATGTGCCACACAGTAAGATGTGGCTCATTTTTTGAACTACAATGGAGCTCTGGGGCACATGTCGTATACATCAGGTTTTGGCTACACAGGCAGTATTTTTAATGGCATCAATTCATAGTTGGTTTTGGTCTTTTTAGTGGGTCTGTTGACAGATAAATACAGAGTTTTGTTTTCATTACCAGTATAAACAGATGAACAAACTCATTGTAATCGAATATCTAACATGCAAAAAATGAACACAAAAATACGGAATCTGACCATGTTTGTGCATATGCAAACATTCAGTGCACTTACACAAAGTCTATGTGCATACTACAGTATGTGTGTGTATTGACACCGATTTCACAGCTTTGCTGTCTCTGATGACGTGCAGGCAGCTTCCCCGGGGACTAATTAAGAATTATCCTCTCCTGCGTTTTGACTGCACGCTGTGTCTTCTCAAGAAAGACGACAACTGGTAAACTGCAACTGAAGTCTGATGTCTGGCATGGCATCTTTAGTGAAAAACACCGCACACACATGCCCACACATGCGCACAACACAGGCCGCCTCTCTCTCTCTGCAACGCATTTCACATGGCCTGGGAAAGCTTGCTCAGTGCACTGAGAGGGAAATTAACATTGGCCTTCAGCTGCATTATCCACAAGATTTCAATGTAGATATCTAGCTAAACTTAATCAATAACGAGCAGCTTGCAAAGCAAAGAATAAACATTGTTGCTCCTATCCCACCAAAGGGAATGCATAAATAAAATGCAGGCAGTAATTTTTGGTCTGTGTGTGTGCATAACTTGCTTTGCTGATTAAACCTTTGATCTCATCTTATTATATGAAAACGTCTGATTTCTTTTTTTTTTTTAAATCTACAATTCTTTCTTTTCATATCAAACAAACAGCGACTTACTTTTGTTCCAAATCATTCACAACAATCACTGTATCATCCTCAGGCATCTAGTACTGTGTCATTATAATTTTGATAGTTAGTCTAACAAAATAAGCAATTTAAGATATCATTTTGGGCACTGAGAGAGCAATCAACTCATCGAACAAACATTGAGAGCCTATTGGATTGTTAAGCAACCATTATTTGCAGCCTCATGCAACTGTCAGCTATCTGACATGTCCTAGCTGCAGTGTAAGCATTATATTGCTCAACTATTGTTAATCAATCACAAAACCTAGGCAATGTTTAATGACAACTGATGGTCACATGAAACAACCATATGATGAAATTTCATAAGCCTGCAGTTACTGCTGACATTCATAAATTATACCAACTAGGCCGACTACTGTATCACTCCTTTGCAACAGGTCAAAGCAAGCCTTGTTTTAAATGGCCAGCAAACTCAAGCCAAATGACTGATAATTGTTCAGTTTCAATACCTGTCAACACTGAAAGCACAGTGGGAAAAAAGCAGAAGAAAGGAGGGCCCCAAGGCCACAGTTACGACTACCAACTAACTACCCAGTTCTCTGGTAATCTCAGTAAATCACAGTAATATGGGAACTCAACAGCTGATTTCTATAGTGGAGAAAAATGCCCCATGGGTCTCACAATCTTAGTTTAACACATTGTGCAAATCTGAAAAATAATAATACGGTCATTACTTGGATTACTGGAGAGTGAATATATGGCTTTCATTAACTGATTAGAAGAAGACATATTTAATGTACTTGGCAACATTATTTGGTTCATTAGTTCATGAAACATTATTGCCTCTCTGAGGTGAGATCCACAGCAATTCAGAGTCCTCCTTGACTAACAAAAGTGAAGCGGCTATTGTTTTATGTCCAGATCAAGAGCCATCAAAACAGTCATGTGCCAATACATCACAGGCTGTGGCATCACCTGGCAATCATGACTGACTATTGACAGTATCAAGTTGTCTTCTGGTAAGGAGTTAAGTATGATGTACAGGTATTCTTTTGAACACTGGTGTGTAATTTGACGAGTACCACATCAGTAAAATGTGTCTGAACATGTGTGTCAACAACATAGGTCAAGAAGTTCATTTTATTCATGAGCTGAGGGCTTAACTCACTTTTTGGGCAAGCTTGTAAACAGAGCAAACTTGGTTAATGTGGACCCTTTTACAGTTATTGGTGGTTGGCAGCATCACATTTCAATGCTTTTGTGTATTCCCATGAATGCTATTTAGTCTCAAGCTCCTTTGTAGCTTGTGGTTTTGCTTATTTGTAAGCATGAAAAAGTGGTGACATCTATAGTGTCAGTGGAGTACATTCTGAGCTGACCATTTTATTTGTCACTTGGAATATTTCAGCAACAATTTCCCAGAGCCCGGGATGACTCCTCAAATTGCTTATTACGCTGTGAGCAAAAAAGCTGAAAACCAAAAGATATTCAGTCTAGTGAATTAATTCATTGTTTGAGCTGTATTTCAGAATAAATACCACCCAATTAGCTTATTTGCTAGCTTAACTTTTTCTGTAAAAAACATAAGAATTCAAACACATAAAGTGCATAGAATCAAAGCCTCCTATTCACACTACACTACACACAGGGCTCTGTATGTATAATGAAATGCTACAGAAGCAGGTGCAGCCCACACGTCAACAGCTACTTTAACTAATCATATTACTGTTATCCTAATTATATTAGATTAGGACATTCAAATGATGATCAGTTATCTTCAAAGGTGGCAGACAGCGTAAACAGAGTTACTGTAGCTACATTCAATGCTTTAACAGCATTTTGGTGTTCACTGACGGTCATTCCTACATATACTTAGGCCCTGCTGCGCCTAATTATTAGATAACATGGCCAAGTATACTGAAATAACTTTACCATCCCTGACAATTTAGACGTCAAAGTGGCATGGGTTTTATCACCCACCCAATGCAACAGCTTGATTACATTCAGATACAATTCAGGTTGGAAGCAACCATGGTTTCTAAGTCAAGAGTCCAGATACAAAAATGGGTGGCTACCAACATAATTTGAGTGAATACATTTGTAATTAAGAAATTCCGCTTTTGATTGTCAAGTAAAAAGTGGCTTTTCATGGCCATGTTAAATCTGATTAAATCAAAACCCTTTAAATTTTATTCTTTGGGTCAGATAAAACAGCATGAGTTTTTTACAATGCAATTGTCCTGCAGTAAATACCCATTTGCCTAAGCTCATAAAGCTTATAATATTCAGTTTCTGCTGTGAGAGGGCTTTTTCCAAGATCTTAGTGGATGGAAACTACTATACAATTACTATTGTGTCTGCGTGGGTCAATAGTTCAGCATTTCAGATCTTCACAACTGCAACAAAGGGGTATGAGTCGGCATGATGTTTTTGGCATGTACAGCCAAGGATGAGAGAATCAGGTTAAACAAATGAACAGCATGTAACATGCTTTACATCGCTATCAAATGTGACTGAACAGGTTGTAAATTAATAATGTCAGTGTGAATTATTACAGGAAACAGGTATGTAATTGGAAAAAATTAAGATGCCATTGTAGCAGTGGAGCATCTCAGACTCAATTAAGCAACTTGATAGTGGACATAAAAAAACATCTCACTCATAATCCTGTCAGCCAAGGTTGGAAAAGAAAGTAAATGTTGGCCATGGCTGGTTAAATTGTCTACAGCCCTGTGAGCAAATGATCTTTGATTAATTTTATTTTAAAAACATTACAAAAAAATGTACATTTTTAGATGAACTATGTTGCCAGTGGATATTTTTCTGCTCTGCCTGCAAATGTTCAGAGCTCCAGCCTTCAGGCACTGGGTTCATAGCACTTATTACACTGTAGGGGAAGCCAACAGCAATGCCTGAAATGCACAAATGACAGAGTCATGAAGATTTGTTTTACAATGTTTCACCAATGGTTATTTTATCTTTACACAAGTTCTTATTTCCCTAGTAATTTTTTTTGCAATACTTATGTACGTAAAACAAATTACTATGGAAATATATAAAAGTTTCTAAGACCTGCAGTGAAGCCTTGCAGTAGATGCTTTTTGTTGGATCTCCAACTTACGGAAACAATCAACAATGACATCATCTGTGACATACAGCTCCCTTCCTGTAGTGTCTGTTATTACTGGCTCGGATAAAAGCTGCAGAAGTAAAACCATCTCCATCATGTGATCCATGTCTGTGTCATAGCTCACCACTCACACCGCCAAGTTACAAAGTAAACACTGCATGAGCATGACATAAGTTTGTAATAACCTTAGTTGCACCACAGTACACATGGTACACATTTAGCACCAGTGTGCAAACCAGCCAGAGCTGCTGTTAGGTGGTTAGGTTACTGTACAGGCAGTCAGGTAGTCAACCATTGTCAGTTGACATCATTGAGAGGGAAATTAGCATTGACCTTCAGCCACATTATCCAGAAGATTTTAATGTAGATATCTAGCTACACTTAATCAATAACAAGCGGCTCACAAAGCACAGAATACACATTGCTGCTCCCATCCGACCAAAGAGAGGGAAATGCATAGATAAAAAGGTAATCTCAGGCAGTAGCCTAATCTTTGGTCTGTGTGTGTGCGTAAGTTATTCTTTGAGCAACAGCGATTTTCATTTTATTTTATGAAAACCTCTGTATTTTTATGTATGTACTTTTTTCGTTAGCCTCAGGCATGATACTCTTCCAAATGTCAATCATACCAAACAATCAGTTATTCACTTTTGCTCCGAGTCATTCACAACAATAACTGTATCATCCTCAAGCAACTAGTGCTGTGTCATTATAATTTTGATAGTTGGTCTGACAAAATAAGCAATTTAAAATATCATTTTTGGCACTGATAGCACGCAACAATCAACTAAAAACAAACAATGACAGCCTATTATATAATTAAGCAACCATTAGTTGCAGCGTTATGCATGGCCTGTTCGATATCTGACATGTGCTGACATGAAAATATTATAAGCATTATTTTAAAAATGTGCTGCCCCTTTATAGAGTCTGAGGCCATGAACGGTCATAAGGGTTGCAACATTTTTTTTTTGTTTACTACGTACAAGGCCAGATAAATTCCCCAAAATCTCATAAATAATACAGTCTTTTACATATTTAATACCCAAACAGCTTTTAAGAAGAACTGGGTAGGATCTCCAAACTACACTTGGTTAAAAGAAGCAATTCTGGTACAAAACACAAACCTCAGTCATGTGCATAATTTATCAGCTTATGAACGGTGGCTACAGTGTCAGCATGGGCATATTATATTGCTCAACTATTGTTAATCAATCGCAAAACCTTGGCAATGTTTAATGACAATTGGTGGTCATATGAAACAACTAGTAAATATGATGAAATTTCATATAAACTGTAGTTATCTCTGACATTAGTAAATAATGAATATTTATCTCAATTTATGCCAACTTCAAACAGGTCAAAGCAAACCTTGTTTTAAATGGACAGTACATCATAATAATGATTCTGCTTTTAAGAAGAACTGGGTAGGATCTC
>JBCAUF010000838.1:7543510-7554173 GCA_038406115.1 Haemulon aurolineatum | reverse complement strand
ATTGATCTTGTGTTCAAGGCTTGCTCTTGTGCAGCCATGATCAGTGCCTCTGTGCTGTCTTTCAGTCCAGCCTTTTCTAGCCACTGGTATGTTTTCGCTATGTCAGCCACTTCCTCAAGTTGTTGATTGTACATGCCATGCAGGGGGGCTTGTCTGTCCATGCCAACCTTTCTGGCTCCTCCTTACTGGGCTTCTGCTGCTTGAGGCATTCACTCAGCAGGTCATCATTGGGGGCCATCTTCCTGATGTACTCACAGAGGCTTACTGTTTCCTCCTGGATAGTGGCTCTGGCGCTCACTAGTCCACGTCTTCCGCTTAGTGAAACCCTCCATGCATCGTAAGGACCTTACTTGTCTTGATGTCAGTGGCTTCTATTTCTTCCAGTGGCCAGGATATTATACCAGCAGGGTATCTGGTCACTGGTAGGGCATAGGTGTTCATTGCCTGGATCTTGTTCTTGCCATTCAGTTGACTCTTCAGGACCTGCCTCACCCTCTGAAGGTATTTGGCTGTGGCTGATCTCTGTGCTGCCTCCTCATGGTTGCCATTTGCCTGTGGGATCCCCAGGTATTTGTAGCTGTCCTGAACATCTCCTATGTGGCCTTCAGGTAGTTCAACCCCTTCAGTGGCGATCATCCTCCCTCTTCTGCACACCATCTGTCCACATTTGTCTTGTACGAATGACAGACCGATGTCATTGCTGTATATCCTGGTGAGGTGAATGAGACAGTCAATGTCATGCTCACTCTTGGCATACAACTTGATGCCGTCCATGTAGAGGAGGTGGCTGATTGTTGTCCCACTTTGGAATCGGTATCCAAAGCTACTCTTGGTAATGATCTGGCTGAGGGGGTTCAGGCCTATGCAGAAAGGGAGGCTTCTCCTTGGTATAGGCCTATACCACATTTGATGTTCACATCTGCAATTGGCTGTGAGTTGGCTTCCAGCGTTGTCTTCCACAGCCCCATCGAGTTCTTGATGAAGGCTCTAAGTGTCCTGTTGATCTTATACAGGTCTAGGCACTCCAGTATCCATGTGTGTGGCATCAAGTCATAGGCCCTCTTGTAGTCAATCCAGGCAGTGCACAGGTTGGTGCTCCTGGTCTTACAGTCCTGGGTGACTGCCCTATCAATCAGTAGCAGGTGTTTGGCTCCTCTGGTGTTGCTGCCAATTCCTTTCTGTGCTCTGCTCATGTACTGATTCATGTGCCTACTCATCTTAGCCACTATGATGCCTGAAAGGAGCTTCCATGTTGTACTCAGGCAGGTTGTAGGCCGGGAGTTGGATGGTACTGGGCCCTTCTGTGGGTCCTTCATGATGAGGACTGTACGGCCTTGGGTCAGCCACTCTGGGTGGGTTCCCAATCTTAGCAGCTGGTTCATCTGTGCTGCCAGTCATTCATGGAGTGCGGTTAGAGTTTTGAGCCAGTAGGTATGGATCATGTCGGGCCCTGGTGCTGTCCAGCTCTTCATCTTAGACATTCTTTCTTGGATGTCTGCGGTGGTAATTCAAGCAATTCAAGCAACCACCTTCAATTCAAGCAACCACTGCCTCTTTCTCCCAAATACTTTTCCAGTAGAGCTCAGATTCAGCCTTTGCTGGATCTATTTGGGTGTTCTTACTACCCTGCCATTGAGAGTAGACCTTAGCTGGGTTGTTGGAGAACAGTCTATTTATTTTCCTGGTCTCTGCTTCTCTGCTGTATCTCTTAAGGTGGGTAGCCAGGGGTGTGAGCCTCTGCACAGCAGTCTCCAGAGCTTCATTCATGGACAGCTTGTTGTATTTCCTTGGCACTTTCCTCCTGATCTTTCCTCCTTTCTGTAGCTCTGTAGCTCTGTAGCTTCTGTAGACCTGTCGTCCTGGCTCCCCCTTGCCATAGCATCTTTGTACCGTGGATGAGGCACATTGTACCTCATCAATCTCTAATTGTGACAGTAGATTCTTCTTACGGATATTAGAGCACTGGGTGACAAGTTGCTTTGCAGTCTTTGTGGATGTAGGGTTTCGGAGCATCTATAGATACCCTCTCTCACTGAGGTTGCTGGTGTAGTGTCTTGTTCTCTGTCCTGCTCCATGTGTGGCGTGTTCCAGTAGCCAACTTCTCGTTAGGGTATCCCACAACACCTAACGCAGACCTTGTTGACCCAGGCGAGGTCTGAGCCGGCTTTATCTGCTCGTGTTGCTCTCATCCTGAGGTGTAGGCATCTAACTGCAAAGGGTTAGATGGAAGGACCCACCTGGATATCCCGGCCAAAGTGGGATTCGAACCCTGTCCTCCTGTGCCTGTCTGTGTCTGTCTTTCATATTTTGTAGTAACTGCATGTAATATCTGATTTCTATTTTAAACTTGACCATTTGCATTTATGGATGTAATATTTTCCTTGTAAAATAAAAAAGATTCAACAAAAACAATTCCTTTTTTCATCATAAGTGAGAATTATATCTTTTTTAAAGTTTAATCTTTATGTCTGTCAAAAATTCAAACATATCTTTTAGTTCCATCCAAAACAAATGGGTATAACGACATTCAAAAAAAAGATGAGAGATATTTTCCTCCTGCTCACAAGAAGTACAGTTGACATTAATATCTTTAAAACTGGAAATGGCCCGATTGACGGGATAAATTGAAGGCATGATTTTAAAAGAAACTTCGAAATCTTGTTTGTGACACAGTATCTGCTGCTTGAGCTCCACACTGAGTTTCAATTTATGCCTGTAATTTTGGAGTTCCAGAGTGGTTTAGCTGATGGGGTAATAGTTTTTTAGCAAAGTTAGTACATTTTTTGTCTGTTAAATTTATCTAACATTAAATTTGCCTCAAAGTGTAGATTTAGCTGTGGTCTACTATCTCCTTGCAATAACATCAACAGTTCCGCAGGTATAGTGGCAATTTATTATGGCAAATTCTTTAGGTGTAATAGGAAATGCATACTTTTTTAAATGTCTTTTTTAAATTGTACAAATGTCAATTTTCATTCAACAGCTGTGTCACAAACAGTTTATTTTGATCAAACCATCTCTTGAAAAACAAGGATTTGTTCTTACAGTACATCGAATATTTTGATTATTCCACATCAGACACTTGTGCGGTGGAAAATTATGTTTGTGGACTAACATCTAGGAAAGTAAAGATTGTTTGTGAAAATTTACCAGATTGACAGGAAGTTTATAAACACTATAATTACAGTTCAGAAGAAATTCAATCCACCCAATGTTCTTGAAAATAAGTTCCGGTATAATGTACCATAATTTACTTTTATATATGTCTACCACTCATAAATCCAGACTGGCAATCATCAATAATTATTTGAAGACAAGGTTTGAGTCTTTGAGCAAAAATAAGTGATAATAGCTTAACATCATTACTAACTGAGGTGATTGGCTTCCAATTTTCAATACTCTTTCCCAGGTTTGGGAATTAATGTAATGAGGCCTTGAGACATAGATGGGGTAGTCTTCCCATAGACAAAGCTTTTTTGTAAAGATTGAACAAAAATTCTGAAATCTCTTCCTTAAAGACTTTGTCGGATTGGAATTGGGCCTGTCATGCTCGACATGACCGTTTAAATTCTGAGTTTGCGCACTACAACTTATGTGACTTTTCAAAATAAAAGCCGCATCAAGAGTTTTTTTATATGGGCGTGACAATTTTGATTATTATTTGCTCTCACATTTGATCAATCGCATCAAACAAGACGGTTTACTTCACAAAGAGATTTTACTAACGATTTTATTTGAATCTGTCTTTAAAAATCTACAAAACCTCACCGCCGCGGAACTATTGTGACAGTTGGTCTACACGCGTTTCCGGTCCGCGGTCAAAAATAACGGAAACAATTCCTGGTGTCACCTCGCCTGTCGTCCGGTTGGTGCTCGCTTGTCTTGTCTGCCGCTGCCCTGCTCCGAGATTCGGGGATGCTGCCGATGCCGCCGCTGCTACTGCAGAGATGGAGTTGAATCACAAAAACAACAAAGTGTCGGTCAGAGTTTGAGACAAAGGGAGGGCTGTTAGCGTTAGTTCTCCAACTGAACTGACCGCTGGATGGATTGTTTGTAGAATATTACATAGGAGGGAATTAAAAAAATTGGGTTGAAAAATGAAGCTGCTGAAGCCGAGCTGGGTGAGCCACAACGGTAAGCTTGTGCAGGAATCTGTGGGACCAAGTTGGGCTTTTGTTGTCGGAGGGGGGTGAATTGATAAGGAGGCATGATGGTGGTTAGGGGTCGACACTTTGGTGGACTTGTTTGTCACTTTATTGTCACTTTATAGTCACGCTAACTCAATAGCTGAGCACACACACCGCTGCTATTTGTGTCATTTTCGCGCATCACTCCAAATGTGTTTGCTTAATGTTTGCTAACCCTAGCTTAGCTTAGCTAGTTAGCTCAGATGCCCTGACGTTAGCTAACTTACCTGCCAGATGAGCCCATGTCGAAGTTGATGTCTATAAAAAGTGACTTGTTTAATGTTTTAAACGTCCCACACGACATTTTGGTTGAAGCATTGTCATTTAAGTGACGATGTGCAACAGAGCTAGACATGAAGATAATTAACAAAATAAAGTGAGAGTCCAAGCTGTCAGTTGAGAAAGTTAACCGTCAGGGAATTGGCCTGAATTTAGGCTGCAGCTAACGACAGCTGTCATCAGAGCAGACTTAAATCATTAGTTTTTAGGATTAACCTGAGGCTTCCAGTCTGTTGAGCGCCCTACACTTCTGCAAAGGTCCATGGCAACATGCAGGATATTATCTTAACCAACTGTCCATAGCTGACAAGATTGAACTTCACATTGATATGAAGCGGAGACAGTAAACATCCTCTGAGTTAAAAGCTGCATCCAGCAGATGTTTGGTGTTTCTCCTTGGACTCATGCTCCTTGGTCTATATTCTTCTTCCAATGTGCACAAGTTTAAGTCTTCTATTTCAACATTTAACAATATTGAGAATCTAATAATAATACCTTTTATTATGAAATGTATCTTTCTATAGCCTTTAGAGAGCCCATAGACACATGGACATGGACAGATGATGAAGGCAGAAATGCAACTATGTTTTTCTTATTAATTTGTTGACATGTTTTATGATAATGAAAATGCACATTATGGGTTAGTCATTTTGTTTCTCAATGTGTTGAGTCCTTAAACTTAAAGATATTCAGTTTATAATGATTTAAACAAAGAAAAGCACAACATTTTCACATTAAGGAACTGAAATCAACTCATGTTTTTGCCAGATCGATGATACTAAACCATTAACTTTTATTGTAGAGAATTAATTTACTGCCTCAGTCTGCAACATTTGCTGCTCGTCGTCTCTGCATCTTACAGTCGAGCGGGTTCTCCAGCCTAACAGTATATATATCTGTGTATTTTTTACTCCTTGTGTTGTCTTGGACATTCTCCTCATAGGTCATTATTTTTAGTCTGACAGCTCTAATGTGGCAACATTACTTTATGCACTTTCATGTAAATATGATTTATACAGCAACTGGTTTGATTTTTTTTCTTGTAATATAGTGGAATTTAGCTCTCCTATATAAATATGGGCATTAAATATTTTCATCTGAGTGATTTTTAAAGGATTTCAGAAATCCCAGAATGCATGTTGCACTAATCCACAGTCACTAATTAAACCATGAATGAAAGGGCGTGCTCAGAGCACCGACTTGGCTGCGGAAAATCACAGTAAAGTAAAGGAATTTCCCATTGGGTCAACAGTACAAAGCTTGATAACAAAACACTGAGGTCACTGTGATACTCTTGTGTTGTAAGTCTCCCTCAACGGCAGTTTTTTTCCTCTGTCCTCATTTATGATTGATTATCTACGCACAACATCAGTTTAAAGTATCTGTTTGTCTTCATAAATATCATTTGATGTTTTCTTGTGTTTTTCACAGGCAAACCCATATTTTCAGTTGATATCCATCCCGATGGGACAAAGTTTGCAACTGGGGGGCAAGGTGAGACCAATAGCATTGTTTACATCCTCTGACACTGAACCTGCTTCACTCTGTTGTGCTTAAATGGGCTGGTTGATATGCAGTTTACCAAGATCTACAGTGCTGATGTCATTTTTAAAACACCCAATTCTAAATGTGCATCACATCAGACTAAATGTTCTCCCGCAGCCTCAGACTACAGATTTATTTTGCTGCCCCAGAGATAATTCTGTCATGACACAGTCAGTCGGGAGGGTATGAATTGTGCATCGTTTTGAATGGTGGATTTGTTTTCAGGGGAGGATTCTGGCAAGGTGATGATCTGGAACATGGCACCGGTCCTCAGAGAGGAGGATGAGAAGAACGAGAATGTTCCCAAAATGCTTTGCCAGATGGACAATCACCTAGGTAACCAGCCCTATCTGCATCAGTGTTGATCATCATTCAAATAAGCCTGTTGAACGTAATGAAATGATATGTGTTGATTAGCACTCACCTGTTAATGGTTGTCCAGGTATCAGTGAAAAACAAGTTCACGTAGGATCTTTCAGATTAAGGTTGGATCATGTATCACCCACATAATACACATAAACATTTCTCGTACCGCTCGTCAGGAGTCTAGCTGAGAATTCAAAGCAGACATTAACCGAAGAGTCCATCTGTTCAATCTTCACCGGCACTGACCTCTGTTACGGTGCTACTGTTTTCACAACAAGCCATACTGTCGAAGGAACAGACAAGAAGCTGCCTACAGGCCGACCGAGTTCAGAAAATCAATGGAACATCCATGAGACGCACGCGAGAAGAAAACAGCATTGCTTCATAGGTGGATTGTTTAATCTCTGCTGCTACAAAGCGACTCGGACTCTCACTGTGAGGCCCTGATCGGTTATTATAGATGAACAGTTGACAAATAGACACTGAAAGGTTAAACGTAGCAGCCAGTTATTGACATTTGTGTTCTGTAAACTGAGCGACAGACTTCAAGACCACTTACAGGAATGCTGCCGGTGCAGATTGGTACTAGACCATTTCTCCCGCCTCGGCGTTCATGTCGTCACTGTGTTGTTCTGATTAACTCTTACCTGCTAAACGTGACATTTGACTCTGTATCTTTCCACTAGTTTCAGACTAGCCCACTTAAACCCTGCTCCACTTCCTTTTCTCTGTGAGCAACAAAGACACAGATACCGCTTCTCTATTTTCCCACAATCAGGCCCCAGATGTGCTCGATTTTACAGACTGCTGATATTTCATTTTTGCTCGATAGCTTTGAGCAAGAGAGTGAATTCATTTTCATGTACTCTCTGTGCCTTCACCAGGAATAGTAACAGTCGTTGTGTGCCAGCAGCCTAAAGGTTGAAGAAGTCAGCTTCTTATGAGATGGTCGCTGGTTTCCACTTTTTTTTTTTACTCTCCATGGACAGCTACCGCTGCTCATGTAAGAGTGTTCCCGGCCCAGACAAACAGATAAAAATAACCTCATCTCTCCTGCAGCGCCGCTGACAAAAACATGAGCCGCTGCAGCGTGCGAGGGCCGAAATGTATTCCTCACACAAGCAGCCAACTTAAGAATGAGAGTGTTATGCACTGCGGGTACCATTAATGCCCACCGTAACGGACCGCCTCATCAGCACAAAGTTATGTTCATAAACCAGAGTCAGCAGAAGTGTGTGTTTGTCTCTGCAGCGTGTGTGAACTGCGTGCGCTGGTCCAACAACGGCCTGTACCTGGCGTCAGGGGGAGACGACAAACTGGTCATGGTGTGGAAGAGAGCAGCGTATGTACACACACGCACACACACACACACAGACACACACAGACACACAAAGAACAGTCAGAGCTGGTGATCAGGGCCATTCGATTCTGACGGCGTGTGTTTTCTCTGCAGATTCATCGGCCCGAGCACAGTGTTCGGGTCGAGCAGTAAGCTGGCCAACGTCGAGCAGTGGAGGTGTGTCACCATCCTGAGGAACCACACCGGAGGTAAGACAAACACACACAGATAACACAGTTATGTACGTGTACACACACACACAACAAAATACACGAAGAAAACATTGAAAACGCAGATGTGCAACACAATATAAACACATTTATACACATCAGAGACCTTTTTATACATATTAGTGTCTTAACTAGTGTCTTCTAAAATTAAGTGTGTCACTCAAAACGCTGCATTCATTGACATCTAAAAAAAATATTTATAAAGCCCATTTCTGAAGTATTTTTAGTCGTTCATTATTTGCTTTTATGTCAATTAGCATGCAGTCCTCTACGACTCTGCCTTTGCTTGTGCATTGCTGAATATTGTGTTACTACCACCTGTAGATCATTGAAATGGTGCTAAACCATTGGCAGGAGTGTGCAATGTAGGGGTGAGTATCACCAAGGACCTCACGATACGATACGATATTGCGCTATCCAGATTTTGAGATATATTGCAATATATTGTGATATTCTACATAGTGATAGCGACATCTTGTAGAGCAGAGGTGTGGAAGTAGTACTGGATTTAAAATCCGTCTAAAACATGATTTATTTGGAAAATAATACCAACATTAAAATGTGCAATATCAATTATAAATTGGTATCGTGTATCGTGATATATTTCCATATCAATATTTTTGCCCACCCCTAACATTGTGTCACTCATGTGCATCCTTGTGCATGAGATAAACAAAACAGCAACCTGTTCCAAAGTGCAGCCAGTGGTCAAAAACTCCAAGGATAACATTCAACTATTAACATCTCCAGACTCTGGGAGTGATTTCAGTGTGTGTGTGTTTTGTCTGCAGATGTGATGGACGTGGCGTGGTCCCCTCATGACGTGTGGCTGGCCTCCTGCAGCGTGGACAACACCATCGTCATCTGGAACGCTCGCAAATTTCCAGGTGAGAGTCACCGAAAGCAGAGCTCACCCCGGCTGCAGCGTCGCAGCTGAGACATGTGACTGAATTAATGCAAACCTATGTCGAGAATTAAAAGTAGCTACATTTTAAAGCGTGTCATTTGCAATAATAAAAGGACAGCTTAATCATTTTGCACAGGTCAATGCAGTCAATACCTCACTCTTTGCATAAAGACTGCCTGCCGAAGTATCATTCTCGATACTACAACCTAATGATTTCAAAATAGCATGTCTTTGAATCCTACACATAATGCTGTATAAGTATTCAGTGTATTCACAACGTCATAAAACATAGAAACACAGCAAATCCTCATATTTGAGAACCTGGAATGTTTGTTACTTTTGCTTGAGAAAGAAGAAAAATCCCAAACCCATCGGTTATCAAAATACTTGCAATCTTTTGATCAACTAATTGTTCAAATGTTTGAGCTCTGATAAAATTTGATATTTCCAGTATAAGCTGCTGGTAGAGCAGGAGGATGTTTCTGTCTTGTCATCCTGTCTCCGTCTTCTTCGTGTCTCTCCAGAGATGGTGACGTGTCTGCGAGGACACACCGGGTTGGTCAAAGGCCTGACGTGGGATCCGGTGGGAAAGTACATTGCCTCCCAGGCCGACGACCACAGCCTCAAAGTGTGGAGGACGGTGGACTGGCAAATGGATGCCAACATCACCAAACCCTTCAGCGAGGTACAAAAGCACCGTCGCTGTCAGTCGTGTGGGTTTGTCTTTTGATGTGATGCGCAGCTTCATCAGTGGGAGTTTGAATCACTTTCTCTCTGTCGTGTCCCAGTGCGGCGGGACGACCCACGTCCTGCGTCTGTCCTGGTCTCCAGACGGTCAGTACCTGGTGTCGGCCCACGCCATGAACAACTCCGGCCCCACCGCTCAGATCGTCGAGAGAGACGGCTGGAAGACCAACATGGACTTCGTCGGCCACCGGAAAGCCGTCACCGTGGTGGTAAGGATGCTCTGGCCACGTGTTCGGCCTTTAGACGCGCACTTCAACCAACATCTGTGCGCGAGCTAATGGGTGCGGTTTGTGTCATTTTTTCTTTCTCTGCAGAAATTCAACCCAAAGATCTTCAAGAAGAAGCAGAAGAACGGCAGCTCCCCAAAGCCTGGCTGTCCGTACTGCTGCTGCGCGGTCGGCAGCAAGGACCGATCGCTCTCCGTCTGGGTCAGTTCACACTTCACTTTGTTTTACAGCAGGTTGCAAATGGTGAAACAAACAAGTGGTCAGAGGTAGGACATTGTGATTAGTTAATAAGCAGAGAGGTAGCGGGAGAAAAAAAAAACACAGCCGGCTTGCGACTGTAGTTTTTGCCATCAGTGGTTTCAATGTCTTTCTATTTCTCCACCTCAGCTGACCTCTCTGAAGCGCCCCCTGGTGGTCATCCACGATCTGTTCGATAAATCGATTATGGACATTTCCTGGTGAGTTTCAGACAGGCGTACGCATGCACTTTAGTGTCTCAAAGACTTAAAGGTCTCGTATTATGAAAAACACGTTTTCTCTGGTCTCTACATATATAAACTGGTCCTACCTGAGCCTACCAACTTTCCAAATGAGGAAAGCAAGCGAGTCCTGCATCGTCTCTGCAGCCCACCCTCTGGTAAAACGGTGCTCCTACGGGCTGTTCAGATTTAGTTCCTTTAGTGATGTAACGAAAGGATCCTCTGTGCGAAAACACTCCATAAACTCCATAAAAACACTCCAATGTCATAGAGATACATTCACCGTAAACATTACCACATGCTATCGCTAGCGGAAGTGGCATCCTCTCCCTGAGAGGGACGTGTAGTGTTGACAGA
>JBCAUF010000838.1:7456531-7468806 GCA_038406115.1 Haemulon aurolineatum | reverse complement strand
ACAAACAGTTACTGCTTCAGAGGAACCTTCCCAGACTTGAGGCAGAAGCCTGATTTATTGATGCCCACATATGTGAGTAATTTGTTGTTTTATACCTCCTGATCTGGGTGTATGTTTACTAGGCGTCACTACCAAACAAGTTACAGTACTATTTGAGTATTTTAATTAATTAATAGGAAATTTCACTGTATTTACATATTCTGTGTTATATGCTAGCTAACCAGTTAGCTTAGGAAATCTAAAACCTGCAAGGAGTGAAAATTGTCATTAATTAGTGACTGTGATAATCATAATATCAAAATTATCATGAAGTGCAATCAAAGCTATGCTAAGAGCTTTGTTTCAGACCAATTGATAAAGCTTTTGAAATAGAAAAAAACAGAGATTAAAGAACATCATTTTTGTTCAAAATTCCAAAGTCAAAAGTGCCCCAAATTGAAGAATCACTTATTATCTTGAACGCTGCTATATGACACAGGATGTTTTTCTCCTTTCCTTAAATAATAACAGGTAAAACCAGAATATGTCAGACACAAAGTGTACTATTTATATTTGAAATAGTTTTGTCCCCAAAAGAAGGAGAATTAAATGATTAAAACTTCCATTTCCTTCCGTTTTGTCTTAGCTCTCCAGTCCAGAAAGGCATCTGGAGAGCTGAGATCACGATCGGTCCACAGCGGTGGTGCAGCTGAGCTCTAAATATATTTTGGAACCTGTTTTTTTTTTTCTCTGCAGTCGACTCAGCGGTTTGACTGAATTGATTTGTCAGTCTATATTATGTTCTGCTGCTGCTCTGTGATCTGGGTCCAGCGGCGCTAACTCTACACCAAACTTCTGTTTTCTCTTTTGAAGTTTTAAGAATGGCTTTGGTGAAGCAACGAGCCTGTTTACTCCAGCTTATTATAGACATTATTGTCTAAATCTGGCCAAGCTTCATGTTTCTTTAACCAATAACTGACTGTTGCTCAGAAGCATCTTTGTCTCTTTTTGTCCTTTAAGTTTTCAGTCTGGTTGAATCGTTGTAATGCATATTGCTCTTCGTGTGCATGTTTTTTGCATAAAAGAGTTCCTGCAACCAAAAAACATGAATATCTAATGGGATTGAATTAAACTTTTGTGGCAGGCTACCCCAAACTTTTGAGCTGCAGTGTAAGTTGGCTGTGGCCAAATCTGTCAGTCCAGTGACAGCCACAGTTTGATCCGCCTCAACCTGATGAAGAAAAAACTGGACTCAAACTGTACTTTTTCTTAGTGCAATAAAGAATAAATTTGAGTGAGGGCAGATGACAAAGTTACGCGTCCTCTGGGAGATGGAATAAATGAGGTCCGAGCCAGAAGAGTTCTGAACATTGGCACCAAACACCGGCTTCTCGGGATGAAGATATTGATATATCAGTCTCTGCTTTCACAAAAAACCCACACTGGGCATAATTTCCATCCTGTCATGGAGCTTCTCTGAAACCAATAACTTCCAATAAATTCCTGCATCAAATTCTTTCAGAGCACATTTCTTCACAGAGAGAGAGAGAGAGGACGGACTCTGCTGCTCGGAGACACTCGGTCTCAGTCTGATGTCTTCCTAAATGTGCGCAGTTTCTCTCCAGGATGATTAAAGTTTCATATCCTGTCATCGGACGTCTTCATGCACTCCGAGGGCTCCTGGCGTATTTACTGCGTCACTCTTAAATTGTCATTTATCTACATTTATTCCACTCGTCCCTTTAAGTGACTCTGATAATGAATTCCCGTCTGTGTCGACTGTTCAGGTTCACAGAGCACTACTTCTTCATTGTAGACAGGGAGAGAGAGACAGAGAGAGAGAGTGGGGAATCTGTTTCTTCTTCACACCACAGCCGTGAACTGAGTGACTATAATCTGTGGATTTATACCCGTTTCATTCCACTCAGTCAGCTTGTTCCTGTGTATCCGTCTGAGAGGGTTTCTGTTTTTTTTTTTAAGTTACTGTGAGGATCAGAGCAGACGAATCCCTCCACATACTCTACTTTATTCTGAGAGGATGTTTCAAAATGCGAAGAAAAAAAATAGCCATTGTACGAGCGCCCCGGCGAGCTTAAGACCTTTTTATTCAGATCGGCTTCCTCTTGTGAAGCACTTTAGCCTTGAGCATTGTCGTTAAATGCTAGTAATGCGAGTAAGTGTATGTGTGTGTGTTTGCCTTTGCTCTGCTTCTCAGCTTTTTGTTTCATTGTGTGCTCTGAACTGCCTTTGTGTGAAACGGTGCTCGACAAATCAAGTTACCACTTGAACTTCAAGCTATACGTTGATGATTTTAATTACCTTTACAAATAAATATTGTACAGTTTGATCTGGTTTGTGCTTAACGACCAAAGGCCACCGTTAGATTATTATGTGGAAACTGCAAATAAAGCCTCTGTCAGTTTCTTAACTTGGGTCATGCAACTGCTATGTTGAACTACTTTTCTCTATGCCATTACAAATTTTACTTTTGACTGCGAAAGTCAAATATTTTTTAGCAACATGGGCAGCAGGAATATGTTGTTTATGTTAGAATATCCTGAATATTATAGTTTTACAAAAAAAAATCAATTAAGAATATTAAAGTAGGTGATTACTGCATTATTATAGTATGAAGATGTTATCACTGCAGACAGATATTCTCCCATCAGTGCGATTTTTAAAGCTCCAGAAAGCATCAGTCCATTACATTTCATGCACATCCAATCAGCTACACCTGAGTTGATGTTTAAACAATAGAGGAGACGCTGCAGCGCCCCCCGTGGCCAACCAGCGTCATCTCCTGACAACAATCAAACATTTTTCTCTTTTTTTTGCCCTCCTCCAAAATCTAATTTGTGGCTTCTCTCAAGAGAGAGAAATCATATTAAACACTGTATTCACTCTTCAGAATATCTTTAGTGCAGATAATCAACAATAAGATAGGATAATATCAGCCTATATTAATATTATTAGCTATTTATTATAGCCTATATTTTCTCACATAAAAACAGCAACCTGTGAATTTTGCACTGTTTCTGATGTGATTTTTGGTTTCATTGTTTTATTTTTTGCATTTGGGTTGTATTTCTTTATTATTACTATATTATAATTACAAATGGGACCTGTCAGATGCTCCCAGCTGTCACTCAGCCTGTGTGGTAGTTTGTGCTGGAGCAGGCCTGATCCAGCAGCCTATAACAGACCTGCATGTGTCCACCTACAGCTCGGTGCTCCTGCCTCACTGCGGCGGGCTGACAATGACTTGAATGCTGATTATTGTGAAGATCGACAAAGGACACAAGGAAAGAAGGAGATGAACCGTTTCCTGAGAGCCGGGGAGAATGGAGGTCTGCTGACGGACTGCAGGGAGCTGTCACCCAACCACACCGCCTCCTCCTCCTCCACCTCTTCCTCCTCCTCCATCTCCATCACCTCCTCCTCCTCCTCCTCCAGCGCCGCTGGCTCAGCCGACAGACACGCGGCCCTGCCCTCGCTCCAGACCCGGGGACCTGTCGGCGGTGGCAGCGGCAGCGGCGGGTCGGAGTCGAGGAGATCCGCGCTTAAACGCAGCCGAGCCGCCCGGGAGGGGCGAGAGGAACCGGGGGAACCAGCGGCAGCGGCGGCGGATCAGTCAGCGGCTGCAGTCGTGGTGCGCGGCAGCGGCGGCGGCGGCGGCGCGTTGTGCGTCGGGCTCGGTAAGCATCAGCAGCAGCATCCGCGTCGGGAGGCTCAAGGACGCAGCGTCGTTGGAGACGGTCTGGAGATGATTTCAGCGGTAAGCAGAGACGCGGACGGTGGCGGTGGCGGAGGAGGAAGCGGCAACAATAACAACAACAACGGCGTCTCCGAAGTGACCGCGTCCGCGCTGGTGAGCTGCGCCAAAGGCAAGGAGTCTGAGAGGAAGGGGAAGAACGTGATCCGGGGCTGGAAGAGGGAGCGAGACCGGGAGAGGGAGAGAGGAGACAGGGACAGGGACGCCACCACCACCACCACCACCGCTCCTCCTCCTCCTCCTGCTCCTGCTCCTCCAGGCCGGACGAGGAAGGAGAAGCCCGGCGATGGCGCGTCTCCTCCTCCCCCTACTCCTCCTCCTCCTCCCTCCGTCTTCCTCCCGTCGTCCGCCCTGCCGCCCGAGCATCATCATCTGTGCACCGGACACTGCGCCGCGCCGGACTCCAGGATGATGGGAGATAATAATAACAACAACACTAACAACGTAAACAATAACAATAATTGCGGGAGTAGCGGCGCGGCCAATAAAGCGGCGGCGGCGCTTGATTGTGGAGTTAAAAGCGGCGGCGGCGCTATTGTTGTCAGGCGGCAGCATGACGACACGCCGGCGGCCAAGAAACACAGAGGAGCCGACAAGGTAAGCGGCTTCTTTTATTGTCTGGAGGCCAATGATCATAAGAATAATAATAAAAAACAAAAACAAAAAAACACATCAACATCAAAACAAACAGAAAAAACACCTGCAGCTACACACTCACACCTGCACAGTCAAGTGTTTTTAAGGCGGAATTCTTTTATTCTAAAGGTGGGAAAACACGAAATATTTTTTGTTATTCAGAGCACACACAGGCAGCAAGATGCAGGTGTGAAGGCCACAAAGGAGCCCCAGCAGCAGTGTAAGACACACAGCAGGAATGTTTAAATGGATGGAGGGATGACCGCCTGCCTGCCACATGATATTTATTTCCTATTGTTGTTGCCCAGCTGGTGTCATTGTTCCCAGTCTCACTGTCTTGTCCATGCTGATGCACTGAGATGAGATTTTTCCCTTTTTGTGTGTGTGTGTGTGTGTGTGTGTGTGTGTCTTTTTTCTTTTGGAGGGGAGATGAAGAGAGGAGGAGGAGGAGGAGGGAGGGAGAGAGGCAGCAGTAGCAGCAGTGTGTCCTCCATGCTCCATCCTCCTCCTCCTCTTTCTTTCGGAACCATTTAATCCAGTCCTCCTTTTTTCTGGAGATTTAAGGAGAAAGAAACTCCTTGCATGTGCAGCGTCAGCTCAGCAAAGGTGAGAGGGAATGTGAGTGGACTGCCTCCTTTTTCTTTTTTCCTTTTTTTTGTTTTTGGTGCATCTGCACAGGCTTTGTTTGCTCATTGCATTTTGGGGAAAATAAATACCCATGATGTGAAAATGAATCAGGTGTTAAAGCGTTAAAGCGCCTTAAACGAGACATAAACGCTGCAGGTTGACAGGTCTGTCTGCTGAGGTTTAACTCGCCGCTCCGAGGTCCATTTTCCAGTCGTTTCAGGGTGTATAACAGGGATGCTGCCACTTGTGAAATCATTTTTTTCTCTTTGAGGGGGTGGAGGGGGTGTTTAAATAAGTCATCCACAGGAGAGACAAAGATGGAGGAAGATGGAGAGAGAGGGGGGGGGGGGGGGGGGGTTGGAGAGGTGAAGTGGGGGAAAGAGATGTATGATAGAGAGGGAGGAATTGGACGTGACAGCAGAGGACACGGGCTGAAAGAGTCTGACAGACGCAGAAAAAAGAGAAACAGATGGAGGATGTCTAGAAGGAGTTTTTGGGTTGTGTGTGTGTGTGTTTTTACGTTTTTTTTTTTTCCATGGATGCGGGATTAGACGAGGCAGGAAAAAACCGAAGCGTCCTCCCTCCTGCTGGCAGATGCTGCTGACAGGAGGAACGCTGGCCTGCCCCGGCTGCTTTGTTTATTTGTTGATCTGAAGGATTCCCATTCGGCAGCGAAATACTCACACACAAACACACACACATACACACCCTGAGCTCCGTGGTGATTGTAATTCATTCCCGTGTCAACAGTAATCTGGGCTCCACTGGAGAGTTTTGGAGTCTTGTCATGGTTGTCGTGGAGCTCCGGAGGCTTTAAAGACTAAAAACTGAGACAAAGTTTGACATTAAGATGCTCAGATTTGAAGATGACTGACTGAACATTGGCGCAAATGGTGGTTAGTGGAGACACAATCTTTCTAAAACCTCATACTGACAGATGGACTCCTACCTGCACCTGTAGGGGCGGTTTTGAACATGAGCATGCTTTGGATTTGCAGGATCAAAAACCATAAAGAGCCCAAACTGTATCTTGCAGATTTGAGACTGATCTGTCAGCACCAAAACAGAAACCCCACGTCAAACAAAACCACATTTAGGGAATTTGAGACGTGATGTGATGAGATGTCCAACTTTGTATTTGCATTAAGAGGACTGTCTACAGGTTTTATTTACCTTCATACCGTCTGTGACAGGAAAAGCTCATGATCTTAAAAGACAGCCCACACCAGAAAACACACCTACCAATGATTTGTTCTAACATGTAAATTAGGGCTGGGCAATGAATTGAATTTCATTTTCAATGACAATTTTGGCCTCCAACAATTATAAAAACAAGATAAGTGAGATAGAACAAATATTTGGGGGATACTGGAGAAGGTTTTAGAGGTTGCAATAATGCTCTCATTTTGTCTTGTCTTATGAATCCAGCACATCCCTTTCCCTTCACTAAAGTTCACTGAATACATGATGTTTCCAAAGTCAATGAATAATCGTGTTAAGTAATCGTGATTTCAATATCGTGATTTCAGCCCTAATGTAAAAACAACATGCTCACATTTTACAGGCACGGGCTTCTTGAGGTCATGTGAGTAATGACTCCTGTCTGTCAGAGTGATGTTGTCATGGCATCGTAAAACCTTTTCAGGATGAGGTCAGACTGGATGTTGCACAAAGTGTCTGCAAAGACCGCCATCTTTATCCAATGATATTTGTCTAGACATAACAGAAAGCTTACGGCGTAGACGATGTCACACAACCTGACCAGCAGTTTCCATTGAATGCATGGTCAAGGTCTCCATCTTAGTCATGTCTTGGTTTAATTTGTACCTTGGCGAATATTAGAATAAGTTCTATTTGGGACGAATTCTTGTGCAGCATTGATGCATTTGAGGAGTTTAACTTGTGTTCAATTCCTCCAAGTAAGATAGTCAACAATAGCATATAATTCTGGTGCCTGTACCAAGATAATAAAGCTTCTGGGAAATATATGAAAGATTAAATACTACCTGAAAATGCACACACAAAACATTGTTTTTTTTATAAAAGACAGACTACTTGACGATATTTTTGTCAGGGTGCTTGCAAAGCTTTTTGTCTTCATATAGACCCCTCTGATTTCTAGTTGTCATGGAAATATCTGCAGGAACAGCTCAGGTTCAACTAATTACACTAATGATCTGCCAAAATGTAATAATAATGTTACTGTTTCGCCCATGTTTGATGAGTTAAAATGATATGATTGCTTGGGCAAGGAGTCCTTTTTAAGTCCACTGGATGATCAGTGATCGACAGTTCTCTCCTTCATCCAGACATCAACCTGAATCCTCTGCACACCTGACTGGTTGAACGCACCGCTCGCCACGCTGTCATCACAGTCTTTGCCTCTGATTTTTAAAACAGCAAATAGTGCGACGGCTGAAACATCATACTTCTCTTCACCTAAACCCCCGATCCAGACTGCTGTCCACCTGCTCCGACACGCTTGCTGTCTGCACCCGCTGCTGTCGGCTTTCAAAAGACCGTAAATGTCACTTCTCATTTTGCGTGGATGTGTTTAATTATCCTCGAATCAAGCACTTCCACTGATGTTTCCTTTTTACAGTTTTGGAGCTGTTGGGAGATTGAACTGAACCAACTCAAATCACGAGGAGAATATGAGATTTTATGACGCATTTAATTCAAATTGAATCAAATTTGGATTAAATCGCTACACCCCTGCTGACAGGAGCAACTGTGGAAGTGCTGAACAAAGCCTGGAAATAATATTGTAATTAAAGAGAGATTACTACAAGAAATCATATTACATACACACAGTACATATTTCAGCAAAGACAGAGGTCTGTGTATGCTCAGTTTAAATTGACACCTTACAGCTTGTCCACACAGGATTTTGCGTTTCATCCACATTTTTCAGTCCGTCTCACGCACATCTGATGGAACAGATACGCTTCTATTTTAATCAATACAGCTGTCTACACAGGCTGTGTGACGGCTCACGTTTCACTTGCACTACACCCACACAAACCCAAAGTGTATTATTACGCTTTGAGTCCATTTCTTCCATTTTACATGCACAATTATGGAAATTGCGTGACGGTCTCTGAGCGCCGGTAATACGCGGGGCGATCTACACTCAATTCTGCGCCTGAACGCATCATATGTCACAGATGGACGACTGGAACTGCTGCTGCTCTGCTAGCACGCCACTTTCACTGCACAGCCTGTGAACACGGTGTAACAGTCTAAACTAAGTGCTGTGAAGCTGTATGTGTCAGGAACTGTGGCGCTTTGAGCAAAACGCAGACGCCGTCGTGTTAAAAGGGTTACAATTGCAATGCTAACAGGCAGGTATTATCTTTATCATGCTCACCAACATAGTTTTGTATATTAGCAAGCTAACATTTACTAATTAGCCTAGCTCTTATGGAAATGTCATGTCATTAGTTAGTTTAAACAAAAATATAAATATTAAAGGTCCCGTATTAGGAAAAACACGTTTTCTCTGGTCTCTACATATATAAACTGGTCCTACCTGAACCTACCAACTCCCAGGATGAGGAAAGCAAACGAGTCCTGCATCGCCTCTGCAGCCCACCCACTGGTAAAATGATGCTCTTGTGGGCTGTTCAGATTCAGCTCCTTTTGTGATGTAACAAAAGGATCTTCTGTGTGAAAACACTCCATAAACGCCATAAAAACACTCCATAGCCATAGAGGTGCATCCACCGTAAACATTAGCGCATGCTACCGCTAGCACATGCTGCATCCTCTCCCTGAGAGGGGCATATAGCGTTGACAGACGGAGCGTATTAGCATTTAAAGGCACAGCCACAAAAACAGCCTGTTCTCAGTAGAGCTCACTTGAGTGACTTTTAGACAGCTGAAATTCAGGACCACGGATGGGTTTGAGGCAATACATTTCTAATACAGTGTTGTTGGACCTCTGACAGCTGTGTGAAATTGCTGAAAAACAGAATAATATGACTATGATGAAAAGTCAGAGGATCACTAAAGCTGTTTGCATTCATCCTTTGGGAGCCATGAATGACTGAACCAACTGTCAAGGCAATCCATCCAATAGTTGTTGATATATTCCAGTCTGGACCAAAGTGGTGGGCTGAGTGACAAACACTGCCATTTATTATCTAGAGCCAGCCCACTACTGAGAGGCAAGGTCACGTCCTTCAGGTGTGCTACAGAAAAAATAGGTACGGTGGTCACTGGTGGTTTGGATTGCGCCATGAATTACACATGTTATGCTTGTCAGTTTAAAAGACAGTTTTCCAAGTAATGAAAGTGGTAGTTTGTGGTATATATAAAGCAGCACTTAGTTTGGTGCAAAAGCGCTCAGCAAAATGTCCATTAGCTCGGGGCAGAACGACGGAAAAAGTATTAAAGGAGGTGAAAATTACTAGAATTGACATGATTTGTGTAATTCATGGCACGATTCACTGGGATCAAAAAATGACTCGTCTCTCTCCATGGACCACCATTGGTCCACCGGAAGGGGTGTGATTTCGCCTCTCAATTGTGGCCAAAACTGCAAACAAAGAGGGTCAAATGTAATAGAAAAAAAAAAAGCTTTATTAACGGCTGAAATAATCAAGCTCACTATTTCCAAAACGTTGATTTGCCTCGTTGACGGAAATAAAAAGCACTTCTGCGGTTGCTGAGGCTCGGGCTGTCATCTGCATGACAATAAGATGCACTTGTGTTTGTCTATGAATGACAGCGGCTGCTCCGCTCTCACTTTCTGTCTGTCAGCGTGGATCCCTGCAGGCCCGGATGAGCCCGAGACAACAAACACACTCCACTCCTGTTGGCATTTTATTGGTTTATCTTGAATTCTCATCACCCTACAGGAGTGTTAACACGCCTGTCAATATCCGGCTATTCCTCGGGACTCTTGAGCGCTTTTATTTTCCCGTATATTAGAAACATCATCTCTTGTTTACTGTAAGCGCAGAGCCGAGACGTCGTGAGGCATCGTCCCGTTCACCTGGTAGGTTTTAACAGCTTTGCATAGACCCGGTCTCCAATGGCGACGTTGACGTGTGTTTGGTCTATTTGGGGAGGAGAGTTGTGATTGGGGTGTGATGCCGCGCGTAAACAGCGTGCTGCAGGATGGAGAGTGATTAGGAGAGGTGCATGCAGGGAAACACTCAGGACTGAGGGGAAAGGCTTGTGAATTATGAAGTGTTAGTGCAGCATTACAGTTGTTTTGATTAATCTCACCAGCATCTCACAGTTAAATCAGACGCATCACACAGTGCACTGTACACTGTATACACACGAAGGCAGCACGGATCATTATGAGGCTGCAATTAAATATGTTAATATTTAGACTTAATTTTCTTATCACAGATTACACTTCACACACTACACTTATGAGGCAAACATTGTACTTTTACTACTTATGTTAAAGCTTTGGATACTTGGATACTACTAGGTTGAGATAATTAACCTAAAATATAATAAACAAATACATTCTTATATATGTTATAGCTTAAGCAGCACAGAAAGTGTAGCTACTAGATGCAACATTAAACCAGTGTACATTAAATCATCAGTATTTATAATCTTGTAACACATATAATGTAATTCATGTATATGCACAGATTCAGATTTTCAGAATGATCATTTACATAAAGAACAAATTTGCTTTGGTTTGTTAGAAACTGTTCTGTGAACAAAAACCCAAAACATTCATACTAATTATATCCATTCAGGCATGTATTTATAATCAGGTCAGACAGTTGCGTCTACTGTGGCCTCCCTGTCTGTACGTTTGTAGTATAATCCTAAAAAAAAACCCTGGATGCATATCAGGTTATTAAGATGATTTCATTTTTGTGTTTGCATCAGTGAGCTCGTGGCCTGCAGCGAAGCTTCCTGAGCGGTGATGTAACACACTTTTAAACATTTGGGAGGATTTCGAATCAGCAGGCCGAAGCGTCTCCCAATTTCACAGCTGAGGAGTAAGACTGCTTTTAATTACTGCATCTTTTTATTTTATATGTAGTCAAAATCTCGTTATTTGAATGTTTTTAAAGTGTCGCTTTGTGTTGATTTAACCTTCAGACACAGCCTCACCGGAGTTTCCAACTGATTTTCATTTTGTCTCTTTAAGTATTTTCCTCCCCTAAAACCATCAGCCTGTAAATGACGTGGTAGTGTAGCGCAGCTGTGCAGGTTTAATGCACCTTGCTCATGTTCTCTGCATGACACTTACAATGTGTTAATGATGCTAAAAAGGAAAAGAAAGGAGTGCTAATGATGCCTCTCAATTCTGCATGGATTATTACAGTGTGACAAAGGCAGAGACGTTGTGAATCATCTTGCTGTGTATTTCTGGCTGAAAACACTCTTTATCCTCTTAATTCTTTATATGCATCTCAGTAGCAGTAAACAAAATTTGATTTTTGAATTTTAAGAGGAAAATAAAACCTGTTCATGGCTTTTATGTTTATTAGCAGTTGTTTACCCTCTGACATCTACTGACAGGAGTTAATCGCAGACTGTCCGTTTTATTTAGCGCGTTATCATCAGGAAAAGGTCACTGGTGCTCAGCGGGATTCAAACCCGCATCGCGTGTGTCCGGCCTGCACCTGAGGCTGATAACCATCGGCACTTTGATGTTGTTTGGGCTTTCATTTTCAAAGAATATTGGCCGGAGCGAACCTCAGTCAGACAGCGTGGTCAGACAGTTATCTAACAGCCAGCCAGTCAGACGTCTTTCCAAAACACTGAGCACATTTTCTAAAGGCACAAAATGTCTGACTGCGATCGCTTGATGTGGATTTCTATACGGGAGGGGGGGCAAAAAAACCACCAGGGATCTGACTCATTTCTGCTGAGACGTCAGATCTGACATGTGCAAAGACTTGAAAACATTTACAGCTGTTAAACTGTGAGTCACATCCACAGTTTTACAAGGAGTGTGCATTGATTTAAAAAGGTCCGTACCTCTTGTTGTACAATGGCGAATCTCGACCTCCAGAGCAGCTCACTTTGACTAAAGCTGAGTTTAGAGAGACAAAGCCAAATGAAACAAATGAAGCTGCCTCATTCATTATAAAACATTACAAAGCACTGCTTTAGCACGGCAGATGTGATGTCAGTCAGCCAGATAAATCCAACCCCAGCTAGATAGCTCCGATTTGGTCTCGCTCATCTGAGAAAAATATCTGGCTTTTTAGCTGCTTGATGTTCCTCTTTCTTCGTCAGCTGGTCTTGAACTGTGTGTGTGTGTGTGTGTGTG
>JBCAUF010000838.1:7441982-7454978 GCA_038406115.1 Haemulon aurolineatum | reverse complement strand
AAAGGAGCAGGCAGGGTGTGTTCAGGGTCATTCACCATTTTTTGTCCCTGAATACAATTTTTTAATATTTCTGAGTTTTGTTCATAGTTCCTCTTGCTAAAGAGGAAAATCATCAATTTAAAGCTTGGCGTAAAGATTTAATTTCTGTGCTTCGGTACAGACTGACGCCAGTGGAGTTTTGCTTTGGTCTTGTCTGTCGTCTCAACTGGGTTGTGATTGACAGGAGATTATTGGTTGAAAACATGAAAATCAGACAGGCAGGAAGCAAAAGTATCTCCCCTGGTGAATTGGAGAAAAAAATCTGAGGCTTCAGAAGTTTTTCGAAATGAGCAGGTGACCTTGAAAGTCCTCTTTTCTTTAACACCTAACTTCATTAGTATGCCTCGGTTCATCTTGCCATCCTGAGGAAAACTTTGTGATGGAGATCTGCAAAAGAAGGAGTTTTAATCCTCCTAGTTCTGAACAAATTCAAGTTTTACTCAGAGAAAAAACAAACTGGTTGTGTTAATTTAAGAATTTCAACCAACAACTGAAAATGCTCAGTGTCCAGGTGAGTGTGGGAAATTTTTGCCTTGCATCTGGACCATTTGACCACATTGTTGCATCAGAACAGTCAATGTACCAAGAGCACAGACATGTCAGAGGGTTTCTGTACACACGTTTTCATATGCATTTTCAATTGAGAGAGTGGAAACACTGAAGATGTTGAGAAAAATCAAAGTATTCCACAAAATCTTCACACTAGGGGAAGTTGCTGTAGATGATGATGCAACAAAGTGCAACAAAAACAGAAAACAGGCAAATTAATCACAATGAACATGACACATGTGACTCATACGTCCACTGAGACAAAAAGCATCAGATCTGTGATCTTCCTCAGACTAATACTCTATATGAAACAAACAGAATTGTGGTATGTATTTCCATCATGTTATCAACATTGTTTTCCCAACATTTGAGGTTTTAATGACGCTCTTTTACCTATGTCATCTCCCAGCACCTTCTTCTTACATGGGGGGTTGCTCCACCCAACATTCAACAAGATAAGGTCCCTCGTGATTTTGGTAGCACCCTGAACTTTTCTCTGGCAACAACATCATAACAAAAACTTCCAGTTGGACCCAAGAAATACAAAATCTACAGTACTGTTCGAATTCTGCCTCTCTGCATGCCACAGCAAGGCTTTGTATATGTAGGAAATGATGCGACATGTGAGCAAAACCTGTCAGTCATTTTGCACGCCTGGGTGCAGCTCCATCAGCAATGTTACGTCAGGTATTTTAACTTCATTTGAATCAGTTGTCAACACAAATTAGTGAGATGCTGTCTCCCCCCTGCTTCGCTTTAGGTCTATGCGTGTTTGAAATGTCGTGATGTCTCTTTTCTTCAAAATGATGGGCTGATGGGTGAAACTAAACAAAATCTTCAGGAGGCTGCAGACAAATGTTGAGGCAGAGGAAGAATATCGACCATGACTACTGTTATAGGTTATATAAAAATAGATGTCAGAAATGGTGACTGAGTTATTGGAAAAGTCTCATCACAAGATGTAATGTAGATGGATTAGTTCCACAGTTATATATGAGATATTCACTCAATATATTGGCATTTAGATTAAATGATCTACTGTTTCTCTTTCATTTGATTTGATAATTAGACAGAAGCTCAAATACAAAAGAAGAACAAGTGCATGTTGAGTAAACGGCTCAGCTGACAGTTGTTTTTTTGACATTGTTCCCTACTCGAGGCACAGAAGTGTGTTTCCAGAACAGCGCAGCGGCTCATGTGGAGGCTGCTCGACAGAGAGTCCATTAGGTATCAAAGTATCATTGCCAACCAGTGTGAAAGGGCTTCATGGTACGAGGGTACGCCCACGCGCTCCACTCTGCAGGCTGGCAGGTTTTCCTCTGCATTCATTCACCACAGCCTCCACTGCCGAAGAAAACACTAAAATAAAGAAAATGCATCATAATATCACCGCCCAGCATCTGTCATTACCTTCTAAGAATCACATCTTCTTTCTTGCCATACATATTTTGTCTAACTGCAGCTTTCCCAACATCTTGTTCCTCTTCACACACGAGGGGGGGGGGGGTTCTGCTCAGGGAGTGAGCGTCTCATCTAAAACCAGACTGAAGCTTCTTTCATCTGAATCAATCAGAATGATGGAAAATGCACAGGGAATAAATGAACGGGGACATTTTGTCCAAGTCGAAAATATTTGGGAGCTGTGGTTAAGAGCTGCTGGTGTGGAGTGTTCTTCACAGCAAGAAAGCGATTTTGTAGATAAAACTTTATTTTCTCTGGTTCTTGTAGATTGAGTTAATGTTTCTTCAGAGGCTCTGTTGAGCATCATGACGGGCAGCACTCATCCCTGTTTGTTGAGGGTGTAGCTGCACCACATTATGTGCAAAAATTTCATTTTCATCCATTAATGTTGTGTTAAAAAAACAGCTCCAGGTTTATATTTTGCAATTAGATGCTGACTCAGATATCGAGATATTGGCATGCATTGTTTCAGTGCACAGTCTTTCAGTCAGTTTTCTGTGTTATTGCAACTGTGAAAAAGCTGGAAATAATAAAACTCTGTATTTATGAGTGAGCTTTAATGAAGGGGAGATGAAAGCCCCTTTTTGAGTTATGTGTGTTGAGAAAGAAGCCAGTTTTGACTGTGTGTCTTTAGTGTAAGTGAGTTTCTGTTGTTATTCACCAACTGTACATTACATTAGCTGTAGTTGGCTAGCCACAGATTAGAGTTCTCAACGGGTCGGGTTCGGGCCGAAAAAATATGCAAGTGACTTGGGTCGGGTCGGACCTCGGGCTGCGTTTTTTCTTCTGTTTTTTTAAAAACATTTCTTAATATTCACTGGTCTGGTAAAAACAGTCTGGCTGGCCGCGTGAACAATCCTATGAGCGCTGCCATGACAGCGGTGTAAACACAGCTGATCCAGAACAGCTGATCGAAACAAAAACGAGCCGAATGCAGCGTTGCTGTTGCCCTCAAAAATATATATTATCCAGGCTATCTACAGCTAAAAGCCGTGTTTACTGCGACGGTGACAGCTGCTGAAACCATGGAAACGTAAACATACAGCGCTACCGGGTTGGGCGGCGGGCCGGGTTCGGGCTGATAATTCATGTTGATGTGGTTTCGGGCTTAAAACCTGCGGGCTGGGTCGGGTCGGGTTGTAATTTTCAGGCCCGTAGAGAACTCTACCACAGATGAACTGATTGTGCATGCAAGAGTGTGCATGTGTGTTTGTGTCAGTCGTACTTTGTTCAGCCAGAAAATCTAGTCGATGAGCTCGAAAAGAGGCTAAGAGACAGTACTGTAGAGCTGCAGAGCAGGTGTTGATTCTCAGTGGGTTGCACTATGAGCAAATGCCTTGCAAACAATGATTCAACGCTAATAACATTAGCGAACAAAGAACAAACCAGAGAACAAACATTTCTCAGTGCAGTTTTAACATCTTAAATGATCCCATCTCTGGCTAGTCTGTTGGAAGTAAGCAAGTAAACGGTGTTCCTTTACCTTATTTGGTCAAAAACAGCCATTTGTTGTTATCTTCCAAACGACTCATAAGCATTTTCTGACATGACGCCCACATTTGCTGGATGATAAATGCTTTATGCAACTGACATGACATGACATGACATTACAAAAACGACTTGGTTGCGGTCATATACTATATGCTAAGTTGTTCTTTTTGCCTTGTTTTGAAAAAGGACAGTCATTATTTGAAGATGAAAACATAAACTCAGGTCAACGTGTTTTGAGGAGAAGCATAATTGCTGTCTGGATTGTGTGGGCGATGTTTTCTCTAGTGTGGGAAACTTATTTCATGTTTCGTTAACCATAACCATGTGCCTGAATATATTAAAAAAAATGTAATCATGCTTTAGTTGGTAATAACTGTTATTGCAGAAAAACAAATGAAATACACTGTCGGCGAACTTAATGATTTCTTGTTGCAAATTAGTTGTATATAAACATAATCTCTAGGAGAGAGGATTATCTGTCCACATGTGGGAGCTAACAGTCACATCTGGGGTTATTGCGTTATTAAAATGTCATTTTGAGAAGATAATAGTTCCCAGGCATTTGCCGTTTACGTGAATTGTTGTGTCTTGTAAGTAACACTTCAGTTTTCGGCCAGTCAGCTCCGCCATGTTAAAGGTTTCAGATTTCCCTGCAGTAACCTGACTTGAGTCTCTCGTATATTAAAAACGTCTCTGGTGTTACATCAGCCGCCAGATTGAAAGCCTGAGATGTCTGTCTCTGTTCAGACGCTTTGTAATTATATCATTATGAAAACGCTGCTTGCAAACACTGCAACTCTGGGAGATTAATTTATGCAGAATTGTGCTAACATAATTATTGTTAATGGTTGATTGTGCAGCAGTGGTGTTGTTGAAGGAAAGAAAGCGGTTGTTAGTTTTCAAATGTTTTGCAGCAGCAGGAGTTATTATGGCAGTGAGTAATGTCATGCCATTAGAGCTTGTCATTCAATAGGAAGGTAAGTGGTGTGTGTATTAGTGTGTGTGTGTGTGTGTGTGCTCTTATGGTACTGTTGGGAGTGAGAAAGAGAGAGCTGAGAGAGATGAGAGAGGCTGGGAAGAGAAAATGGCAAAAAAAAAAAGATGGCTACCGTTTGCAAAAACACACACACAAAAAAATACACACGGGCGACACAAACCCACACTCCACAAACCACAGGTTGTCTGCACATTCACACATCGCCGCACATGCACACACGCACACACACACACACACACACACAATGCCTCCTCTTTCAGCAGCCTGACAATAAAGACAGGGATGATTTCTGTCTGGGAAAAAAAACTGTCAGTGTGGCTGCTCACTGGGGATTTAATAGGAGAGGAGGAGAAAGACGAGAGAGAGAGAGAGAGAGAGAGAGAGAGAGAGAGAGGAGGAAGACATGAGGACAAGAAGGGGGTAAAGGGAAGGGGAGGACAAGGATAAAAAAGAGAAGAAAAGGAAAATGATATGATAAAGATGTGGGAAGAGGAAAGGAGGCAAGGAAGTGAGAAAAGAGAGAGGAGGAGAGGGGACAAAGAAATGAAGAACACATAAAAGGAGATGACAAGAAGGGTGGAAAGGAAAGGAAACGAACGGGATGAGAGGTGAGGACGGGAGGAGCAAAGATGGACAAAAACAAGGAAGGAGAAAAAGCGAGGAAAGGAGAGGAGCGTGTGAGGCGATGAATAAAGATGAAAGGAAAGAATGCGGGGAGAGAAAAGAGAAAGAAGAAGAAAGACAAACAGAGAGGTAGGTGAGAGGTGAAATAAGGTAAGAGAGGAGAGGAGATGAAACAAAGAAAGGGGGAAGGAAAAAGAAAAAAGGAAGGATGGAGGAGGAGGACATCAGGGCAAGAATAAAGCAAAGGATAAGATAAGATGAGGGAATGAGAGGAGGAGGAGGAGACCAAAAAGAGGAAGAGAAAGACAAAAGATGAAAGGAGAAGACAGAGGGGGCCGAAGAAATGATGGGAGGAAAAGAAAAGGAGGCGGATATGAAGAAAGAAAGGGAGCAGCCCAGTTGCCAAAATAAAATGTTGGCATTACGTTTCTGTGAACCACGGATATGTATATGTTTTACACATATCAACATGTCTACAGTACGCATGTTATGGTAGAGCTATAGACGTTTATTATGGGCATACAAGCATAGCATAGCAACATAACAATGTAGCATATCCACATTTCTTAAAAAGGTATGTTACATGTCAACATTTTTATAATATGTATCATATCAACAGTCATACAAAATGTATCATATCAACAGTCATACAAAATGCATCATATCAGTGTTTATAGAATATGTATCATTTCTGCAATAGACAGTCTATCAACAATTCTACAATACGTCGCAAAGCAACTCTTTCATAATATGTACTGTAGCATAGGTAAAGTGACTAGGCTCAGATTTATATGAGCCTTATAAACCTAGCTCTGTCTTTAGGAGCAGAAGGGGGTGGATGTGATTTGTCAGCAAGGCAGACCACTGTTCATGATTACTTGCAGACCATCATTTCCATCCTATTTAACCGACAAAACAGGGTATTTTCAGAGAGACGTTGGCACAGTTTGCAGCCTTGTTTGTGGCATCAACACTGTTATTTTACGTAAGCCAAAACTTAATCTTTTCCTAAACATGACCACACCTTAACTACAGCATTGTCGCAAAATAAAATTGAGCTTTTTTTTTTCCTCCAATGTAATAAAAACGTTTCATCATATCTGCGGTTTGCTGAAATGTAAAATGAAAACGTTCACTCTGGAGACTGGGTTGAAGGTAGAAGCTGGAGGAAAAGGGGGAGGGAAGGAGGATGATTAAAAAGAAAGGCATAACAAGAAGAGGAGGTCAAAAGGATGAAAGGATGTAAGGAAATGAGCACAAGAAGCAGAGAGGTGGAAAGAAAGACGAGGCAAAGACAGAGAGGAGATGAAGAGGAGAGGGAGTGGGATGAGAGAGTAAAACAGGCAGAGCGGTGAAGGGGTGAAGGAATAGAGAGAGGACGATCAGGGAGAGCGATGGAACAGAGATGGAAGAAAAGAGGAGGCGAGGAAGAGGAAGAGGAGATGAAAGCAGTTTGGACAGAGCTATCTCATAAAACGAGTCGACAAAATTCAGTTTTACGGCTTCTATAAACACTCATCCATTAACAGAACTGTATGACACGGCGGAAAGGATGGAGGGATGGTAGGACAAATGAAAAGATGGACAGATAATTGGATCATTGCATTGATTAAAATTCTTTTTTTAACACATACAACATGATTCCTCTGTAGTCAGAGACGCATAAAAATGTGATTGAAGATTTAAAAAAAAAAAAACACATTAAAAACCAAAGATAAAAAGTGTCTCTTTGTTTAATTATAGATTTTAGAGGCAGAATTAATGGAAAACTCAGCTGGCTCCCCTGATACCCCACCATACACACACACGCACACCCGCTTCTCCTGATTAATTTGGGTAAATCTAGCTCTGTATGCAAGTTAGTACAGCTGTTTGTGATTCAGACCTCAACACAAGGCTCGGAGGAAACATTGAAGTGAAATCTATTTTAGCTTGCAGCAGATCTGTTTTCCTCCACCCCTTTGTTATCCTTTGTCTGGACTCTCAAGTAGATTTTATGCAGGGTTTTTTTTTTTTTTCCAATTTCGTGAACACAGATTTTCCAGTTTTATTTTTATTACCGACACAGCCTTGAACCTGAGAATGGTCATCGTTTGTCGCTGGCCATAGCAAATAGAGAGCCGAAGTGAAGTTGTCCCCTGCAGGTGTTCGTTTCAGAAGTAAGAAAATCTCATTCAAAGTCACACTGACATTGTAAAAACTTAAATAACTAAAAATTCTGCCTTGAAAAGATTCCTTAATAACCCGAGTGACAATCAAAGCCACATCTGGGAAGTTTCATGATGTCCTGACATGATGTTCTGTGATTTTTTATGTTAACCAATAGGAGCACAAAGCTTTCTTTCTTTTTTTTTCTTTTTTTAGACACAAGACAGCCAGTGTCATAAGCACCAATTTGGACACCATTGTTCGCTGGCTTTCTTGGTTCCGAGCAGCTCTGGTACCTAGCACTTTCTTCCAGATGGCAGCATGCAGGTCGCAAAAGATGGCACGCTGTGATAGGTCCAAATTGTTGTCTGTCAGGTCTCTTGGCAAGAATTTGTGATATTACAATCACCTAATCTGACACATATAAACAGATAAATGACTCATCATTTGCCAGTTTTTCCCACTATCTTGAGATAATTTTCATGGGATAACAGTCACATTAACTCATTTCATGGTTTAATTATCTTTTTATCATGAGAAAACAAGATATCCTCTTAAGATACCAGGATAGACACTGAAAAAACAGAAGATAGTCTTGTTTGTGGACATCAATATTTGCTTCTCAAAGATAATTACCATGTTATTTGTTATCCGAAGATGATGAGACAATTAATCATCTGTAACCAAGAAATATTGTGTGATAAAAAAAAGAATGAAAAATTCATTGCGCACATGCTGCTCTTGTCTTCTGTGTTTGTGCGAGCTTGCTGAGTGCCTTATTCATTTTGTTTCGGAGCATTATGTCCAGCTGTTATTTTTTTGCAAGAGAACTAGAAAATATAAAATCCAGTAAAGCATTTCTTACTTTCTTTCTTTTTTTTTTTTTGTGAAACACAAAGGTTTGGTAGTTTGGTGCTTCTGCAACCAACTCTGTGAGGAGGGATGAGGGTGGATTTTGTCTGAAAGAAAGTGAGGAAGACAGATTCTGTGTTTGTGCACAGCTCCAGGGTCCATGCATATTTTAGTGTTATTTGGGTCTTTGTGTATTTCGTTCTCCTGTGTGGTTTAGTTAAAGCAGTAACACTCGAGTTTCTCTCTTTTTTAGAAAGGCTCACAAAACAAGATATCGGAGACTCAGAGAAAAAAAAAAAATACACCGACCGAAATCAATGATTGCAGGAGCTTGAGGCGAGAATGGTGATGCAGAGCTTTAATCAGAATGAGTTCCTGGGAGGAGAGAAATATGAGGGTAGAAAAAGACTGATACTGTAAACAGGACCAATAGTTAATGGATTTAGATGAAAAACCTCAAACCCAAACAACAAAATGAGCCGTTTTTGGTCAAAATTACTCACAAGCGTTTTCAAACTGTCGTTAAGTGCTGGCAAATACTGGCTACTGCTGGGGAAAGATCATCTTCACGGTTCACAAAGAATCCACTGTTTAAATATTTTAACAGACAATACATAAACATAAGACTTCATTGGATCATGTTACAGAGATTTTTAGCCACACTGGCAGCGTGGTTCATGGGATGGTAATTTGGTTGGCTGTTTCTGCACCACTTTGCTCCAGACTGAAATATCTCAGCAACTCTTGGATGGATTGCTGTGACATTTAGTGCAGACCTTAGTCGCCTCCAGAGGATCAATCCCACTGACTTTGGTGATCCTCTGACTTTTTTCTCCAATGGCGCCATCAGGCTGACATTTGTTGTTCTGAATGAACTATATTGACAACAATTGGATGGATCACCATGAAATTTGGTTCAGACATTCATGTCCCGTTCAGGATTTGTCTTTTAAAGGAATAGTTAGCCCAAAAATGAAATTCAGTCATTATCGATCATTTTTGGGTGAACTATTCCTTTAAGAATTTCAGTGACGCTAGTAATATAGCAATTCAGTAATACTTTATTTTATTACAAAACCAGCCTAGAGTATACCTACGCCAAAACACATGAAACTTAAACAGTGGCTATGACGAGCATAATACATAATAATTAAAGGAAACATTCAACATTTTTAGAAAGTTTGGTCACATTCTTGCAGAGCATTCGATGAGACGATTGATACCACTCTCACACTTATAAAGCTAGCACCAGCTGTCTACCACCTTGGCTAGGCATAAACAAGGGGTAGACTTATCTTGTTTGTTTAGTCTATCCAGAGTCAATTTGTTGAACTGTGGCTGGCTTTTTCTTGGCTCTCTGAACACACAGTCATATTTTGTTGCGTAATGTAATGGGGCAACTAAACAAGCCAGATGGATGATAGTGTCTTGTTGCCATGGAGACGACTGAAACATTTCACTGAAAAATACACTCAAAAAATGCAGCAGATCTATAAACTAAATAGTGTGGCAAATAATGTCCCACAAAGCTATGACTTGGCTGTTTTGACACGCCCATTTAAATCAAAGCACCAATAAGTAAGTGAGCCTCCAGGAAGAGCTCCTAGCATGGCAGGCGCTCTCATGCAACACACATGGGCAGTTTCACGTAATGCTGCAGCGTCATCTGACATCTTTACCACACCACAGATGCATCATGTGGAGATAAACCTAGTCAAAGTGTGGCAAGTGGAAGTGATGAAATCGCTGCTCTTCTGGAGAGTTGAAGGTCAATGCTGTGAAACGGGACATTTGTCTCGTTCAATGAGGGTTCAACTATTCAGCTCTACTACACAGTCAGCCACAGAGGAGGAAAACATACATTACTGTTGAAGTAATATATTTAATGATGATAATTTGAACTGCCTTGCACAGTGGCAGAGTCAGACTGGGTTATACTATAATGCTAAACTTGCCTGCAGATCTGTTAAGTTGCTGTAATTTTTCTATGTGTATTGTACGATTTTTTTTTTTTTTTAATTAAGAAACAGTGTGAGAAAGGATGATTTGTTTGAAGCATTTAAAACACGAGGGAGCCCGCTTGTGTTTTTATTGTTATTTTGCGGTGTGACTCTGCGTCCTGGCTGACTATAGCTGCCGTGTGAATTGCGATCGAGTGTTGTTATTCTCGGCGTCTGAGGGAGGAAAAGGCGTTAACGGCAGAACAGAAATCACCGGGGATCACGATTCTTCTTTTATAGTTAATTTGCTTTGTGATTTGGTAGAAGAAGTCCTGGGTGGTCTTTGTCAGCAGCTGTGTGGGAGTTAACAGACGGTTTTCAGGGAGCGCAGGGGATCATCTGTCTTTTGTTTTATTACTATTTTGCATGCTAAATTTGCATTGTTTATGAGGGTTTTAACATAAATATGGTGAAACAGACAGCTTAAACAAAGCCCTGCATATTACCTGGAGTACACACACTGTCAGCATGGGACACCATAAAATAGAAACTAAACCCAAAACCCTGAAGTGTCGGCGAGTTCCCTCTACATACCACACGGGGACCAGAGAAAGGAAAAGTAATTGTTTTGCACGTTGCAAACATAAATGTAACTTTAAACAGGGAAACAGAGACCCAGGTAAATCATTTGCCCTCCTAAATTACCTGAGACAAACGACAACTCTCACATGTTTAATTCTTCAACATTTCGACAAACAGCTGCATTGCAGATCAGAAAATTTCACACAAACATTGCCGAAAGCATCACCGTCGACCAAAGAAAGTCTAGCTCAAGTTTTTCTGGCCCTCGACTCTGCAGATATCCAGATATGTGCTTCTAACCTTGGCTGTAACCTCTGCAGGTTAAGCCTCTGTAGAAGAAAAATGGCAGAGAGGGTTTTAAAGGAGAGCACAGAGCACCTCAGAGTCTTTTGCTTTTCTCTCCAAAGAAGTGTTTACTCGTCTGACTCGAGAGCGACCTGTGTGAGTAACTGATTGATCTTCATAATAACACAACAGAAGCGCAACTCCTTTATCTGGGACACCGAACGCCACAGAGGAGCTCCGTGTTGGACTTGACAAAGCGCCGCTGTTTTCTCAAGTATTTACAGACTCGGCTCGGCGAGGACATTTTTTTTTCTCCTCTGTCAAACCGGGAAATCACTCAAGAATATCGCGCAGTGAGTTATCTGTCAAGCCCGTAATCTTTATTGAGTCATAACGGCGACAAAAATCCTTCATCACTGATTGCTGCTGCTCTCTCAGCAGAATTATTTCCCAGAGCTGTTGTAATTGGGACCATAATAAGTGGTGAAGATAAGAGTGAGGCTCTTAAAGGCACCAATGACTTATTATTTCATTACATGTAACCATGGTGATGACAGCGGTTAAGATCACTCGCAGGCTCTGAGAACTGACAAATGGCGCTCTCCCTCTCACGAAACACTGAGGCCGGATGCGACGCGGGCCTCCGCCGTCAGTCAGAGGTCTGCACGGACTTCATTTTGGATCGGATCTAATTATCTTTGGTCGTAGTCTAACAAGGTCTGACCGCCCCTTGTTGCCTTTCACCGCCACGAGTGAGCAGAAAGTTAATTGTTGATCACTGCAGTTTGTGTATGATTTCAAAACCCATCAGCGGCAATGTCGAACCACACACTCGACAAGATGGAGCTGAGAAATGCTGCAAAATGTGTGTAATGACAATCAGGCATTTAATTTTGTAATGTGGGTTTTTGCTTCTTTAATTTTCAGTCTAATTATTTATGTTAAAAATATATCTAAGTGACATGATAATGTTCCTCTGAACCTGCAGGATGCATGAAGCAGTTAACTGCTAGCACATCAGCCATAACAGCTCTTTAAGGTGACATTATGTAAGTGTTCTTCTGCCCTAAATGAATGCAGCCTTATGCTTAGTTTTCAAGTTTTTTTCCCCATCATTTAGGTGCTAGTGAGTAGCACAACATCATTTAGAGAAACCTGATATTCTCCAGCAGCTTTTCTCGCCTAATGGGACGGTCCGATCATTCAGGCTCTCAAAAACAAGATAAACGGGAAATCTAAATGTGGACCAGACCTCAATCAATTGTTTAGGTTAAGCTTTTTGTGGCCTCTGGGACATTCTGCAGCCTTTTTTTAATAGCTTTGATTTGTGTGTTGCCTTGTTTTAATAAAGACAGTCACTTTGAAAGCTTCAGCAGGTTCCAAGCTGGTGTTTGGAGTTTTTTGGCAGTGGGACAAATGTTGAGGAATGTGGTTTTAAAGCTCGATTGTGCAACTTATGAAAGGAGAAATTCTTCCATGCATATTCTTGGCATACACACAAGCAACCCTTTCGTGTTGGTAAAAGACAGACAAAGCTTTCAAATAACTCCAATGTAAACCCTTTTGTGGTGATATTCGACACTCAGAGTAACTGCCAAGGTCGTCCATTAGCTTCAAAATATGAGGCTCTAGGTACTCTTCTAGCATCACTTTGGTTAGATTTAGGCAATAAAAATGCTTGGTTAGGTTTAGGATGAAATGCGTGGTTTGGGTTAAGATAACTACATAAAGTGGCTGTCATGTGACATAAACAACGTAACACAGTTGTCACATTGTTGACGCCTTACAACAACACTATCAATGGTGACATATGGTTTTTAAAATGACTGTAACAGTTGTCTCATGGGTGAAAGTCCTGTGTTTGTTTGGCCCATCCACTACCCCAACCTGCCTCCAGGTGATGACCTCTCACTCTTACTATACCGCATGCATTGCTCTGGTTGTCTTATAATACAGTTTTTCTCGATTGCTTACACACATTTTCTGAAAGCATGCCTCATATTCTCAGAACTCTACACACAAATCCAA
>JBCAUF010000838.1:7430819-7441882 GCA_038406115.1 Haemulon aurolineatum | reverse complement strand
TGGTGCATGGGGTACATGTTGTGGTCATTGTGTTTCAAGTACCAGAAAATGTGTGTAAACAATCGAGAAAAACTGTAAAGGTTGATTATGGAATACTGTATGAGCAGAATATCGACATCTAGTGTCTCAAGATTGTAGTTGCATTTAACATAAAAATAATTCCAGCGGTGGGGTTGCCAGGTTTGTTGCCGAGTGCGTCAAGTGATCAGCCTGCACTACGATCAGTAATCTCATGTCTAGGATCAACGTGATATAATTAAAGTATTGCAGAGGAGTTTGACCGACAGGCACTTTTAGCTAAGTAAAAGGTAGCTAAGCGAGCTAGCTTACAGATTGTGAAGAAAAGTCGCATTTCCATGTACGTCTTGATCTCTGATATTGACTCTAGTTTTTGCCCTTCTCCCGTCATTCTGCTGCTGGGACGGATAACGCACCGGTCGCCAGAGCTCTGAAGCAGCTGCAGGACTTGCAGACTCTGCCATTTTACCCAGTGCCAGCCTAGCTGTGCTGAGCAATAGAGACCGTATTTAGCAACCCACAATGGCGGCCACTATTGGCTGGTACGATGTAAATACAATGCCATTGATGAACCCGTCAAGATTTCTTAAATTATTGAATGCAGACTAAATATAATTTTTCAAGGAAACACTATACTTTTATTATGCACCCCTCTAAATGCCTCGTTGATGTATTATTTTTCTTATCTTATCTTTTCATAAGCATTTTCCATTTTGAACCTTGAGTTTACACAGTTGAAAGTCCATTGCATTTCACACTTAAGCTAAAGGGTGCCTTGTACATCGGTCCCTAACGTCAACTCTCAGTATTTGACACTCTGGGAATGATGCTCTGTCCTCCTCCAAATGAGAAGATCAATTCATTAGCAATAAACTGCACTGTGGCGCAAATTCAGCTGATGTAGTCTTACTTAGTCTGCTGTGACTAGTATCTTATGGTGGATAGCAAACCCTTTATGATTATTGGTCATATCTGACTAATAGTAGAGATTTGGGAAACAGACATCCAACAAGAAAGATACCTACTGTGGTGATGAGCAGAAAGAGAGGTGAAAGTGAACACTGGAGATCCGTGTAGCTGCTGCCTGAGATGATTTCTGTTCCATTAAAGTTGGAAAACCGTAGGAGCCTTCTCTCCCAAATCATCATTCTTGTACGAGTCTGGATTTCTCAAAGTAAAAAATGAACAACTGATCAAAAGGACAAAAATATGAGAATAACACTCACGTTGTTGGTCTCCTGTCAATGTCTTGTTAAAGCTTTAGAGCAGAAAAATCAATAAATAATCTGCATATTGCTGAACCCCACTTTGGAGATGCTGATCCTCACTGAGGACTTCAACGGCATACCAATCTCATTTCCCGTGTCAACAGGGAAACCATTATTGTTGTTATAGTCACACTGGATGAGCTCCAGTAATTTTGCCTTATTATACCGGTGCAGATTTTTGCCAAGTCGCTCTGTGCAAAAGTGGCAGCTAATTATAATGTGCAGCTTCTGTGCAGCGAGTGTGTTGGTGGGAAACTAGTAAACGAGGGTGAAATCCTTGGTTATTACGGACTCATGATACAGAGATGTAGATGAATGGAAATAGATGGGGTGGGGAGGAAAAAGGATTTTCTGGAGTCTGGATAGAGTTGGGAGATGATTAGCTGCCACTCAATATTAGGAAGTTGGTAAGTTTAGACTGCGCATAGAATAATGAATGATATGACATTTGGAGAAAATGTCTCCTCTTCTAAAATGTCCTTCCATTAGACGGCGAGATCCAATACTCAAATAATCGGATGCCAGGTGGACTCACGTCAGTAATATTAAAATGACATTAATAATCTTTTTACTTTTTGGCCCTCATCCCCCCTTCACTTTCTCTGAAAAAGTATCCCACACAGACATGGACCAAAATTTCATTAAATCTAATGAAACTTAGCAGAATTGAACCGAAAGATTAATGCCAAAAATAAAGTGGAACTGAAGTAAAATCACATAATACCATGCATGGCTGTCTCTTCCTCAAATATTTAATGAATCCTCTCCTTTTTGTCCCTGCAGGTGGACCCCATGTTCACGGTGCCAGCTCCCCCGGCTCCAGGTCATCCCGGTGCACCCGGATCCTCTCTGCCCTCCGTCCCCTCCTTCTCCCCTCCGGCCCTGCCCACATCTAACCCCAAGCAGCTGGTGGTGAGGACGAGGTCTATAGGCACCAACACCCAGGATGGAGGCGTCTCGGGAGCACTGGAGGGGGACTCGGCCTGTCTGGGGCCCTGCCAGCCAGGGACCAGCGTCAACCTGGAGGGCATCGTCTGGCATGAGACTGAGGAAGGTAAGGAGTATTACATTGAATTACATATATCCTTTGGTGGTCAGTTTAAAGGGTTGAGTCACCTAGTTTTTCTAATGTCATTTTTAATTCTTTTACTCTTTACTTTAGCACAAAGTTTTGCCAACTCTCTCTCTCTCTCTCTCTCTCTCTATATATATATATATATATATATATAATACTGGCTTTTCATTCTATTCTTATGGTAATGAAAAATTAGACCAACACTGGAATAGATCTGGCGAGCTGGGTTGCCAAACCAGCTTAAATCCAATTTTGGGTGCTGACACCAGTCTAAAAGAACCTGTCCTCAGTCCAAATCAGCCTAAATAAATCCAAACCCACAATCTGCAAAGGGCATGACCAACTATCTTTAAAGGGATAGTTTGGGTTTTATAGTGGGGTTGTATGAGGAACTTATTATGCATAGTTAAAGCTTCCAAATTATAAAAAAACATGTTTTCTCTGGTCTCTACATATATAAACTGGTCCTCCCTGAGCCTACCAACTCCCAGAATGAGGAAAGCAAATAAGTCCTGCATCGTCTCTGGAGCCCACCCACTGGTAAAACGGTGCTCCTAAGGGCTGTTCAGATTCAGGTCTTTTCGTGACGTAATGAAAGGATCCTCTGTGCGAAAACACTCCATAAACTCCAATAAAACACTCCATAACCATAGAGATACATCCACCGTAAACATTAGCGCATGCTACTGCTAGCGTAGGCGGCATCTTCTCCCTGAGAGGGGCGTGTGCCATTAACAGACGGAGCTCATTTAAAGGCGCATGCACAGAAACAGCCTGTTCTCAGTAGAGCTCACTTGAGCGACTTTTAGACAGCTGAAATTCAGGACCACGGATGGGTTTGGAGCAATACATATCAAATACAGTGTTGCTGGACCTCTGACAGCTGGTGAAATCGCTGAAAAACAGGATAATATGGGACCTTTAATATTGTATACAGTACTGCAGTCAGCGCACCCTGTCCAGAGAGGAAGATGAAGTGCGAGCATGCAATCTAGGTTATACACAGCTGTGGACGGGGTCAGCAAAAAAATCTAATAACTATGTCTAAGTCTACACTCAATTAAGAACATGTTTACCATTTTACCCCGCAGCCTTTTCTGTGTGGAGACTCACGCTGAATCGCTTTCTCACCAGCACCACCTTCCCTTGATAAAAACAGTTATTTTATCTTACATAGCACAGGAGCTGCTGGGCTACTGTTGCCTCCTTCTGTAAGTGTAATTGTGGTATTTTGTGATTTTGGTATTCGAACGTTTTCGTTCGGATTCACTGAAGACACACAAACGAACCGGTCATGGCAGCGGGAGACCAGCAACTCCTGCGCTCTGCGAGGTAAGATTGCTGTTTTTGTCGAGGGAGTCTGGTGCTGGGGACAGAGTGATTTAACAAATGATTTAACTTAAGTTTCCCATCAGAAAAGCCTGTCTGACAGCAAAGATAAAGCATGTATTAAGCATGTAAGTACCTCATCCAACCCCACACAAAAACCCAAACTATCCCTTTAATGTTTGTTTAAAAAATCCCTTTAATGACAGAAATTTGACAAAAATAAGAATCTTCAAGTTTTCCTGTGTTTATATTTTGTGTATAAAATGTACAAAAACACTGTTTAATATCCTTTAATATGTCAAAGCAGTGATATGGTTTCACCTTGTGTGTGTGTGTGTGTGTGTCTTGAAATAAGCAGAGATGCGAACAAAGTGAGATCCTTGAAACAGACAGCAACAGAACACGAGAGTTTGAGTGTTTCCAGAAAAGAAGCCTGTGATGCAAGGATGTGGAAAGTCTTATGTGTCAAACATGGGTAAATAAAATACTTTTGTCGCGCCTCAGTGGAAGCCAGAATGGTGGAAATGCATCAGTGGCTTTCGTGATCCGCAAGCTTGACTTGACTTTGACAAAAGACTTTTTTGTCTCAATGTGTTGAAAAGCCTAGATTTACCCTCCACTGCACTCTGTCAGGTGCAGCGTCTTTAGAAAATTTCCTTTGTTTTTACATTTGGGGATTAATGGTTGTACTGCCTATTTACTCTATGATTCTAAACAGACTAAGAGCCTGACAGTCACAACAGATGAAACTATTTTTACTGAGCACAGGCCTGAGTGAAAGCTGCATTTTGGCTGTTTTCCCCCAAATCTCCAAGAGGCGTGAAAATTTAGGTGCAAGTTTCCAGCAAATGGTTTGTTTTGGTCTTCCTCATTAAAACTAAAGACTGTGTTGTTTGCAGGAGAGGCTGTAATTGGAGACTCCTAATTTAGAAGGTGTAGAGGGACAGCTTCCAAATTTCAGTCAGCTCCGGGGAAACGGTCTGGACTCAAAGCTGAGTAAATATTTCTGCCTCCACTTAGAAGTGGCTTTTCAGGTTTACTGGACTGTTTTGTTGTTTCTAAAACGAGACTGACAGTCCTTAGCAGAAAAACAACAGCATTGGTTGTCTGACAAATAATCTCGACTCGTTTCCATAGCTTTAATGTCGCCTCAGGGTCGTCATCGGTGGTCGGAGCTGGTTTGTTTCAGTTTGTGTGCCCTGCATATAGAATTTTGGTCCTGTGATAACTGTGGGTGTCGGTGTACAGTATATGTGGGAAGATGGTGACCCCTGTATATCGGATGTGAATGTCCTCCTCAGTGACCCCTGGTTGATGACTTCAATCGAGTGATTTTTCTGTAGTGTTTTCCCAATGGGTTGGTCATCTGTTGAGCCTCCTCTTGTGGCCGTGCAAATAATGACCCTTGAGGAAATAGTGTACAGTGTTACGGCAGCACTACACCAATCCAGCTTGTGTAACATGCCTTTAGAAAACCCTGCACCCATTGGTTTGTGCACACACCAATGGCCTTTTCAGTTATCGTTGGTTGGTTCGCCAATGCCTTAATTTCTCATGTCTCTCCAGAAAAGACTTTTTTTTTTTATCACATTTGCACATCCTGGCTTCTCTACTGTTGGTGTTGAGCCAAGCAGATGCAGCAGAATTGCCCCTCACTTAGACATGGACAGGTGTACATACCCCCTAAGTCCCAGCTGCATTGTGAATGGAAATCTGGAGATGGTGTTCTCCGTGATGACTTGGAGCTTTTGTCATTGATGGATTTAACGCTGATGAAGTTGTGCTTTTTGTCGTCTGTTCATCTCACATCAAGGCGAACTGATGACACGTTTTAATTTGTTAAGCAGCTGCTTTCTGTTTTTCGCCCTTCAGAATCTGTCGGCTGTGTTTTATTAGTCGGGGAGAGTTTAAAGACCCTTTCAAGGAAGCAAGTTGCCGCATGTGTTTTTTGATTTATTTTTCTATACAACTGAAATATTGCACTACTGTAGATACTCTGACTACTTCTTGTTTCTCCCTGACATGCCGTGTTGCGCATGTTCGAGCATCAACAGATGCTTTGAGACGCTGCCAATGTTTGTCGCTCTCATGGGTGGATGTTTGTGTCTGCGGTCTCCCACCAACAGTTCGTATTGGTCTCCTTTATTCTGTGACAAACTATCTGTCCCTAAACTTAACTGAGTAGTTAATGTATCTAATCACCACTAAATCTAAACCATAGATGTGGGAGAAAACAGCCACATGAATCAGTTTCGTCACATCAATCAATCACAACACGCATTTTGTCAGTGAAGGACAAACAACAGGGTTACATCTCCTTCTTCATTCAGCCTTTACAATTCACCAGAGCCTTTCAATATTACCTCTTTGTGGAGAAAATGTAGATTTAAAAAAGCTGAATATTTCAACACAGTTTGGCCTCTTTTTTTGCCAAATAAAACTGGGCGTTGTTATAACTCGGGTGGGTTTGGGAAAACATATGCCACAAGAAAAGTCGATGGTTCTTCTCTTTATCATCCCAGCCACTTTGTGCTTCCCAAACAAAAAAAAACAATCAAAATCGAGTTTATTTTTAAAACATGGCTGGACGTCCTCATAAGAGCAGTTTTGGCGTCACGCTGCACACGTCCAAACGCGAGAGAGAAAAAGCAGAACCAGAACCCCGTCCAGCGCTACAAAACGATACCATGGGAGTACCGGGCGATGGATCAGACAGCTTGATGATTCACCCGCCGATTTCGACGCCACTGCACTTTGATAGGCCGTTAACGAGGACAGCGCTCAGCACTGCGGCCTCTCAGCGGAGGTGTAATACCTTACTGCAGGCTGCTAATGAATAAATCCCATCTCTCGGTGCCCATCTCGCTCTGCCAGCCGCAGGCCCTCTGAAGTGGAGTGTTGAGTTTGGCGGAGAGGCGTTTGTTTCCCTGCCCAGTATTAATTTACTGGAGCTGTACTCACTCTGCCCGGGCAAAAATAAAACAGCAGCAGAAGAAGAAGAAAAAACAAACACAACACTGGGGAATATATATATATCCTAGACCGAGGAGTGCTCTAAAACAGGCCAGAGAGATGGAGAGAAGAGAGGAGGAAGAAATCTACTCTACATCTACTGCCGCAGACTTTGAAGTCAGAGAAAATCAGACAGTTGATAAAAACTCTCAAGACAGCCCACGGAGACAGTCAGCACAGCGAAATGAAATTGAATTAAAATGTTTCCTTGCAGACCTTGACAACAGCAAATAGATAAAAGAAAAAAATGAACACGAGGAGGAACAAAATGTAGACGATAAACACAGAGACGATTCCAATAAAGCCTCGATATTCAAGAAAAACATTTGAAATGGGAAACAAGAGTCAGAACCTCCTCCAAGGCTGCGCAATTGTTGAAATTTGAAGAATAGAAAATGTCCCTGAGGAATTAGTCGATCTCCAGGAAATTAATCAACTAATAGCTAATGATTACTTTAAACTTTTGAAATGATTTAGCAAAGAAAAAATGACAAGTGTTCTCTGGTCCGGCGACTGGTGCTTTTCTGTCACAATAAACTCCATATCTTTGGGTTTTAGACTGTTGGTTGGATGACACAAGACATTTGAAGGTGTTCCCTCTGGCTCTGGGAGCTTTGACTATTTGACATAAAGCAAGAGATAACTGAACAAGGACTGTTATCAGTTTTACAATGTGAAAAATGTACATTTTATTTCACATTGTAAAACTGATGACTTACTTCACTGTCTAATGTGCTTTAATAGTGAGGTGTCAGGAATATCCAACTTTCTGCTTCTCTTATAATACAGTCTTGAATACAAATTACATATTCCCCTTCGGTGCCTATAGTTCTGACTTTGAATTATGCAGATGTGGGGTTAAGGGAGTGGAAGTCTGCTGGCATCACAGAAAGTCATGATCGGTACATCAAGGTGATACATAAAAAGTTTTATATTCCACAAACACACTTTCATTAACACCTTCAAATCAATATATTTATGCCAGAATTAGTTTTACTTGAATTTATTATCCAAGTGGCAGAAGCAGTTAGAGAAATATTAGAAATGTTCAATAACACTGGAACCTGGATTCACACCAAAAACAAATTCCACGTCCCATAGCTGAACTTTCTACCACATTTCTCGCACATGATGTGTGCATATTTTTGAGATCTCCTGCTAAGAAACAAACAAACGAGCAGCGCTAAGCACATCACCTCCTCTGCAGAGGAAATGAATGCAAATAGGAAACATCAAAGCATCGTGTTTCCAGGTTTGTGTGAGTGAGCGAAAAGCCGCAGCGTTAGTGAAGTGAGGCAGAGTAACAGGAAACATTACTGTATGTAATATGAGAGATGAATATAGAGTAATATACACACTCTATGCTATTAGCAAACAGAGCTACACTTAGTGGCCGATATGAGAGGATGCATCCTCTTTGGTTCCAAAATGACCAGTCTAATAATTGTGCAAGTTAGACTCTTAACGCCCTGAAATATTAGTCGCCAAAAGTCATGTTCTTATAAAAAGTTTTGCCACAGGATAATTTGAGTTATCAAACAGCCCAAACAGAAATTGATTGTACAATGTCTGCTAGTGAGTAACAACAGGTACTTATAGAGTGTATCTCTGTGTTTTTGTTCAGTCCAGCCTCTGACTAAACTCAGCACTCACCAGAGACTGCTGTTCTGTCTGATTTTCCTCCAGTCTCTTTTCTTTTTCTCTCCTCTCTGTATGTTTTCACAAAGTAAAGTTCATTTCCCCTGCAGTCAGCAGTCAACGGGCTGCAACTCTGCCGCACGTTGCTGCAGACACGTTGAGGAGTGAGAGTGAAGATAAATCCACTTTGAAAATATAGATAAATCCACTCTTTAATCTCACAAGTTTGAAAAATGAGTCGAGTGTTTATTTATCCAGAGGCTTCAGATCTGACCCAGGCTCTCTCCTAAACAGCACCCCCGCCAATTTTGCCATTTGCGTTGCGTGAAGTTTGCTGGTAATCTACTTGTGTCTTTGTATTGACCTTGTATGTAATCGCGTTGCGTGAAAAACTAGCTTCACTTTCTGTCTGAACCCACCTCAACTGTGCCGTGTATTGATAAATCCGTGGCGCTGTCCGTGGTGCTGAAGTTGCCTTTGTTCTCCAGTGTCACCTTAATGATCGGAGTTAGAAGTGACAATGGGTAGTCGCAGAAGAGCTGTAGGATCATAAGGACATACTGCTGCATGTATGTAGTGTGAAAATACAGCCGCAGAATCACTGACTGGATGCACTGTAATATGGTACCAAATACTTGCATCCAAACATACAGTATTTGTTTTGTTGAATATACAGGGAGGAAGATGGAGGGAGATGGATATGATAAAATGGATACAGTCTGCGTCTGAACAGGCTGACAGGACGGACAGATAGATGGATGGATGGACGAGGGAGGAGGGGAAGCGGGGTGATGGACAGACTGGCAACGAGGTTTTGTCTATATTTCCCAAACCGCCAGGGGGACGGAGACATGGAGGGGAATGTAAAGATGGAGATGGACAGAGGCCGATAGAGGGACGAACTAAGATGCTTTCGATGGACAATGTCAGACCTAAAGAGATAGAAAGAACGACAAAGACAGAGACAGACATGAGAGTGTTTTTTTTTCTTCTTGTGTTTTTCATCCTGAGGAAGCATCCCCGCTGCTCGGGGACTATCGCTCAGGAGGCTGAGGGATAACTGGAGCCCCCCCTCCTCCTCGTGACGGCGGAGGGATGCGAGGAGAAGATGCCGGTTGCATGTTAATTAAGCAGAATACTAATTGGGAAGACAGAGAGGAGAAAAAGAAGATGAGACCACCCTCCCTCCCACCTCTCCTCCTTCCACCTCTCTGCAGGAGACCAGAGTCTGATGAGAGCTAATCAGATGGTGATTGGCTCGACTCTTAGCTGAGCTCCACAGACTGTCTGACTCCGAGACGCTCTGTCAGACTGTCTGTCTGTCAACTGCCTGTCTGCCTGTCAGTCTGCTGGATTCCAGAGATCAATTAATTGCAAGGATTGTAAATAATAGTAACTGATTTATGTCACTTACTCTTAAAGGAATAGTGTGCATATGTTTGTACAGTAGCCTAAATATAAGCCAGCAGCGTCTTAGCTGCCTGGAAAAGAGGGGGAAAGCATTTTTATTTTGAGGCTATGAGAATCAGGATATGAAGTTCAGTCTACCCACCATCTCTGTGCGACTTCCCGTGTGGTACATACAGTAAATGCAATGCTTCATTTGCTCTAAAGTACGTCTCCTCTTCACGGCAGCAAGGATTATGTTTTGGCAGAACAACGTAATTGGGAAAACATGATTTCTGGGAGCCGCTGCGGTGCCGATTTGCAGACACCGGGCTCAGAGCAAAGCAGCAGCAGAAATGGAAAATACTTGCAGAGCAATGAAGCAGCGACATGAGTGCCAGAGCAGAGGAGGGAAAACACGGACCCTGAACTTAAACAGGGAGTGTGTTGGACAGGTGATGCAGAGAGCGAATTTAGCAGCAAGTGCCTGAAATGGCACGCTGTCTTTTTCGCCCTTTGTGACAACTTCTTCTTTGACGCTAGCTGCTGAGCTCAGGAAAATCAGAGAGAAATCAACAGACCCAGACATTAGAGAGACTAGAGAAACAGCTCGCAGAGGGGATGGCTGTGAACTTTGAAGGCATTCATTTTTAATTTTTTCGTTAAATTTGTTTCGATGCTGTGTGCCGTTGGAGGGGAGGCAGGAAAGGTGGATGAGGCAGGAAGGAAGAGAGAGAGCATTTTCTCCTTCACAGGGAGATCACAAACAAACCCCGAAGTTACATATATGGGTTTAAGGACTCTCGATTCAAGATTCGATTTTTTTGTCTCTACGCAGACTTTGTGAAGCTAAAACCAAATAGGGAGTTCATTTCAAGAAGGTTTAGAAATTTAACAAAAAAAAAAGCTTTGAGGGACTGTGAATGTCACGCAAGTTGTGAAGAACATCACATTGGCATGAACACCTGCATCCATGACAGCGAAGATGGAAAGTGGTGAACTGATTGGATGTTTTGGCTTCTTCCCAAAGTACACGCGTACTTGCCTAAAATAGAAACGCTGTCACGTTTCTGGCTCAGCGAGGCTTGAGGGGACACGAGAGTGGAGAGGGATACCTCCACTGTTGGCTGCTGACACTGAACTGGGACGAGAGCTACAGCTGAGTCACTGAAATGAACTTGAAAGATGATGATTCTCAAATTGTCATCTGTTCAATGAGTGATCGTGGGACATAAATGCACCAGAACAGGAGACATTTTCTTAACCTGACTCTCGCCAGATCCTTGTAGTTCCGCCCTGCTACACACTAGGATCTGGGACTGCTCCATAGGAGATGT
>JBCAUF010000838.1:7416950-7428522 GCA_038406115.1 Haemulon aurolineatum | reverse complement strand
GATCTTTGTGTGAAGCTCAGCGAAACGCCTCTAGTGGAGCGTGGCGGAACTACAATGATCTGGCGAGAGTCAGGTTAACGTTTTCTATGTATTTTTGTAGATGTTTCGTTCATAATATAACTAATACACACTGAACAAATGACTAGAAATGCTAAATTCTCTGTGCTGTTTGTAAAATATGTGTCAGATTGGATGCCTTTGCCTTTCTCACTCAGACTGCAGACCAAATCTATCTGCAGGAACGAATGAAGTAACCTGAACCTGAACCTGGTGTTGACCTTAATTTATCAGAATGAGGCATTCTCCACCTCTGGAGAGCAAGCTGCAAAGATCAACTCTGACGTGCTCCAAGACCGTCTGAGCTTCATGGAGAGGGAAGGCTGTATTTCAGGACATCTGTGAAAACAAAACCTGTGCTGTATGTGCACTGTTAGCCTTCCTGCGTGGACCTCAGCTCTGTAGTTACACCGTCAGTCAGAGCAGCTGTGACAGATGTTCGGTCAGCAGAGGTGGACTGTTACTCGGTACAACGAGTACAGTGTAATCCATTTTTCAATGCAGGACTTTCACTTTTATTGAAGTTCAGGATCTGAGTACTTCATCCTCGGTCAGTGAACGTTTATTTGTGCTATATATACCATCTGTTCACTGTTACTGTACATCCTGCTGGTGCAGGTATTTGCACGTATATTTATACTGTTACTTGTCTTCTCTTTTAGAGAGACTTGCAACATAATCTCGCTCAAATGTACATTGTGAATGTGCTATGAATGACAATAAAGTCTAAGTCTAAATTTGGCAACGCAGTCAAGATTTTCGAGTGAGTGATAAAATCATCATGTGCAGCGTTCTAAAAACTAAACCCGACCCATAAAGAGCCTTCATCTATCCTAACAGAACCCATGTGGGTTCATTTTAAAACCAAATAGACTTGGAAACACCTCAATACAAGCCTGAACAGACTCTGAAGACATGGGGCGAACTGGGGCCAATTCCGAAAAGATTTGTTTTCTTCTGCTGGCACTGAAGAACACCCTCAGTATCTTTACATGCACAGTGGTTTTACTGGTTTTCCGTGAACACAGTTTGGTTTGGAAAACTTTGGTTTTTAAATATTTCAGTCATTGTGGGTATTAATTGGATTAATATTAATGGGAGGTTTACATGTGTAGATATTTTATCATACAACCACTATTTTATCCTCTACTTCAGGGGTTGTTTATAGTGAATCTTTTAAGGCGTTGGCTAAACAAATCCGTTTTAGCGCCGTCCTTGTGCTGAAAAACTAAAATCTGCCTGATCACCATCCGCCTCTTGTTAAAATGAGGCACACACTTGGCAGTGTATCCCGGCTCTCATTTATCTGTGAGAGTGTTTTGTGACGGTGGCGACCATCAGGCTTAATTGAAGAGCAAGGAGTCGTGTGTTGCAGTCAAACCTCATTTTAAGGCTGTAATGCATCCAAAATTTGATTTGCTTGGCGTTGCCGCTGGCACATCACAAAACGGAGGTTAATGGTTTTTAAATGTCAGTCTGAGAGTGCGAGAGAGAGAAAGAGGAAGCGAGAGACATTTATTTTGAACGGCTGAAGGGTCGTCAGTTCTTAGATTAGTGCTCAAACCTTGATGACTAAGTTTTCCTTCCATCCAAAAACCTGACAGGAACGAAAGACTGTCTGTTCCTCCTCGGATGTTGCTGACTAATATCAGCTTGAGCAATTTTACAGGCTGTAACTAACGGTTTGAACCATTTTGAAAACAATTTGAGCCTCTTAAAACTGTGAACTCCATCCGTCAGGTTGCCAGAGCCTTTCATTTCCAAAGCGTTAACTGCTGCCGTTCTCAGACGTCTGCACGTCAGATTGATTTTTCTTTCTCCTGAGGTGCAGTGTGTGCTCCTTTGATTTCTGCACATTTGTCTTTCATCAGTGTTTCATTAGTTTCCTCATTAGATGCAAGTGAGAACAAAGAAATGAGGGTGTCTGCAGAGCTGAAAAGGGTTGTGATATATGCATGAAAGGAGGCGCTTCTCAGAAAGTCTGAAAAAGGTGAAAAAGAGGTGGAGAGCTTCTTTCAGACAGTGTGACAGGGTTCGATGTGTTGTAACTTGTCTTTTGCTATTTCAAACCACTCGCATCTTGAAGCACACCTGTATCACTGATTTCTGTAAAAGTCAAAATTTTTTCTTTTTATTCCATGATTTATTTTAAGACCTTATTTCCTCTTTCTTGTAATTGTACTTGAATGTAAGTGTATATGTCATCAAGACTTTCACCACAAAACATTATTTTAGTATCACAGGGCCCAAACCGTGAATACTGATACAGAAGTCTGTAATGGTCCCAGTAGATCCAGTACTAATCACTCCGTCCTGTGTGATTGACAGGTGTGCTGGTGGTGAACGTGACGTGGAGGAAGAGGACCTACGTGGGAACTCTGCTAGACTGCACCAAACACGACTGGGCTCCTCCACGGTAAGCCTACACTCTGTTTGTCTTTCTTTTTCCTTCTCTACAGGGAAATTTAACGGCACATGGAACAAGACACACTATAATATATTTCATAGCATTCCCGAAAATCCTACACATTCGGCTCAGCTTGCTGCTGAGACTCAAGATGAGAGGAGTTTAGGTATAGATATGAAAAACAGCGAGCTGCGAGGTTTGGTTGGAGCTGCTGCTCACTATGAAAAATCTACTTTTTAAGCCCGACTATGTACCTTTTGAAAGACAACACATTTGTCCCCTCACTAATAAAAAGTTGAATTCATGAGCACTTTCATTACACTCAAGTTAGCTAACTGATATTGAGTCAGTTCACTGATGTGATGAGTTTTTACTTCTTGTGCAGCTGTTACACTTATTCTTCACCATTACCCAGCAGTAACACCTGTGTTAGATAAAGACGGCAGCTTATAAACAAAGCTATAGCCTACACAAAATATGTCGAAATAAAGCAGAAGACACAAAAATCGGTTTGTACAGTATGGCGACCCGAAAACACTGCTTCCTGTTTTGCAGCTTATTTCAATTCCCATCACAGTTGTTGATTCACGTGTTTGTTTCCATTTATGGACAGTTGTCACCATTTTTCTCAGACTTGATTGTGACAGGCTCATCACTTGGTAACAGGGTAACACAGAAGTACAAAACGAGGACACTGTTCTACTTTTGGCCACAAGCAACAAAGCTGCTTGTCGAGTTGATATTTTGCAGTGTGTAATTGTCATTTCTCTTGCTGCTGAAATCAGACTTAAAATTAAATTTGAAATCAATTCTAATTGTAGTCATTCTTTAAGGATTTGCCTCATAAAATTATCCTGACTCACTTCTTAATGGGGTAGAGACAGAGGTGTGACAAAGGTCTGCCAGCTGGAATCGAACCCGTGGCACCATTCGTAAACATTCGGCTAGCTAAGCGCTGCAGTCTGACTCACTCCTCCTTGGTGCATTTCCCTGTTTGATCTTTTGTGTTTAATCATTTTATTGTTCTTATTGCTTTTATTTGCTGCTGATTGTTTATTTGATTTACTGAAAAGAGCACTTATTTTTATAAGTGCTTTAATGTCGCTAAAATGATAATAATAATGAAAAAAAAAAGTCTAAATTGGTTCTTGGGCTGTCAGCTGTTGTTCCATGATGAGCTCTAACAAAAAAAGCTCTCCACTCTGCATCCCAACTGTTTTACAAATGGAGAGTGGTTTTTGTAATTGCTGAGAGGAAAATGTAACAGTCCCTCCTCGCAGGGCTGAAACCTCTCAATTATTGCTCCTGTATGTAAATGATTGTTGTCATGGCAATTACAGCTTAATCTCAGAAACCAGGGACTAAATTGCTTTTTTCATTTGGACTCTTGTCACTGTTGTCAGTCAGCGGTGACTGAATGCTGTTTTATTATATAATTCAATGGAATAAAATGCTTCCTCTTCAACGTTTCATTATCTGTCTTTGAATTAACCTGTAACCCGAAGATAAAAGATGCAATGATTGAATTAAAAGCACAAAACAAACACGTACGGAAAACAAGTTTGAGAGTATGAAAGCAAAACCAACAGTGGCATGAGACCAACAAATAACCTTGAGGAGCCAAAGAAAACACATAAAATTTCAGCTGGGTGTTCCTGCAACTTCAGTGACATTCAGGGACACACGGATGTAAAAAAAGCAATTATAAACATCTTAAGAAATGTGAGATATCATCGTTTCAAAATCACAGAGGGGGACAAGAAAGTCTAGTCTCAACGTGCTTTGCAGTCTGTTCCATTAATAAGCTGATTAACACCCAAAACAATCTTTGCAAGGTCAGAATTTATTCAAGTATTTAACACCAACCAGTCCTGCAATGTAGTGTCATAATTAATGCATGAAAAGGCCAGAACAGATGCAAGGTTCAGGGTTCAGCTTCGAAAGTAGAGCGTTACTCTTTAGATAAATATAAAGCAATGCATTTTCTCCATCAACAGCAGACAGGTTTTTTATATAAATAACAATGTCTGAGTGTAGAAAAGCATCTCCTCCCATGTTAAGATGCAAGGTACAACGGTAAACAGCATCAAAAGACTTCAAAGTAGAAGGGACGGTATGTGAATACAAAATGCCTCAATATCAAATACAGAGATAACCGTGGATTGTACAGGTTTTTATGTTATCAAAAAAGAAGCAGGCTTTGTACAAGAAAAAATCAATTTTTATCCTTGACGTCTCGGTAAAGTGGTCCACATGAGCCTTGAATGATAATCTGTTATCTTCCAAGGTTTTTGTCTGACGGTACAAGAGTTCAATTTGGGTGACATTATGAACAAGTTGTTCTTGGGCTAAAACCTTTCAAGAACAACAGCATCAACAAGGAAAAACAGCCTTCTTTTCAGCTCAGCGATTTGATGTGTTTTTAAGTTTATCCATCAGGACTTGAAAAGCGTTTTATGAGCTCGATGCAGCGCAAAATTATGTGAAACAAAGCAATATGAAATGATACGCTGAGATGCATCACAATGTGATACAATGAGATTGTGCAATATGATAAGATACAGTACAACATGAAATAATACGATGTGAAATTATTTGAAACAATAAGATGTGATATGGTTTTACATGATGTGACACAGTCCGATGTGAGATGATGCAGCGTGATGAGAATGTGTAGTGGTATGATGTGATACAATTTGATCTCTATTCTCACTGAACGGGAAAACAAAACAAATCTCAGACTTGGGGAAAAAATTTATTTAAAGCTCTAGGGTGTCATATATTGTGGGATTTCAGGGGTTATTAATGGCAGAAATCAATGTTTTCATTAGTGTATAATTACCTGAAAATAAGAGTTATTTTTTTATTGTTGGACCATTCATTTTGGACCACCATGTTGCTGCCCAAAATGGACAAAAATCAAACACTGACTCTATTGGCTTTTTACATTTTTCACAGAAAATGTGTTTTTCCTTCCCACATGTGTCTACCTTGTACTGATAAAACAAATATAAAACCTAAATTAATACTTTTTCTTTGAAAGAGTGGAATACAGTGGCTAAAAGTGTCTGCTTCTGTCACAGTGAGCTACAATTTTTGATAGCAGTTTTATTGTGTGAGGTCTTGATTGGTTACTCAGTACTCATGAATCCTACTGTTTTAACCCATAGATTAAACCTGCATCATTACTAGGGGTGCAACGATACACAAAATTCATGGTTCAGTTCGGTTCCATACTTGAGTGTCACGGTTCAATATGCCTTTTTCAACTTGTAGTTTATTGATATTATCAACTTTTGTTTCAACTCAAAAGCACAGTTTTTAAATTAAATGTATCTGGTGCAGCTATACCTGCCTCATTTTCTGCTGTGCATACTTAAAGATAAAACCATTTATTAATTAGCGTTGGGAAAGTTCACTTTCTATATGAACTAGTTCAAAGTTCAGCTCACAAATGTTACAATGAAATAGTTCAGTTCATAGTTTAGAATTCAAAATTTTCCAGTTCCAAAAATGAACTAGTTGAATGAAGTTAAACTGTGAGAGAGAGTAACGTTCATCAAGTGGCAATACATTACGTTCAGTTCAGTTCGCCCCAACTATGAACGAACTCATTAACGATCGTTCATTGAATGCGTTTCAGGTATATTTAAGGCATTAGCAATGAGCTAGCTTTGCATGTAGCTTCTGTGAGGTCTGAAATGAATGGGGAGGCACGCAGCTTAGTGGATCAGCGCTTGACAATGCAGTCTAAGGCGAAATAGTTGACCACCGATCCACTTCAGCACAGAGCGCATCATCAGAACTTGATAAAATGAGTATAACATTGCATATTGTTCAATTCATAAACGTACCGAACCGAGACCACTGTATCGAACAGTTCAATACAGATACTCGTGTTGTTGCACCCCTAATCAGTACAACAGTAGGCAACACTTCTCATCTCATCTCATCTCTGTAGCATTTCCAGGCAGTAAGTTTGGGATTAAGAGGAAGTTCTTTCTAAATCTGTTGTTTTTCTCTGCCTCTGTCCAGGTTTTGTGAGTCTCCCTCCAGTGACCCTGAGTTGCCAGGTGGGCGTGGCCGGGGGAAACGGATGCGGATGGCCATGGCCGAGCGACCCTGCGTAGAGCCGACCCCTGCTGCCAAAGTCAGGGGTCTGTCACAGCACAGGAGTCGTGGAGGTGGTGTGGCTGGAACCACTGCACCTATCCACAGCAAGGGACGGAGGGGAAGCCTGAACCTCATCAACAGCAACTGCCGAACACCTCCTTCTTTCTTTACCGTGGAGGAGGTGAAACCTGCCAACAGTACCTCCTCTCTCTCCTCTGGGAAGAGAAAGAACAAACCACCGGCCGACCTGGACCTCAGCTTGGTCTCCTCTGACGACATTAAAAACGGGAATGGGAAGAGGATCCGAGCCAAATCCCGCAGTGCCCCATCCACGCCGCAGGGCAAATCCGACCCTTCATTCATGGACCCTGGAGGAGGTTGTGCCTCCTCACCACCTCCCCCACCCATCCTCATCGACTGCCCCCACCCCAACTGCACTAAACGCTACAAGCACATCAACGGCCTGCGCTACCACCAGACGCATGCACACCTGGAGGTTGAGGAGCAGAGGAAGCCAGAGCTGGAGCCCATGAAGGATGGGGAGAGTGAGGAACGACTATCAGACTGCGAGGACACCATCAGCAACTTAACATATGACCTCTCAGAGACAAACAACAGCACTAATGCCAACACCTCCTCTAAGAAACCTGCTCCTCTATACAAGGTGACCACGGTAGGGTCTCCTAAGAACAGACGGCTACTCCTCAGTACTGATCACACCCCCACAGCCAACTCCAAGACCAGAAGAACCTCACTGCTGAAAGATGGACTGATTGATGACCTTAGCAATCTACCCATCATCTCCAACATGACTGTTGTTCTGGAGAACTGCATGGTACCTGACAGGAACTCCACAGTAGAGATGCCAAAGCTGGAAGCAGAAGGTTTGATCGACAAAAAGGGAGGTCCATGTGACAAGGGCAAGAAGGCCAATGGGAAGGTAGAGAAGCTGTCGAAGTCACGGACCAACCGGCCAATCGCTCCAGCCCCTGCTCCTCCCAAGCTGATCGCCATACCCAACACACCGTATCCGACTGGCACAGCAGATACTGCCACCTCACAGCAGCCCTCACCCATGGCAGCTGTGGGCCTCACCAGTAAAAACCTTCCCCTGAAACCCATCAAACCAAAGCTTAGCATCGTTGTGGAGCCGAACCTTGTCAAAGCCACCCTGGTCACCTGCAGCAAAGAGACCAGGAAGAAAGAGAAACGGAGGCTGAAGGACAAGCATAACAAAGATGCACCAACCAGGACGCCAAATGGCGACAGCGGTGGAATCAAAATGGAAGATGGTGGTCCAAAAATGGGTGTCAAGGAGATTTCTGGAAGCCTTCTGAAGGAGCACCTCAGCAAGCAGGATGTAATGAATGGACTCACGGAGAGCCAGGAGAGCAGGATGGCCAGTATCCGAGCTGAGGCTGACAAGGTCTACACCTTCACAGACAACGCCCCCAGTCCCTCCATTGGTGGTTCATCTCGGCTTGACTCCAGTGGTAGTTGCCTGGCAACAGCAGACAGCAGCAGCAAGAATAACAGCCCCGCCTACTCTGACATCTCAGATGCCGGGGACGATGGGGGATCTTCTGAATGTCGCTCGGATGGAATCAGATCCAAGTCCAGCTCCTCAACCTCTTCAGAGGTGAGCTCAAGCAGCAACCATGGTAACTCTGGTAAAACCCCGCCCACAGTATCTGTCCCATCATCAAAAGACCCCCAATCACCGTACTACCACAGCTACGAGCCCTACTACCTGCAGGGGTACATGCAGTCGGACAGGCAAAACAGCAGCAGTATCGCTTTCCACAAAAGCTCTGGCCTTGATGGCAAAGGTAAAGACAGAAAAGACGAAATCAAGGAGGACGACAAAAGCTCCTCTCATGAGTTCTCAGACTCAAAGAAAGGCGACGGGCCGCCTCAGTCGCAGCTCCAGCTGGCTATGAGTCAGACCCAGACCGCCTTGGCCCAGTCACTGTACTACGGCCAGTACTCCAGAGGACTGTACATGGACCAGAAACTGTTACTGGCCTCCAAATGCTGTGACCAGACGCACAGCGGAAAGCAGAGGGGCGAGAGGGGACAAGGGGTGAGAGACAGCGAGGACGATAAACATATGGTTGGGGGTTCGACCGGTGGACCCATGCTAGGCAAAGGTCCAGATGGCTCTAAAGGTTGCTGTCCCAAACCAGTCCTGTCCTACGTGGAGATGAGTGAGAGGGGAGAAAGGGGACAGAGTCTGGGCCTAAAGGCTGTGCACAGTGGCATGGTGGACCAGCACCAGGTCTCGATGAAAGACTGTGATGACATCAAGTCACCGTCCTCTTCCTCTTCTTCATCACTCCACAACCCAAACAGTCAGACAGATCTGGACTCAAATGTTTCCTTTTCCAGTGTAAGTTTCTCCCTCTGTCTATAACCTGCCGCCGCCGCTGATGGTGTTGTTGGTGTGCTTTAATGACTGTTGTTGAGGGTCACAAAGAGATTAATCACACATTGTGTACAGCCAAACCAATAGGTGCTAATAACAAAGACCATGTGGCTTCTTCCACTTTAGTCATTTTGGTTGACATCAAAATCATGTGGTTTGATTTGATGAATGCAAATGTTTTTAATGTTAAGAGTAAGAATTAATGGGGGAAATGTGTAATTCACTTTAGCTGCAAATGTAAAACATAAACACATAAAGATACAAAAGATACATTTCTAATACATGAACTTGTTGGTTTTGATATGAGCTGCTTTTTCAGAAAGCTTGTACAGATTTCTAACCATGTCATCTCATGATGCAGTTAACTGCTAACTCTAGCCATGCTGGGTCTTGTAAAGAGGTTGTATGAATTGAATGAAAGCCATGTTTGGGAGGCCTAAAATTCTGCACTTGGTCGTGTGTGAGACGTGTCTTGAGTCGTGTCATTGAGAGGGACGCCACAATCCTCACATCCCACCTGTGAATGGCCGCCTGCTGTTGAAACGTCGTCATCCTTCCATCAACATCACACCCAGAGTCAGTGATAGATGGTCTGTCTATGGTTCTGTTCACTCAAGTACACAGTGTTTCCTCTATAGTCATTCGGCAGCGGTGGGCCCATCGCAGCAAGAAATTCTCCAGCCCTGTTAAAAAGAAAATGTGCAAATGAAAGTCGTAAATTAGCCTTACTTTGACAAAATGCTAAAAGGCTAATATTTAGACTCATGAAATAAGTGCTTAAGTGTTAGCTCTGCAACTGGCCATATAAACAAACACTGGGGCAAAGACGTGGACCGAAGTTGAACTGACCCCAAAATGACTCCCACCCACCACTGTTAACAAAGAATTATAGGGGAAACACTGCAACTAGCACCAACACTTGTCCCCATCGATCTAGTCCTCAGACGGCCCGGCCTGGGCTCACTGCCTGGTTCACAGCAAATACTCAGAGCTACAGAGTCAACATGGGGAGGAGGCCGAGGAGGGGGAAGCAGACAGGGGAAAAGAATGGGGAGCTACCGTGGAGCCTGCCGGGGCCAAGATGACCTCAGGAGGAGGAGGAGGTGGAGGAGAGAGGGGAGGCGGTGTGGGCGGAGATGCTAAAAAAGCCAGGGTCCACGGATCCCACGATCTTCTGTCCGGCATCGACGCAGAGGAGGCAGACAGGCTGGAGTGCCTGGATGATCAAGGCCAGGAGCCAATGGGGGGGCTGTCTGAGGAGTCCCAGAATGCCCGTGCAGCGGTTTCTCCTCCCATGACCCCGCAGCAGCCCTACATCCAGTACCAGCACTCCTCCTACCCGCCCTACCTAGCAATGTGTGAGAGCAGCGGGGGTGCCTACAGAGGGGTGTCCCCAACCCTGGTCCACAACTACCCAGGTAAGAGTCTGACACCACCGTCGCCATAGATAACATCATGCCTGTATGATACATATGAAGCTACAGTCAGCAGCCAGGAGCCAGTTGGCGTAGCTTTGCACAAAGATTCCTTTTTAATTTAACAAACTATAATGTTAATGAGTGAACTTTCGAGGTGCTGGTGGGTGGATTTTGCTTCTCATTTAACTCACAGCCAGAAAGCAAATAAGCATATTTACCAAAATGTCACGCACACATAGGGAACTCGAAAAGGCAAAATTATCTGAACATTGTCTGTTATTTTTGTTTTGTTTTTTAAATGTGCTTGCTTACCATGAAATTTGCAGGTTTAAAAACTGTAAAACAATGAAATTTCCTCAAATGCAGTATCGTTTCATATTGTGTGAAATATTGTATTAGTACTCCAGTTTAAATTGAAGAAATCAAATGAGCTGAAGTGTCAGCTGAAGGTGAAGCACTGGAGTGGTTTGAAATATCATTTGAAGTGTGTACGTCTATGAAGGGTAAATATTGACCTTAAAGTTTTCGCTTCATGTTTAGGTTTTGTGAGTTTGTAAGCCCTGAAAGTAGTTCACCTGATGCATGTAAGGGGTGAAAGTAGGGAAACTGTCATCTAAAGATTAAGAAAGTTTAAATGTTAGTTAGTTGTTTGAAGTGCTAACAACAGGTCAAGTCAAAAGTCCAGCCAATATAAGTGTAAGGCATGAAAGCAGTTGAATGGTAATCGGCTCTGGAACACTACTGAGGCTTTTATCCAATTTTAGCTTCTTGCAAAGCCATTGTTTTCATTTCTCAAGCTCTGACCAAACAGTTTACACTAGCACAGCAGACAGACACAGTTATGGATTCATAACAAAAGAAGGAAAGAAAGACACCATAAAGACTTGAACCACATATTCATATATTAACGTCTTAATAATGCAGTGTCAAGTTTTATGCACCAAATGTCAGAGCCATCACTTAATGTTACCTCTCAAGATTAATTTTGTAATAACAATCCTATTAAACCCTGTTATTATTAATTACAAATTCTCTTAAATTCTTCTTAATCTGATGCAATGCATGAATGTACTAGTTAAAGTGATAGTTCACCCAAAAATCAAATTTCACTCATAATATAGTGGATCCCATGTCAGCGGATGCATGGCCCAA
>JBCAUF010000838.1:7404804-7415411 GCA_038406115.1 Haemulon aurolineatum | reverse complement strand
TGGGCCATGCATCCGCTGACATGGGATCCACTATATTATGAGTGAAATTTGATTTTTGGGTGAACTATCACTTTAACCCCAAATGTGTGTTGAACCCCATAAAGCTTATTTAGTATCAGCTACTGCTGAATTTGCACCTTGAAGTCAAGCTAAGTCACTTTATTAATGTATAAAGTACAATAAAAAAATCAATATGATGAGATTTTCAAATGGCCATAATTAAGTCATTGTGCATGTTTGTGTCCATCAGGTTTCCACTACCCCCTGTATGGTAAGACGGCGGGCAGGGAGGAGTCGGAGGTGACTCCGCCCAGCAGAGGAGGAGTAGTGAGCAGCAAGCAGAGCAGCGACTCGTCCTCGTCCTCAGCCATGGAGCTGCTTCAGCAGCAGAGCCATCAGTACCACGGAAAATCCCCTGCTGTGAGACACCGCTCACTTCACTGCCTCATCCACACCTTGCAGCTCACAGCTCTGTCGCACCTCTGACGTCGGTTCTCATTCACACAGCACAGATCTGAAGTTTCCTGATGAACACACACAAAATGTAATGAATCAAAGACGGGCGAAGACAAACACAGGAGGCAGAAGTTAATATCCTCGCTTGTAAACATTATAGACTAGAATGAGAATAAGGAAACATCAATGAATTCACATTTCAAACCTCCAAACAGATGCAAACAACAAACTAATCGAATTCACACTAAACACAAATGGAAAAACAGAGAAGTAATAAACAGAATATGTAGACATGGTAAAAAGAAAATGTTGACAAAGAGCATGAGTGTGTCTTGTAAATGAACATTTACAAGAGCAGACCAACATTTTGGTACAAATTAGCCAATTTTTATAACCAATTAAGAGTGCTCAAAAACACTGTTGACCATTTTACGAGACATACTGCAATGTGTTAAAACTCTTTAGTGTTCCTCTTTCCAAGCTGCTGTTGGTGTCTTTTAGTTTAACTACAGAATGAAATTCAACTGGAATATACCTGAGAATTGCTTGAGATTAATATCAAAACATTTACTTTTCTTATTTTTTTTCAGTTTTACAGTCTGCTTTTGTTGCAATGCAGCACAATAATATGCACACTTGTAATGCACACTCATCAGCAATACCAAGGCTGCATGCATGGCATTTGTTGATAGTGTGAGCCAAAGCATGCTTCAAGTGTCATCAGGATTAAGTGCAGCGAGACGGATCAGCACTGCCTGCTGCCTGGAAGGGAAGTCATTTAAAAAGTTTAAATATTTAAGAAGAGTTGCACACTGCCGAGGAAAATTTGCACTTACAGAAATTTAGTCAGCAAAGGTGACATTTAGACATCTTAACGAGACGAGACACAATGAAAAAACACCACTTAAATTGACATAAGATGACATGAAATCAGCTGTTAAGAGTCAACCTCATTTTGAAAAAAAAGTGTGAGCAAATTTGGGGTTTTAGCATTCGCTTCAGTACAGTCAGATTCTTTGAGCATCAAATATAAAGTGGACATAAGAGGAGCTGCAGCTCAAAACATCCCAGCAGTCCTCAGTAGCAGATATTGTTTGGTTTTTCCCCACAGGATCATATAGTAACATAACATATAGAACATATAGAGTCATACTACACGTTGCCACTTATTCCAGTTTCACCAAGTAAGTGAATATGTCCTTAAGGTGACTTTGTGTTGATCTGAGGACTCAACACAAAGGAGTTTAGAGCTTAAGTGAAAAGTGTAAATCCAGATGTGTGTGTTTGAACAGCCCGGCGAGAAAGGTTCCCCCGAGGGAGAGAGAGAGACCGAGCGAGAGAGGAACCACGTGTCATTCGCCCGACACCTCCACACACACCATCACACACACCTGGGAATGAGCTACAACCTGATGTCGGGACAGTACGACATCTACCAAGGTACGACGACGCGCCTGGCCCAACATGTGACGAGATCAAAGTGACTGGCATCGGCCGATCGAAGTGTCAGAGTGAGAGGGTTTGGTTTAAGTGCTGAAAAAGAAAGTGTCATATCCAAAACTGAGGCTGAAATATATTTCACATTTACTCAGTGAAGAGTGGAGGCTGTTATAGCAGCAGATTAACGCCCCTGGTTTTATATTCAAGATGTTCAGTTATCATGTATAATTAGCAAGTGACCAAATGCTTTTTGTCCAGTCAGTGCAAAGATGTTGCTTACAAACCAGTACATGTGTTTTCCCCAGTGCTGGAAGAACTATTCACAGTCTTTACTTAAGTAAAAGTGCAAATACAGCTGTAAAATACCTTTACATTACAAGTAAAAGTTCTGTATTGAAAGTGTTATAAGTGAAATTAGGAAAATGTGCTCAAAATATTGAAAATGAAAGTGCTCATATTGCAGTAAAATGTCCCTTGTTAATGTCATATTCTATATAACGTAATTGAATTGTTAATGTTAATGTCTGAGTTCATGTCTTGTATTGCCTTCGAGGTTAGATTTAATAACATTTCGAAAATTTACAAGTTCATTCATATGATTTCAATGAAAAGCAACAAATCTTCATTGTAAGAGAAGCTGGAGAATTTGAATATTTGACATTTTTATGTGAAAAATAACCATAATAAAGATACTATAGTCAGTGTAAATTAATTTTCTCTCAATCAATTGATAAAAACACGAGTCATTTTAGTCAGTGAATATGGTCTAGTAGTTTTAATCTACAACAAAGCATAATATTTTATATGCTCATTATGTTCTGTATACAGAAATTTGAATCTGCAAAACAACTGGTAACTAAAGCTGCCAGATACAGTACACATAGTGCAGCATTGGTCAATATTTCCCCCCTGAGATGTGGTGGAGTAGAAGTACCAAGTAGCATGAAAAGAAAAGACTCTAGTTGGACAACCAACTCATTTTAAACCAGCAGCCACACTTCATCTGTTATTATCTGTGTTTTGTTCGGATTTTGAGGAATAACAGTTTCCAGGTCAGACATTTTTCTGTCGAAATTCGATGTTCCACCTCATATATTTCTTCTTGTGTCAAAGGTTTGAGCTCCAGGTCATTGGTTTCCAGTCAGCAAGTGTCAGGACACTCCTCTACTGGTAAGTGTGAAACGCTGAAGCTGTGTGCTGGTAACGCCAGACTGTGACGATCAGAGCTTAATGCCAGTTAAGCTCAGACATGATGATCTACTGCTCCTCTGATTTCCTGTTGTTAACTCAAAGATAGAGTGCAGAGAGTGTCTGTGCTTCAAGGCAATATTTCAGTTATAATGTTCAGACAGCTTAGGAGTGGGATCTACTTCTTTAGACTGGTGATATAGTAGTACCATATTAACCATGACACACACAAACTGGCCAGTGTTGTCTCGTTCGTAGCACTGCGGGTTTCAGTGATTTGTCTGTTTCTGTGCTGAGTATCTTCTTCAGCTCAGGTGTGCTCTCAGTGTGGATTACATACTTGCAGATTATTAAGTTTGCATCTAATCAAGTGAATTGGCAAAAAAAGAAAAAAGAAAAGAAAATGCAAACGGGGAGCAGAATAAGCTGGAGAATTGTCTCATTTTGTGGCCATCTGGTGGGTCAATAAATCAAATATCTGAGTCCTCTCTTCTGGGGATAACAGCGCGCCACTTAATCGTCTCTCTGTGGCTCGTGTCTTGTTGCCTAAATTGTCATCCAGTAGGTTATTATCCTCTTTGCAGTACTTTCTATACATTTTCATGGGCTATATATCATTGCCTTTGTTTGAAAGTATGAAATAATGCAGAGGGAACCTGCCAGGCAGTTAAACAGCATAATGTGATGATTACCTTGCCAGTGCAAAGACTGCAGTTATCTATAAATGGTAATTGCTGTGAAATAGAGGCGATTAACGGCTGTGATGCTGACAGTAGAAGCACACAACAGCCAAGAAATGAAGAAGAAAGAAAATGAAAAGCAGGAGTTTTCTCGCCTGATATCTGAAGATCGCTAATTAATTATCTTATCGTATGAACAAACCATTTTCTTACAATCACACCTTCGCAATCTCATTATCTCAAAATAACATAATAGTTATGTTGTGTATGTGTACTTGTTTTTCTTATCATCTTGTCTTTGAGGCTTTATCTGAAGGCTTAAAGGATATTTATGTTGTGATCACAAGGATGTAATGTTTGGTGTCTTGTTAATTTTATTATGAAGTCATTATTAAAAGCTGAATATGAGCGCTTTAGACAACAGTAAAAAATGACATAAACACCTACAAATAGGCAGGCAATATTCTGTCTGTCATGAGCCTAAAACTGTTGGCATGTAATTTATATACTCTGCCAGGGCAGTTATTTTCTCATTTGACCATTTGGTGCAAATTTTCTAAGGAGCATGTCTCCATGCGTAATTTTTCTTGTTTACCAAATTTTGTAGCATGGGCGACCAGCGTTGGTGACCACAAGGTTTCTCAATGTTGCTGTCTTGCCCGTCATGTTATCCATGTTTCTGTCATGTCTGGTGTTTATGGACCTTTATCTACAAATATGTATCTTTCACATGTAAACAAAAATACTCAGAACTTCCATACTGTCTGGCCCAACAAGCAGACAAACTACATACTCACGCTGGCCAGCTAACTTCCGGTTTCAAAACTCTGATAGTGAAACAAGTCATTTTGCAAGATTTGTGATGCTCAAAACCATGTATCCACCATTTTACAGCCGCTTCTTTCATAATCTAAGATCATGAGAGAAAGTCTCTTTGGGCCCTGGTGTGTCACATGGGTTGTAATTACATGGTTTGGCCACTATGTCAGATTGTCTTCAAAGCCTGGTGAACTAGTTTGAGATTGAGCCAAACATTTTTGTTCATTTAACATAGCTATTAAAGGTCCCATATTATGAAGAGAAACACGTTTTTTCTGGTCTCTACATATATAAACTGGTCCTACCTGAGCCTACAAACTCCCAGAATGAGGAAAGCAAACGAGTCCTGCATCGTCTCTGCAGCCCACCCACTGGTAAAACGGTGCTCCGGACCTAAGGGCTGTTCAGATTCAGCTCCTTTCGTGATGTAATGAAAGGATCCTCTGTGCAAAAACACTCCATAAACTCCATAAAACACTCCCTATAGCCATAGAGATACATCCACTGTAAACATTAGCGCATACTACCACTAGCGTAAGTGGCATCCTCTCCCTGAGAGGGGCATGTACCATTAACAGACGGAGCACATTAGCATTTAAAGGTTCAGGCACAGAAACAGCCCGTTCTCAGTAGAGCTCACTTGAGTGACTTTGAAAACAGCTGAAATTCAGGACTATGGATGGGTTTGGGGCAATACATTTCAAATACAGTGTTGTTGGACCTCTGACAGCTGTGGGAAACTGCTGAAAAACAGTATAATATGGGACCTTTAAAGTCATTCTGTAGAGACTTTAGACTTTTCATTACAGAGAATAATTTGTTGCCCTCATTTATTTTGTGGAAGTTAAATTATCTATGTTATATAAATCTTGATTACAAGTTGGAACTGAACTATTCGGTGCCAGCAGTAGTGAGTTTTAACGGTCTGATTTGTCAGGAATGCTGTGTTGTTCAGACATTTTCGACTTATTTGGATGGCTCTCTGCTTAATTTTGCCCCGATTAAATCAAGACCACCATCACACATCACCTCTGTCTTTTGATTGACTTTGTAACCAATCGCACCATTTCCAGTCTGAACACACTTAAAGTATTGACTCTAGGTTCCGAGCTAAAAGGCCAATGTGTGACTGAAAGCCTGCGTTTTGTCCTCTTGTCTCCACAGAGAGTGATGGGAAGAAGTAGGACCATGTGACCACGTCTCACATGAGGAACGGCAGATTTATCAGACATCAATTCCATGGTGTTGAATAAGCTTCGCCTCGTTGAGAGGCAGAGAACAAAAAAATGTAAAGACCTCTTTCATTTCTTACTAATGACAGCCACCTGTTTTATAACACGTCATCAGAGAGCAGACGGGCCGACAGAGGGACGGGAAGCAGGATCGGGACCTTTTGGAAGGAGGAACTATCTGTACAAATCCAGATCACCGACTTTTGGAGCTTTCAGTTTTGCAGGATTTTGACGGAAGCAGGCGGCATGTGTAAAATGAAACAACCCAGAGCGCCGTGCACTCAGCCCAGCCGCGGCTTTATAAAATGCACATTTATTGTAGTGTATTATGATGATGATATGACTGAATGTATTGATGATGACTTACATTATCCCAATAGTGTTGATCGTTTTTTTTTTAAAACTCCTATTGGGAAACAGCATTAGGAAGCTAAAAAGTCTATTATTATCCTTATTATTCTCATTATGATTATTGAAGTGGTCCTCCTCCCTCCATAGTGCTGACGCTACATTTGTATTACTAACCTGTACTTGAGCGTAACCATGTTGATTGTATTGTCTTTATGTGAGAGTAAACCTTCACATCGACCTGCCCAGTGCCATGTAGGAACCCAGTGGTGTATATATTCTGTACAGATTCATGGCAGAGCACTAACATGCTTTATCGTACTCTATGTTGATCTCCATCAGCCATGCAAGGGAGCAGCGGGCAGAGCAGGGAAAACCAGCTGAAACAGAGCCACCGTTTCTTTGTCGGCTGACTTCAGTTCATCTGCAGCAGTTTGTCCCTCGTGTTTATGTTGCACATAGGGTAAATGTGTCATTTAGTGAAGGTTGGCCCCAGTTTGTGCCTCTGTTGTTGTCAGTATTTTAAGATTTGGTTGGCACAGATGAACGGTGAATAGGTCGTATTTACCATATTTAAAAGCTACAAGAAACCATGTGTTTTTTCATTCAGTTTTGGGGACTGAGTTGGACTTTTGCATTGATTATTACAATCATCACTACCTAGATATGAGACACTTTGGTGCACAACTTGAATTTTGACACATTCCTCTATTTTTTGGCCCAAGCAAATATGGCAACTGGACTGTAATAGGAACCAGTAATCACTTCTAGTTGCCACCTTTGTTTTGTTTAAAGGTCCCATGGCATGAAACGTCCTGGGTATCCTGCTCCGCCTTTGAGAAAATAAAAGCTCAGATGGGCCAGTGTGGAATCTTCCCTGTAAGTCCTCATATTGTACAAAGTGGCGGTGATTCTGCACTAAAGGCTGAATTTCAGGAAAGAGACTTCAGATGCAGTATTAGAAGACCACTAAGGCTTATATAAAGCATAAATAAGCAGCATGCCATGGGACCTTTAAGTCAATTAATGGAGACTACTTTGTGTCAATTCAGCATACACCAGAGGAAATGGGGAATAAAAGAGTGAAAAAAAGGATTTTGATTGGTGAGTTGAGAACTGACCTGTTGGGTTGTCATCAGCAATCAACACTTTGATCATCAGCAGAGATTTCTAATGTAAAAATGCTTAAATCAGAGGTACAACCTGGGGCTAGTTGAGTGAATACTGATAATAGATGCCAGTGAGGGCGTGCTAAAGACATGCATTTTGTCTGAACACGCTAGTTACACTTTTAGGCACAGTACCTCTGAGGGACAATTCGAGTGTTTACATGAGATTTTGTTCATTCATTTATTTATTTATTATTCCCCCTACAGTTGACACTATACTCAAACTAAATGGAATTTGGTGTTTTGCTCAGGTACTATAGTGAGTTTTTGACCAAAAAGACGCTTCGTAATCATTCGTCAGTCAAACTTGTCAAAATGTTCATACTGGTTTCAGTTTATGTTACAGAGTTACACCAGTCATCAGAGAGTTATGTCTTGTTTTTGGGAACTTAGAAGTTGTGTATAAAAGCATTTGCTTGCAGCGCCATATTCAACAGCAATTTGAGAACATGCTAAATTCAATTTAGTTTTGAGTATAGTGTAACGGCTCCAAATTTACGTTTTTTCTTTACTGGGATCAAGTCATAGTATAAGACAGTGTTTATTTGAGAGTATTTATTTTGACCAAGATAAAAGAAATAGGAAAATGTAATTTAACATGATGATAGCTGGAAAAATATCTGCAGTATAGCGCTAGAAAACAACAGGAAGCAAATCACAATAGAGTTGTCTGTTAAGCATAATGCCCACATTTTTACTGTTAGTGATGCCAGTGGGGGTGCACCGTTGTCAGGAGTCCCAAAATACTTTGCTCTGCCTCTGCTCCCATGCCTCCTACAAGCTAACTAGCTCACTGCAGAGCCTCTGATAGACAGAAGAGTCAGCTTTTACCATTGGTGCCAAACCACTGCCATACCTCTACAACAAGTGTTGGCAACAAAAATTGGGCTGATCCTGGCGTGTCAATCATCATGGATGAATCAACCAGACCTGCAACTTTTAGAACAATGTTGGCTAAAATAGTCCAAATGTAATTCAGTGTTAACACTAATGCCATTGATTCAACTAATTAAAATGATCCTGGTTACAAACAAACTGCTACAAATGTGCGACAAAATGAAATTTGCTCATTTATGCTTGATTTTTTTTGCAACATTGTGGCAACAGGATAACCATCTTGGAATGATGCAAACACAGCCTGAAGTTGAAGTAATTTAAAGTTTACATATTCTTTCCATTCTGCCAACATAGCATAAAGCTGCAATGTTCACGTGATGTGTGGTGGAGGTATTTTACAAGATAGAAAACTCCCAATCCCAATGGCCCAACCTTGTCTATCAGCGGCTCTGCCTCACTTACACAACACCTTACCTGCATAGTATCAGTGATCATTCTATTACTTGAATATAGTGCTATGAACTCTGTTTACAAAATGCTGTCATCTTTTGGGAGACACAGTGTTGTCTTATAAAGGCTGCTTGGTATGTTCAGTTCATCCACCCGGTGTATCCAGTTAATAACACACTGAAATCGTATAAACATGAAACCTGCTGTTGCTTTTTTATACTGTATATGCCTTAATTCATATGTTTGGCAATCATGATTAAAGGATGTTTATATATATGTTTTTTGTCTGTGAACTTTTTTTGGTGCGATTAACAATACAACACTAGAAAATTTTACTTAACGTTCAAGTGGTTATGAAACAGTCTTAATTTAATACTGATGCCATGACCTTCATAAGAAAATGAGACCAGCAGTGAGATTATTTTTCACGGCTGCTGTACTGACATAAAATAGTAGGGTAAACATAGGTGTTACAAGTGCATAGACCTAATTAATGCTCTGTTCTATTCAGGTCAAACAGAGTCAGGATGCTGCTATTGTGCACTGCTACACTAAATGGAACATAAAATTAAGTAGTTGCACTGGTAACACCTGGGTTTATCCTAAAAAAAAAACCTTACTAAAGTAAAAAGAAATATGAAATAGCCTACTCAAGTAAAGGTAAAGAGGAAAACGTGTTTGTAAAAGTGAAACTGGTACAGTACACTGTTAAAACTGATAGCCTATAAACCTTTAAGGAATTGTCAATTTTAATTATGATAATAATAATACTAAGAACGATGATAATGATACTGCTACTGCTACTACTAATGATAATTATAATGATAATAGCCTACTCATAATCATCACACTCATAATAATAACAATATAATAGTCCCTCAAATGAGTAGATGTACATTTAGCACTAGCAAAATCCACATGAACACATACACTATATGATCAGATAAAAAAAGATGTTCCTTTGTTACACCCTCCAACGGGAAAATTCACAGTGTTGCAGCAGCAAATATTACATATACGAATACGAATATAGGCCTATAGGGAAATATATATATATATATATATTGCATGTGAAATGAATAAATAATAATATTAATTTGGTTATTTCAATTAATTTTCAGTTAATTCAGTAGTAGCGGTAATATTGACTTTGGCCTGCTGTTCCACCTCCTACCCACAGAGGGCGCTGAGCACTTATCGGTCTCCGTCATCACTTCCGCTTTTAAAACAAAATGGGTGGCGCCAAAGCTTGACAACAAAGCGGCTGTTTGCTTGGTTGCAACGGACAAGTCAGCCTCCAACTCATAAAAACCTCCGCAGTGTTTACGTGCTGTGCTCGCGACTAACTTCAGGCTCAAACGAAGGCGCAAAAAAGTACTTTTGCACTTTGAATTTGAACAGTTTACGTCAGAGGTGTGAGATGTCAACATGGCTTCGAAGACAACAGACCAACTTCTCATCGTTGTGTCCATCCTGGAAGGTGAGCAGTCACAGTTAGGCTGAGCAGTTATAATGCCAATAAGAATAAGAATTATAAGTCATCTTCCTCTCTTAAACCGACCGCACTGAGTCGACAGGTTAGCCCAGGACAGAGCTGTCCTTCTTGATTTATTTATCTATCTAGTCTCTTCCTGTCAGCAAGTTGAGATGCTGCTGCTGCTGCTCCAGCAGACCAACCCAAACCAGACCACCTGAAGTGGGCTTAACTGTGAGTGCTGCTGTCATGGCAAGACGTCCAGAGCTGTCTCTGTCTTAATGAAGAATACGTTTAACACAGAACTAGCTGTTGGAAACCACTTCTTGTCAATATAAGCCAGACACACACTGCACGAGTGTGATATAAACTAGTTTAACTAAATCTGTCATTATTTGTGCAATACGTACTATTCAATTCAATCCTCCACTGTGCAGCTGCTGTTTCTGTTTCTGTTTTTGTTATTGTCTGTTTGTTTCTTGCTCATAGTGTAGTGTTTGTCTTTCTCTCTCTC
>JBCAUF010000838.1:7323811-7363330 GCA_038406115.1 Haemulon aurolineatum | reverse complement strand
CAAGCTGTAATTGTTGCCCTGATCTTCACAACCTGACCGACAAATTACATACACACACACACACACACACACACACACACACAAGGTCCACCTGTCAATAATCTATCTAGTGGGCTGGGGTGGGTATTCCCATCTCACACACACCCACACACACACACACACACACACACACACAGCACAGACATTTCCAGGCCTGATAAAGCAGCGTCACTGTCACTTTCAATAGAGAGAGAGAAGAGAGGGAGCTTTTAGTCTGAGCTGGAGGGGGGTTAGGGGGCAGTTAAATGTATATAAATGTGTGTGTGTGTGTGTGTGTGTGTGCGTGGAGGGGGGGCTCTTCAAAGAGAAAGCTGTGTTGAGGTATTGGACTTAGCAGCCCTGAAACAAGACTAACATGCTGTTAGATAGATAGGAGGGGGGGAGGGGGGGAGAAAGGGGGGCGTTAGATAAGGGAGAAGAGGCACATTTTTTTGTATTGAAGCTCGGCCCAGCGTGGACTGAACAGTGGAGGCTGGAAGCTCTTTAACTTGAGTTTTTGCAGATTAAATCCCACAAAGACATTAGAAACCAGTCAGTGTGTACAACAAAAAGTAACCTGGTTAAAGACTTTCTGCAGGAAACGGATGTGTTAAAGTTTGAGTCAGCGGAAAAAAAACTGATTCGATTTTGGCTGGAAATGGGAGCTCTTGGCCATGCAGGCATTTGAAAAAATATATAATGATATGGAATTAAGTCCAGACATCATTTACCATATCTGTGCAGCCTTTTATCAAAGACAGTGTCCCTGACAATAAAGGAAAATCACACCAAATCCAATATTATAGCTCTTTTATGTGCTTTTAAGTGTTTTGGCTGACAAGGTATCGGCTATCTCATTTTGTAGCAACACATGCAATTCTTTACTCTTCATTTTGGGTTACAATAATTGTAATTGTAAACAATAAAATAACCCATTTTACTTGAATTGCCTTTCAAAGACGCTCAAAATTTGCAAACGTCGTTCAATTGCGCAAGATGTGTTTTTCATCATTTAGTTAGGTTGTGAAAAGAACACATTATATTTTACTTTGAGTCTTTGGAGCTGTGACAGTCAGCGTGCATTTTGGAATACATCTGGTGCTTGAGTCATGCCGCAATGTGGCACAGCAAATTAACACAAAGCTGGGAGGTGAAATCCAGTTATTTGAGCTCTCGATACAGGGAACAATCACACGTATAGTTTTGTAATAATCCATATTTCCTGTGCGGGTTCTGGTCTAATATTCAGTGTTTGGTTTTGACCAACGTATGCTATACGACAGGGGCAGGACAACGTGTAAATCACAAGTCGACTTACAGTTTATAAATCCCCGAATAGGAATTTTCCTCCCATTGTAGGGATGATTGAATGATTTCATATTTGTTGTATTGTTGCAGCAGGCTCAGTAACCACAACTGCATACCAGTTGTTGTCAGCCATGCGGTCTTCTTCTGAGTCATATTTTTTTGTACATAACAATGTTTTTAATCATGGAGCGGAGATGATGGAATAAAAATAAAGGCATCATGACTTCTCTACTCAAGGAAAGAGTCAAATTTCTTAAAATGTCAAAGCTGAAAGGAAACATTTTGGTGAGTATAAAAGATCTAACTCTTGAATGCATTTCCTGCATCTTTCCATCATAGAACAGATGGAGGTGAATATTATAAGTTTGCATGAATGCATCAATTTTTTTCAGATTTTTTCAGTTATTACATGAAAGCCATGTATTGCATTTATTGCGTCTTACAGTATTGTAAACAGCAGCGTTCACTCTGGAAAGACTTTCAGCAGATGGATCTTGCATTTGAGTTGTTCTCATTTTGTAAATTTTCTTACAGCACAAGAAAAACAAAACAGACCCCTGCCTGAACTGAACTGCTCTGCCCTCAAGGTGGTCCTTCCTGCTCTAATTCGTCTGTAAATCTACAAAACCGCAACAGCTACCGACATCAAAGCTCCTCTGAAGCTACTCTGTCACGGCGACTTATCCAGCAGGACAGACACGAAGACGGTTCTCCCGCAGAACAAAGAGCGGAGCTGAGACGAGGCTCCGCTGCAGTCCGCTGGCTATCGACCAGCCAGCGTCATTTACCGGCCGCCTCCTTCTCTTCTGAGAAGAGGGGGGGGAGAAAATATCGTTGAGCACTTTGTCCTGACAAAATGACACAGGCAGCTTTAATCACGTTCTCTCAAGGATCAGTGAAGTTTCAGCTCAACTCTTATCTTCATCTTTTCTATAAAAGGGGACAGAATGGGAAGTAAACAAGCACAGATTGTGTTCAGTCGCAGATTGATGGGACTGACGGGGCCAGAAACAATGTTAAAAATGTACTGTTGGAGCATTCAGGCAGCAGCTCGGGAAAACTCTAATCACATCTGATACTACTAATTTCTACTCGGATGTTTGTAAGCATGTTTGTGTGTTCATAACTATATATTTTTAAAGGTACCACATTATGAAAAAACCGTTTTCTCTGGTCTCTACATATATAAACTGGTCCTACCTGAGCCTACCGACTCCTTTCGTGATGTAACGAAAACGGTCCTCTGTGTGAACACACTCCATAAACTCCATAGCCATAGAGATACATCCACCGTAAACATTCGCGCATGCTACCGCTAGTGTAAGCACGCCCCTCTCACTTGAGCAACAGCTGAAATTCAGGACCCCGGATGGGTTTTTGGGGCAATACGTTTCAAATACAGCGTTGTTGGACCTCTGACAGCTGTGCGAAATTGCTGAAAATCAGTATAATATGGGACCTTTAACATTGACAAAACATAATATGAAAATAAGCTGCTGCTTGAAGTACCAAACCCACTGTGAATCAACACCTAACTCTCTGGACCTGCAGCTTTATTCATGAAGCAAGTAGTGCTTTGGGGGTCACACTGACAAATGGACGTTAAATAAAGCTGATCAGGGCGACAAACCTTCCTCTTTTGCTTCCTTCAGTCCTAATAAGGACACTTAAAGCTGTGATGCTGCGATTAAATAGAATACAGTAGAACAATTGAACGGAGGAGACAAGAGCGGCAGCAGTTTGACAGGCTCCACAGTCCGGCGAGTATCAGTGCTGAAAAGCTGCCGACCACACAGAATCCCTGCCCTCCCGTCTCCTCAGCAGGAAAATAAAGTTGAGCGTTTTCCTCCTGACAAAGTGACAGTGGCAGCTTTAATCTATTCGCCGCTCCGTCCAAAAGGAGATAACTCCCCGAGGCCATCGATCTGCTAAAGATTTCTGACGACCGTCCATGATTGTCTTTGTCCCGCTCTGCCTCCACCGAGACTCTGAAGTGCTGATGAAAAGGTTCGGGGGGGGTTCCTCCGATTGCTTATTAAGAACGCTGATTTGCTTTAACCGGATTTCTCGCCGGGCGCTTGTCGTTTCACTTTTTACACCGTGATCTCTTGTTCGTCCACGCTCGTCCTCTCTCCGTCTCGTTTCCTCACTCCTTCCTCTTGCCCTTTCACTCTCCACGTCATTGACAGGTTCGGATTTCTGTGATTGCTTATTAAGAACATTCATTTGTTTTCTCCCCTGGTACGTGTCCTCTAGATTTCCCACAACTCAAATCCCTTATTTGGCTTTCTTCACTTTCTTTAATATCTCTTACTCTTTCGCCCCTTTCCCCTCCTGCCCTCGCTCTGAATGCTGACCTCCGTGTCCACTGGGGGAATCTTTATTGTCCTCCACTGCTGACGGGATGACAGCATGACAACAGCAGCTTCCAGAAAGCCCTAATTGCAGTGTGGCTTGCCCTCTAATTATATCACTCTGCGCTGAGTAAAAAAATGGAAATGAGCAGTTTCGGTGAGCAGAGATTCATTACCAGGCCACTAACTGCTGTGATCGAGCTTGCCTCCGTATTTACACGGAACGACGTGAAGTGGAGATTTTTTCCTCGATGGCGAACATCACATGAAGTCATTGGTAAGGAGAGCTGAGGTCAGAGGTCACAGCAGCCATGACAGCAGATGTAACAAAATATTCACACATCCTTGGAGAGCTCATGAATAATGGAGGAGAGCTATAAAAGAAATAGGTTTGATTTTGTTTGTTTGCTTTGTCCCCAGAAGTAGACCGAGACCTTCGAGCCTCCGTGAGATCGGTTCGCCCAGAAGAAAACTGGAACTAAAATGAAACGCAAAAGATTTCAAATCTGTGTTTAGTGCACAAGGAAAACGTCCCACAGGACTCACGATGCTGCAACATTTCGAGCTCACGCGCTCCTCGTTGCACCCTTCGTGTAATAAAATTAGCAGTTTTAATGAGAAGAGGCGACAGTGTTACAGCTCCTCTGGAAGAGATGACTCACACAGTTTTAGGAATTCAGCATCTGACAAGCTAGATGTGCGATTTCTAATGCCTTTTTATCCAGAACAAGAGCAGATTAATCATGTGTTTAACAAATGAATTAGAGAGCTGGACGATGGCTCTGTACTTGAAAAGCAATGCACTGTTTTTTGATGTCCAGATATTTGATATTGATTTTAACTCTGTTTTCCTCCAAATTTATCCATGAAACCATTTGTGTTGTAGTTTGAGATACCTCATGAAGCTGAATCTTCATCAGTTCAGCTTGTTTCCTGACCTGTCCGTTGTCTGACTGTGTCAGTACTTTTCAAACAAGCCAACGACGAACACTGACCCTTATTGATAATAATGCGTTTTCTTAGTTAGTTAACCTTAAAAAAATCAGCAAATGCCATTCAGATTAAAAGGAATCCATGCTGCCTTTGACCCTCTGTGTTGATCAATGGACCACTGAGCTTCATATGTTAATGAGGGAGTCATGGTGCATCTGTGGGGCAGTCACAACCAGAGATACTGTAGTATCTCGTTAACAAACACAAACTGAGGCCTTATGATAAGTCATAAAAAGCATTTTTTATTATCTCCTGCTGTTGTAGATGCAACCACTAGATTTGCAATTAGATCATCATGACACCAAAGCTTCTGAGAGGCAATATGCAAAGTATTATTTTGGGTCTTTACTACAGATAACGTTATAGAGGGCATTATTATGGGAAGTTGCTGTGAATAGCGAGCAAAACTACAATCAACAGTGAGCTTGTTGTGTCTCAGTTCTCCACTGTACTGTAGAAGGATGAGGCTGTGTTGGTTGGATTCAGATCAATTATAACTGTTAACATGGTTGTTTACCTTCATTGAAACATGCTTTTTTAGACAAATGCTAGGAGTCAGCATGCTAGCAGGTGATAGTTTGGGTGTCAGGAGGTAATGAGGGTGTCAGTGGATGTCAGTTGGTGTTAGTTGGGTGACATGTGTAAGTGAAGCTGTTCAGGCCAGCCAGGTGGGGGTCTACAGCAGGCGGGAGGGAGCAGGAGGTTGGGTGGGTGGGTGAGGGGGTACTCACTGTTACTTACTTGAACGGCTTCTCCCCGGTGTGCGTGCGAATGTGGTTGTTGAGCGTCGTGGCGCCGGCGAAGGCGCGGCCGCAGTATCCGCATTTGAAGGGTCGGTCGCTCGAGTGCGTGACCACGTGGTTCCTCAGGTCTGACGGCTGGGAGAAGGACTGGGAGCAGTGGCCGCACTGGTACGGTCTGAGAGAGAGACAGGGGAGAAAATAAAGGCTGTGTGCATGCATGTGTGCGTGTTGTCTATGCTCTTTCCAGGTCTTCAGCGTCCCATCCACATAACGCACTAGTCGCCAGTGCGCTGAAGCAGCTGATCGTGCAGACTCCGCCATTTTACCAGTGCCAGCCTAGCAATGGCGGCCGCTATTGGCTGGTAGATGTAAACACAATGTCATTGTCATACCTGTCAAAATTTCTTAAAATTTTTAATTCAGACTAAACATACTTTCTTAAGGAAATGCTAGACTTTTATTCTGCACGCCTCTAAAGACCTCGTGGATTATTTTTTAATATAGCTTTTAATACGCATGTTCTTTATTCAACCTTTAAAGAAACTTTTACTCAATATTTTTTTCCCTAGAAGCTTGTATCTGTGGTATTTGGTAGATATTGGTGGAATACTTTTTCCCTGATACTTTCTTTGACTTTTGCCACTTTACAAATTGAGGATGTCAGAACAGGCCCAGAGACAAACTTGCAATTTTTGCACCGTAGTTTTCACTGTTAAAAGGGTTTTTCCTCACTCGAATCGACGGTCAAAGGACAAAGTGTGTCGCACCCTGTACAGATACTGAAGCCTTCCACTGTGATTTGTGAGTTTGGACCATGCAAACAATTTTTGATTAGATATTAAGTTGACTTTACAGACAAACATGATGTGCAAAATTCAAACAGACACATGTACATACACACAGAGACACATCTACACACAACCACAACTAATTACACAAATAAACAAAACACAAAAAACACACAAATACACATTAAGACACAAATAGATAGAGATGGATGAGGCAAGCGACCATAATGTAAGGTCTGCTAACATACACACACACAGGGCACAGGGAGTCGGACACTGCTCCGGTAACCATGGCAGCATGACCCTCATCAACAATGCAGGCCAAGATCATGACTGGACCATCTATCACTGTGTGTGTGTTTGTGTGTGAGAGTGTGTGTGTGTGTGTTGTTAGGGAGAGTGAGATAGAGACAGTAACAGAACAAGAAAAGAAGATAGAGATAGATATAAAGAGATTGTGTGTGTGTGTGTGTGTGTGTGTGTGTGTGTGTGTGTGTGTGCGCGTGTGCGTGTGTGTGTATTTGTTCAGCCCAAATGGGAGCGCACAGTGGGAGTGAATCAGACTGAAACAAACAACCGAACAATAGCTGTGTGTCTGCTAATAGAGTGTCCTGCTTCCATACAGCAGCAGATCTAATCTCACACAGTTTCTATTTATTGAGCTGAACACACAGTCTCCTGCTATCATTATCTACTTATTTTGTTTTAACTTACACGACCCTTCCAGTGCGATCGCAGCCTCTGCTCAAATCTTCCATCTCCTCTCTGTTTCCCATTATCATTTTTCCTGCTTCCATCCCGTTCAGAGACATGAGAAAAAATTTCCTCGTTCTCAATCAAGAGAGGGGTGCAATTTTAAGTTTAAAGAAATCTGGGTCAAGTTCGTTTGTTGCCCCACTCAAATATGCACAGATAGATTATTGTATTTGTGGCCATAAAGGTGGATCCTGGGAAGAAAAATGGTTACATAAACTGGACAAATGTGATGCATTTAATATAATTTAAGTATGTCTTACACTGCACTTCCTCATCATTGCCATCACTACAGTACAATTTAATAAAACCACTAATTTATGACTGCGTTAATGAGCTTCATTCCACAAAGCTGAATTCAGTTTTGTCCCAGAGGGATGAACGTGGCTCCTCTTTTGGAGACAAAGTATTAGTTTCTGATGTTTTATTCACTGTTTTTCTTCCTTTATTTAAAGTATGTGTGTTTTTCTCACTAATCAGCATTTTAACCTCACAATCCTGATAAATATTAACATCACAATCATATATCCAGCTCTTATCACCATATTCCCCGTGGTGTTTGTGGGAAATGTCTTTCTCTGCATATTATGAACAGTGTGTGTATATCCCTCTGAGAAATACAGTGTATATACACGCATACACACACACACGTCTTCACCGTACCTTGTTTATCACTGTGCATCACTGCGTTCTGCATTACCGCGTTAGTTAAAATGTCTCTGCAGCAGCGCGACCGGGACAAATTCCCGTGCGCTGCCCGTAGTCAGAAAATAAAGCGATTCTTATTTTGAAACCAATAAGACAAAACTCTGACATCAGTGCCTTACAAATAGGTAAACACCCCAGAACTAGAATAAAACAAATAGACCAACATCTTTGGTGCTCCAATAAATCACAAACACCTACTGTACCCTGAGAGGACGTGGGGCGGACACACACACACACACACATTCATGCACACACACACAGAGAGGAAAGTAATAAGAGTAAAATAGTGTAATATAAAATCGAAAAATTCTCACTTGCAGTTTTCCACATAAAAGGCGTCTCGCCGTGGGGGTCGGTTCATTTATCAGCCGGCTGGTCTATAAGTTCACGCCTCAGTGGGCCGCACCACTATTTATTAGGTGGGTTTTCTATGAAGAGCTGCATTGATTGTGAATAGTTTAAGTTGATGAATGTGTGGATATTATTTATTAAGGCAGCAGGCCGGGAGATTAATGCCCGGTTATTGTTTATTACAGTGGAGAGAGGAGGAGGAGGAGGAGGAGGAGGAGGAGGTGAGGCATAAACACCTCCATCACACACATACACACACACCCGCACGCAGGTACTGTATGTGCATATGCAACCAAAATATTTGCACGAACAAGCACATGCAAATGTGTTTCTTGTGCATGAATGAATAAAATCTGCAAACTGTTGCACACAATCACACATATGCATAAATTACAGCACATGCTTTGAGTGTGATTGTAGCTTAACAGAGTCTCAGACAACCTGCAGCTCACAGATCGACTAAACTGAAATCGAATTAACTGAACTTAAACCTGAGACGGGCAGCACAGGAAAACATTCTCACAGCGTCCGGCGTAGTCATATTTGAGTCCACTCGGTGGCACAAACACAAACATGTACGTAAAACGTATTTAGGCCATGTCCGTAACATTAGCACTGTGTGAAAACAAACAAAACCGAGCAAGACAAATGCCTCTGCACAGCTAATGGAGAGTGCCAGCAAAAAAGACATTTAATCCAAGAAAAAAACAAAAAAAAAACCAAACACAAGCAAGTATACATTTCTGATAGATAATGTGATCAACGCAATTCTCATGTTTAACTGGTGGATCTTCGGGATGGAAGATAAAAATTATGACTTTCTCAAAATGCTAAAAAAAATAAACTGTGCAGCGTTTTGCCATCCTCAAACTATGTGTTTTAACCGACTCACTGTTTTTTCCGGTCAGAATGCCCAGTTAGATTTTCTTCTCAAACACCAAAATGCAGCAAAGTAGAGGTTCAACATAATGCAAAATGTCTGGAAATAATGAACATGCCCATTATGATTTCCTAGAGCACAAGCTGATCTTAAAATCCCTCATTTTGTCCGACCACGAGTCCAATCCAGATTTACAACAATATGAAACAGAGGAAAGCCTCTCACAATGGACCAGCTGCAACAAGCTCCGATTTATCAGCTAATTGTTCCACCTTTTTGTTTCACTTATATTTCAGGAGATCCTAAACTTGGTGATTTACATTAAACCCGCTGTGTTTTAGTCTTTGGTGGCTTATCTTTGTCCTCATGGGCAGCCGCTCTGAGCGGCATCTCTCTTGGTGCCCGTTAGCATCGCGCGGCTATTCGGTCTGACGGTGTTACAGTCTGTTGACAGCACAGACGGACACACATGTTCAGAGTCAACACCGGGACAGGGCTAGCAAAAACACAAAATAGACGCTTCGTTTTGGTTCACGGGCAAACTAATAATACTTGGTTTGGACGGGCGATGAGAGTAGAGCCGGCTGCCATGTTGTTCCCACTTAGCCTGGCCTCCTTGTGTGTGCGTGTGTGTGTGTGTGTGTGAGATCTATAAAATTAGTCATTTTCAGCAAGTCAGTGAAATGCAGTTCAGGACAATAAACGTTGTGTCGCCTTTCAACACAACATGTGGTAAAAACAACAGAGTCAGTGTCAACGTGTCGCTGTGTCCACACCTTTAACACATGAGCCGTTGAAAGAGGCAGAATGTGTGTGTGTGTCTGTGTGTGTGTGTGTGTGTGTGTGAGGCCAAAACGGCGTGCCAACCAGCTCCTCACTGCTCCGATTATTAACACTACATGGGAACCTAGTTTCTTGGCACACATGTATGTTTTTATTTCATCAGAGGGAGGTCAGAGAAGGTCAAGAAGGTGCTCATGAGCAGAGAAAGCAGGAGGTTTGGTCGTTGTAGAGTGTGAAAGTGCTGTCCACTGACTGTACGGGGGGGAAAACACTACCACTCTACTCTACAGAGTCATATTCCTCTAGCCTTTCAACAAGGCAATACTTCTACACTAATACTAATGCACATAGTTATAGTTCAGTCAGACAACTCACGTTCAATTGTTTATTTAGTCAGTTTCAGTTTGTCAAATTTTTGTACCAGTATTTATTGTTTTATTGTTTTGTCTGTATCTGTCAATTTCTTGCTACTGTGACCATGTGAGTTTTCCAGATGTGCGATCAATAAAGTGTATCGTATCATATCGTATCGTAGCATATCTTATAAAAAGAGAAGGATTCGACCTGGTTATGTGGTTTAATGTGGTTTACATGCCAATGTGTCTTAGCCTCTCGGTCACAGTGATGGCCTTCACACTGATAACGGCACTGTCCTTAATCTTATTTAACTTCTGAGATAATCTGAATTGTTTCCAGTATAAATCAACTTGTTCGATGTAGATTCAAGTGTCACTGTTTTGATAACTCTCATACCGATTTGATTCCTGTACTGATGATGATGTTATTTCCAGCAAAACCAATAAAGGTGGCAAAAATCAAGCCTGGTCAGTGGCTGACATCATTTATGGCCCCACTGTAACCCAAAAGCTAGTAAAATACAGGCTTCAATTAAAATCTAATCTGTCATAATCACCTGTAAGGTAAGAGATAAACATCCTTTCTAGATGAGTATAAACATCAGACGTGTGCTCGGTAGGCACAAAATGATTCTTAGCAGGAGTTTTTGTTTTTTAAGCTTCAAAGTTGATTTCCTATGCAGTGAATCTGTGTGTGTTTGTGTGTGTGTGTGTGTTTGCAGCATGCAGTGATGCAGAGTGAAGTGTGTTGATTGACCCGTATGGAGTCGGTCTAATCCATATGGAGTTATATCTGCGCTGTGAGGACGACTCCTCTGTCCGCCTCATATGAAGACATTATTCCCCCGAGACCAGCAGCTATAAATCACTGCTCCCGCCTCGTCAATACACAATCAATGGCACTCTGAACGCACACACTCACTCACACAAATATACTGTATGTATGTAAGCAGACACGCACACATCTGAGCACAAATAAAATCACTGGTAAGCCCCCATAGAAGCAACTCCATCTGCTTCTCACTGTCTTTTCCGCCACCATCCATCTCTCACTTTCTGTCACCCTCTCTCTCTCTCTCTTTGACTGTATTGACCGACCTATTAAAGCAGTAAACTCACATAATGTCCTCTCATCAACCAGTTGAACTCATCAAACGAGCCGAGAACAAAAAAAACAAACAAAAAAACAAGCTATCAGCCAATATCATGTCATCACAGAGAGCGCCTTGGGTTTAGTTTGTTTCGGTGGGGGGGCCATGGTTTATGGGTAGTGAAGTTTATGAGGAAATCTTCGTCATTAAGGAGAGCTTGTAAACCTTTTCATCATCAACAGCACTGGACACTTACTATCTTACCACTGTTCATCAGTGTTTTAATGGTGCATTCACTGAGAGCGCGCTGTGACCAGCTGCAATCAGCCTCTGCACTGTTTCCTACTTTAGTTCATGCTAACATGCAAAGAGTCTTGTGGCACCAATGACGGCACTGAGGCGCATGTCTCAGGCCTCTAACAACCGTAATTGGCGCCAGCCGCAGTAAAATATAACAAGAGAAGACAAGAGATGATATCTGATAGCCAGCTAGCAGCCAGCCGCTCGTTCTTCGAGAAAATAAAGTGCAACATTAAAACATTAAATCTAAATCAAAAAAAAAAAAACATATTAAAACAAAGCGCACACTCAGGTCTGCTGGGTTTAAGCAAAGCAAACAGCAACAAACAGAAAATATGAGCAGCTTCACGCAGACCTTTACTCAAAAACATGTTAAAATCCACTCGCATGCAGACGCAAAACAAAGTGGGTTTTTATTATAGTGGCAAACATGAAAGATACAAATAGACTTTGAAGGAAATTCTACAAGCCCGTCCATCACAGTGATGGATCATTATTAGTTACTCCTGCGGCTACACACTGAGGAAAAGAATAAAGCCATTTCTCAACACATCTGTGTGTCCAGCAGGGACAAAACACATCTGTGTTAGTGTTAAATGCAAATATGTCCTCACTGTTGGGTGATAAATCTCCTAAATGTCAACTGTTTAGCAACACGGAGAAACAGTCTTGTTTTAGCCTGACATGCAAACATTCTGAGTTAATTGTGTTATTGTGAATTTTCTCAGCTCGCAGAGCAGCAAGTGAGCCTTGAAGGTTCGCCTTTTGTTTAACTCAAGAGTGGACAGAGTTCACTCTGAAGCTATCGATGCTCCGCTCACCTCAAAACTAGCGGTGAGTTGAAAGGTAAAATAGAAATATACAACAAGTGGACGTGCAGGCGATGGCTTTTTTACATCTTTTCTCGTCAATTATCTGAGCTGTGGGTTCTTCAGATTTTCCATCGATAGAGTTAAACATTTAGCGTATGCCATTACTCATGTGAGATTACTGTAGTCCTCACATGACTAATAGAGACTGTTAGATGTTTAATGTATGACTGGAAAAACTGAGGAACCATGTGCAGAGGCCAAATCATTGACAAGGCATTGCTGGATGGTAGAAACAAATGACAAAACGAACATTTAATTCCTATATAAAGTCAACTCTGCGATGATACACACTTTCAATCAGCTATAAACTCTCTGTCCTTTGATACACAAGTGTTATTATATCCATATACAAATACATGCTTTATCCATAAACAACATCAGCCACCAGAATGAGACCTGAATGGTGAACCCCGCAGATCAAAGTGCTTAGCAAAAATACCCCATTTTCAGTAAAAGCACTAATGACTCTTTTAAACAGCAGTGCAGTAAACACATCAATCATAAAAGCAGTGGTTATTAATTTCGTTCACTGCGGTGGTTTATACCGCGTTGCTTTTGTAGTATGTCAAATCCGTAAGTGGAGACGCATTCAGTCCATTTTTTTTTCCTGATTCATCACTCACCGCCATCACAAAACTTAAACAGTATCCTGCGTCCCGACACCAGTTTAAAACCGAATCGAAAGCACTTCCAAGGCCTCGTTGGCGTAAACAAACTGCGCCTCTGATGATGGATTTTGTTGAAATGACACAGGGGGGGAAAAAATGACACGGAAGACGAAAAAGTTCAGAAAAAGAAACACTCAGCAGAAAAAAAAAACAAAACTGAAAGAGATGGAGCTGAGGGGAGGTGTGTGGTGTTTTTTTTGAAGCTGATATAAAGAGCCATCAGTCTTCAGCTCCAAATGTTCCCATCAAGTAAACATCAATAAATATGTATGAAGGGAGAGGGTGAGGGGGAATGAGAGGGGGGAGAAGCATCAAGAAATCAAGAGGGGGAAGACAGAGAGGCAAATGGTGGAAAAGCCAGACTCCTTTCCTCACAGAGCAGTCGCAGTGGTTTAATGTCTTTAGACTGAAACATGTCTCTTCAAAGATAATAAAGATAGGTCACTAACTAATCTAAAAAACAGTGTAAAGGGTGTCAACAGCTTCATTACTCCATGGCATGGGTGTTCAACCACCTAAATTGAAACCCTCTAATCTAGAAATACCACAGTGAGCACAAAAAACACCTCAAGGACTCAAAGAACCTCCTCAAAGACCATTAAAACCACCTAAATTACTAAACCAATTACTGACTGACTCGTTTATGACCCCAAGATCCTCCAGACTGGTCACGAGAACCAACTAAAGGGTTTAAAGTTGCTCCTCAATGACCACTAACCTTCAAAAACATCACCAGAAGCCTAACCTAACCTCTATGATTATAATAATGATAATCTAATTGTTTTTTAAGAAACATTAATGAAGGAAACCCTCAATAAAAACCAACTAAGGCTATACTTGAAGAATTTCCATGTTGATCTGACCTGCCAGTTTAGAACGGCGGCCAAACTCTACATTTCTTCTCCGGGTCTGTAATATTTTTCAGCTTGCCATCCTGTCATCTTCTGGGGTCCTGTGTACAATGACAACATTCAGGTGAAAGACCCAAGAAATGTGTTATTTGGCCAGGGGTGGCAGGACTGTAGCTGTGATGGGCGTACTGGTCTGACTCCAGTCCATATGGCTGTGAGGTACAGCGAGGCCTTGGAGCTCCAGGCCTCAGGTCTGTTTGGCTTGTTCAGCTGAATTTTATCTGCTTCTCTGTCCCATAAAACCTTCCTATTGACAGGCAGCTCCACATCGACCCTCCCTCCCTCCTCCATATCCAGCCCACATTTTTCTTCCCTATGAGTATTAGTTTATTGAATAAGTGGCATCTGTTTTCCTGGCCCCGTCACCGTAAGGCGAGGTATTTCTCACTGACGCACAGCACTGATTTATACGCCGCTCTGACTCTCCCCGCAAAAAAATAAAGCTAAGCAAAAAATTTCCAATACATCCTCCGTCCCCCCCAAACACACACACAGAACTACAAACACACACATTACATCTCCTCGTCTTCCCTCCCTCTTCCATCCACGCTGTATATAATTAAGTTGGCAGATGTTATACACACTCAAACACTTTTACACTCTCTTCACTCTTATCCACACACTCCCGACTTTCTGTCACACACAAACGGCGCGATGATGAGACGACCGAAGTAATAAATTACGACTCAATGTCTGGTTTCGCCGGCGTCCTCTGGAAAAACTGCAACAACAAGTTTTAAAAAAATATGCTGTGTCATGTTCATCATGTTTAATCTATACAAGTGTGTATTACAAAACAGACATGTGAAGTTGTCAAAGTGTCTTTTCTGCTTGCCCTATCCAAAAGGAAATAGATGCAAAAGTCTAATTTTATCCTCTTTTAAGCTATCAAAGTGTACAGGAAACAATCTTGCAACCATAGCAGGATTAGCTGGACTCTATCACATGGCTGTAATGATGGCTACCAATGTTGGTAACAGAAAAAAAAAATGTTGTGACCATTGTTTAGAACAGGCATGGGGAACCTGTTCCACAAAGGGCTGGTGTGGCTGCAGGTTTTTGTTCCAACCAACCAATAGCACACAGTTTGACCAATCAACTCTGAAGACTGAGATCAGTTGATTAAATGAGTCAAATCTGGTGTGCTTGGTTGGAAAGAAAACCTGCAGCCACACCGGTCCTTTGTGGAATGGGTTTCCCGTGCCTGGTTTAGAAGATCAAAAAATAGATTTATTGACTAACAAAGTTGCCAAACAGCTTGTGCATTATAGTCTGAAAGTTTTGTACCTGAAAAATAAATGTGATTCAGGCCCCATCCACACAGATACACTGCTTCTCTTAAAACAATCTTTTTCTTACTTGTTTCCAGAAATATCTGCATCCACATGGATCCACTGAAAACGACCCAAAACGCTGCAGTACATATGCCAAGCCTGTATGTGGCGCTGTGACGGCACCACACCAATACACTAAAACCGTAAAAGAAGCCATGGGGCATGCACAAAAAGCACGCGCGGGTTACAAACAAACTCCAAACACAGGAAGAGGACGAATATGGGCAGCGTAAGTCTGAGAACAAGAGCAATTTCTGTAGTACGAGCACAAGTTTGTAGTCCGCCATTGTTGTTACGAGACGTGTAGCGGCGGCGCCTGAGGTTAAAGTTTAGAGAGGCGGGGCTACGACGTCATTGTTTCAGAAAAAAATCTGTTTTGGCCGACCAGACAAACACGCTAGGGCAGCGTTTCCAGATTTTCCCACGCTGGTACCCGTTTCCAAAAAAGACCATTTTCATCACCACCCCGAAAATGCCGTATCAATGTGGATGAGACGCCGAAACAATAAAACACTTATCCAGATCACGCCAGTTGGCTTGATCTGTTTAGAGAAATTTGATGGACGTTTCAATTCCAACTTTAGAATGGGATGCAATGGAAGTTTCAACTGGGAACAGGTTTGTCTTACCTGTCTGGATTCTGCGGACAGACGTGCATCTGCAGGAGGATCCTCTGGGTGAAGGTTTTGAAGCACTGGCCACACTTCCACAGGTGCCAGTCGCTGAAGTCGCTGCTCAGCTGGCTGGTGGAGGTTGGGCTCGCCAGGACCCGCTGGTTCTTTGACCCCAACTGGCCGAAACTGGGGTCCGACTGCACCCCGACCCCGACCTTGTCCAAGAGGGAGAAATTCCTTGGGCAGGGAGAGTGGGGGAAGACCATGGAGCGCATGAGGGCGGTTGACGGGGTGGAAGAGGAGGACGATGAGGAGGAGGAAGAGGAGGAGGGTTTGCCATTCTTGCTGAAAGACTGAAGGGATTCCTGCCTGGTCATGGCTTCCACCACCGTGCCTGGGACGTTTACTGGAGGTAAATCAAATATACAGAAATGTTTTTGGTCACACAGGAGTTTGGCGGTTTTAAGAGAATGTGTTTTGATGAAGGCTTTCACTAAATCTGTCCTGGACTACATCAGACAGAGGCAAAATGTGAAGCTCTTGATTTACCAACATATTTAATGTTCAAAAACCTCACTATGGTCACTTGTTCTGGTTGGTTCCTTAAAGACTTTTGCAGATGCAAGCAGTTGAAAATAGCTTCCTCAGGAGGGTCTTAGGGTCAGAATAAGGAGCTTAGATATCTACAAGGAACTGAATCTTGCGGTCTTGTGTAGTCTTCATGTTGAAAGGTGGAGTCCATTGAGGCAGACTCACAACCTACTGGAGGGCTTATACAGCATGTCTATCTTGGCTCAGTGAAACCTCCAGTGCAACAGCATACTAGAGCAAGTCAAGAAGGTGCTAAATGCAGAAAAATGGACTTGTCAGTGCAAGACAGATCTGGACAGATGATTAAAAATGGACAGACAGATGGATTAACCCACCTATTCTCTGTTCTAAGTAACGTGAGGTGGCCCTCGGTATGTCTATGTTTTATCTGTCACCAGGACAATTTTTTTGCCTGTGTGCTGTTTGATGAATAAAAGTAACTCGGATTTTGCTGTTGTGATGGAAACAGAAAGCCAGCCACAATGTCCTATAACTGAGGCCAGATCCACCCGGCTAGCCCGGGGCAAAATGCAGCTCCTGGTTCCAGTGAATGGAATTATGGGTTTAGTTAGGCTGTTTGGAGTCTGTTCGTTAGTACAGTTACAGTGACATGCTGTTCCTCTCCCTGACCACAGAAATGTTTCTCAAACGGAGGAGCTGCAGCTCAGGTCCCAAACTGGGCCTCCAGCCTGTTTTTGGTGGGTTACCACATGACGGCAGTCCCGGTGAGTTTAAATTTACTTGGACACACCCACAACAACATTTACTGTTACTATTACTGTAACTAATGCTCCTTTTACTCTTAATGATACTGCTACTCTTAAAATTATTACAACTTCTGGACCTCTTTTTCTATTTCTACTGGCAACAACAGCAATAACATAAACAACAATCATCATAATAATACTGCTATTGTTACTAGTTCAATTGCTGCCATTATTATTTCTGCTCTTACCTTTACAAATGCATGTACTAATACTAATACTGTCTACCATTGCTATCAGTGCCACTGAACACCCACTGCTACTTCCTCTGCAGGTGCTGCTGCTGCAACTAAAACTAAAACAACTTGTAATGACAGCATAAGTCCTACTACAGTACAAGTCCAGCCAGTGCGACTTTTACAAAGCTGCATGTATAACACCAACTTCTACACTCCAAACGATTACTTCTACCACTATACTACAACTGGTACTGTTCCTTCTGTTACCACAACTCGTATTAGAACGAGTATAAGAACATGAAAATGTTTCAGTGTTTTAATCCTTTTGCATTTGTCCTGTGTGGGACATATTCTGAGGGTTTTTATGTTGCGTGTGTTTTGTGAGACACTTCTTTTTTCTGTTAATTCTGTTTTGATAAGTGCTTTACAGCAAAAAATATGAACATAGAAGCTGGTAAGATAAGTGCATTAGGCAGATAAGATGAACAGATAGGACACAAAAGTGTTGCTGGTAAATAAAACAGTCAAGTACAATAACATTAACAAGAACAAAAAACATTATATGAAAGTGTGTAAATTAGATTTGGATGAACCAGCTGATGCCAGCTGTCCTCACTTGACCCAGAATTCAGCTGTGCTCTGGGCTGTGGTCTGACCAACTGACAGACCTGGACTTCATAATCGTTCATTATGTTTGAAATGACATTTAAAGCCCTTGTCTTACTTTAACTCACTGTGGATGGTTTCACTTTTCACTGTGTCAAACTGGTTTGCTTGGAAATACTTGGAATGTGGACGGGCAGGAAGCTGGATCATCCGACTGAGTGCTTCCCAAACGTTAACCAAGTTTTCAGTTCCTTAAAGTAAAACCATGTAACTTCTGGAGAAAGACAGGCGATTGTTGAGTCTCACTCCCAGGTTGTCAAATACTGACATTTTGGGTTAGTCATACACAACAATTAACGAGCTGACTGTTGAGTCTCATTGTGGCTCGGCTGCAGCCACTGGTCCAAAATGTCAGTATTTGACGACCTGAGACTCAACAATCAATTACCTTTTTTTCCCCAGAAGTTACACTGTGTCGCTTTGAACTTAATCAGGTACTAAACATGGAAGGAAATGACAAATTACTGTATTGTACTTGAGACAGGAAGACCTTTGGGGGTCAGCACAGAGGGGTTTCTATATATTTTTCCAGTTCTCCACTTTCTGGAGTCATTTTTCCTTCTTTCTCTAGTACCTGCAGAATATCTCATTTGGATGTTCGGATGTTTAAAGACATTCCCTGCAAAAATCCAACAAGGCTCTGTTTTTTTTTCTCCTCTCTCTAACATTCCCATGCTGCCTCTCTGCAGTCTGGTCATCATAACCATTTTCCATCCTTCATCAGCTCACCTCTGCCATCAGGCCACCAGGCTCCATTGATCCTCTAATAACCTTATGAGGAGATAATTACACCATCTGTAAGTTGCCCGACGGCGCTATCGACGGCCGCGTTACGCGCCGCTCGCCAACACTTAATTCATTTTGCAACAAACATCTCATATACAAAAAATGCAAGTCAATACGGGTTTGGGCTACGCATGAAATGCATCATCAAAATGGGAGAATTATGCAGATGCAGTTTGCAACATTGCAGAGTCTGTGTTTTCTTTCTTTGTGTGGGGTGTGTTCTCCACCAGAGAGAGGTGTGACATGAATACAAACTGACCACAGACCCCGGCTCGGTGATGGAGCAGAGCGCAAAGTTTTAAAAGCAACTTTTCAAGCCTTAAGGAAGTGAGTGAGTGATACTAAAGAGAATTGGGGTGGAGTATTATGCTCTATCTGTACATCAGTCTTCCTGTTCATCTATCAGTTCCAGCCTCACTTCTTCGTCTTTTTCTTCGTCATAATGAGAACCATATGACGGCCCCTCCCAGCCATCCTGTCTTTTATTTTCTGTTTATATCCGTTTCTCTTTGTCATTGGGTTTGACAGTATGTACATTGCGTTCGTCAGCAGAATAAAGTCCAGCAGCGCCACAGAAAACACATAATCTGTCCACAAATTGCTTTAGGAGCACGCATGCATGCACACTGGAGAGCATGAACTCTGATGTCCTCAAAATCAAAAGATTCTCTCAGAGTCACTTTGAAGCAACACAGATGACGAGTTGAGCTTGTGGCACACGCGAAAAAACATGTTGCAACATGATCAAATTATTTAGGAATTTGATTTATGTACTGGCAAAATTATATACTGTACTATACACTGAGAATTATTTTAATCAAGGCTGGCATTATTCTGTATCTTTGTTATTGTCAATATGAATAGACTAAAACCATTGGTTCCTACAGACAGTGGACATATTTTAGCTCACAGATATGCAACTTTATTTTTTAAGAAGGCTCAGTAATTTTATCAATCCAGATTTGGTGCTCTTGAGTGAAAATAAACTACAGTGTGAGAGTTTGGAGCACCAGTGACATTTTCAGAATTTTACAAGAGAGACAAACTTTTCATTGACAACATATTGAGCGATACTTTATGATATCCATATTTTTAACTACAAAAATACAACTTTTTAGCCAAAACGTCACTTACGCCTGTTTCGCTCCAAACTCAATTGAAGGTTTTCACTTACGCCTTTTCATTTTCAGCGTTTATTTTAAAAAGTAACTATTATGGGGACCATATTTTTTTCACCGTTTAATAGAGCTCATCAAACCCTTAAAACGATGTGCTTTGAATTATTAAAATGCTTTGATACACACACAATATTTCAAAAGTTAATTCGCAGTTGGTTAATAATAACTGACAGCCATATCTTTTATACTAATGCATTTACATGTGTATTGCTATATTGTCATAAAACTACTAGAACAACTACATGTGAAAAAGTTTGACTCCCCTGTTTGTGTGTGTGCTCCCTCTAAGTGTGTCTCGGTCCTCTTCTCTTTACTGCTATGAAGTATTGTTTAGATTATGTTGCCAAAGCTTTGTTAGTAATCAATAATGATAAGTTACCAGAGATATTTAAGTCTTATAAAATCAATAGAGGCGATTATAATAACGGTAATAATAATATGTCAAATAAAGAAGAGACGTGGCTATGAGGCGCAGAGGAGTTTACTGCAGAGGTGGACAAAATGTCTTCTTCTTCATCATCATCATCATCATCCCCCTCTTTCTGTTTTCTCAACGCTTGCTCCTCTTCTCTCTATCTGTCCTTTACACTTTTTATTGACTCTACACTTGTCTCCTCTTATATCCTCCCTGTTTTCTCCTTTCCTCCTCTCCTGTCCTGTTCTCTCTCACTCACAGCATTTTCTCCTCCCACCCCTTTTTGTCTGCTTCCTCTCTTCCTCTTTGTCTTATGTTCCTATAAAAACACAACTCATCTCCACATTACTGCTGCTGCACGCCGGAGGGCATCAAGTTAGAGGAGAAAAGAGAGGAAGGCAGAAGAAATTTATTACAGAGAAGTGAGTGGGTAAAGGAGAAAGAGGAAGAGAAGGATGGAGGGAAGAGGAGGAGGAGGAGGAGGAATATGAAGAGGAGAAAGACAGTGAGGAGTCCCCCTGAAGTGATTTTTCCTCTTCTGTCAGTGCACACGTTGTTGTTGTTAGGCGGCGGCCGGGCTGCACAGCGTCAAGCCGACAGGCTGTGATTGGATGGAACGTGCATGAGTAAACAACCACGGGGTGGGTGTGCTTTGATAGTGTGTGTGTGTGTGTGTGTGTGTGTGTGTGTGTGTTTGCAGGGCGTGCATGTGTGTTTTCTTTGTTGTATGTGGTTTGGCTCTAATGTGCTCTCTGTTCGTCTTTAATGTGTGTGTGTGTGTGTGTGTGCATGTGTGTGTGTGTGTGTGTGTGTGTGTATGCGTGCATTTGAATTTACTTAAGTGAATGAAACCTTATGGTCACATGTTCCGGCAACATAATACGGTTATAATTCAGGCTACAGTTTCTGTTAATTATTTTCTTTTAATTTTCTCCATTCATATACTTGAGTCCACTTCCACGGTTTCATCTTGTTCGTTTTAAATCGTAATCAGAACAAGTTACTTTTCGTTAAATTTACAGCTTCATCATGTGTATTTGTTCTCAATTTCCTTCATTTGTTTCTGTTTTTAAAAGACGCGGGTGGGTTTTTAGTTTCGGTTGTTTTTTGTTGTTTTTGTTCACTAGAATATTTCTAATCACTGTTCACTTCATGTGTGTCATTAAATGCCACAGTTGCTCGGTAACATGATGGTCTGTCACAGTAGGGTTAGCCCTGGAGCTAATTTGTCTGAATGAAAATTTTACTCGGGATGGATCATTTTAACAAACCAGTTGCTCCATTTCCTGTGGATTCAGATTTGTGGCTATGTGGTCGTTGGTTCAAATCTCTGGTCTTACACTGATGACAAACAGGCTGCTTCTTTCTGTTACATTTCTCTAATAATTGTTGCTTTATCTTGGCTTAAACAGCCACAAAACTGTTTTGTTTCCATGCAGCTGGTTTAGGATCTGCAGCAGTCATTGACAGACATGCTTTGTGGGCTTCATTGGCAAATTGCACGTTGAAGCACACAATACAGAAGATAAATCCAGAGCTACAGGGAGCTACGGCCTGACTGGACAGCTCCCAGTCTGAATGTGCTCACTTTTTTTGCATTAATAAAGGTCAAAACTTTAAATGTCTGCTCCACTGAGGATACAAAGTCACAGTCCTGTTGTCTCCAGCGCTGAGTTTTGACGCCACACTCATCCTTTGTGGGCACAATCAGCAGATAACGATGCCATGGAAAACCCAAATGCAGTTAGTAGCTAAATGTCTTTAATTTAGAGCAGAGCTGCTGTCCTTCAGTGTGCACAAAAGAAGTGTAATCTAATTTCACTTCATTTGGATGTGAACATACTTTTTTCACTGCAGGGTGGAACAAAAGCAAACCCGTTCAGCCTTTGTTTGCCCTGTGTTTGTGTGTGTGTAGGTACACAATATGACTGTGTGTGTTTTGTACATGTGCATACTGTATTTGAGGACTACATGGACAGAGACAGTTTAAGCCATCTAAAACTGGGGCCATTTTGGCAATTTTTATTCTTTGAGTTTTTGTGAGTTGAAGCACAGGACTGATTCCCGATTCTTACGCTAGCAGTAGCATGTGCTAATGTATACGGTTTATGTATCACTATGGCTATGGAGTGTTTTTATGGAGTTTAGGAGGAGCTGAATCTGAACAGCCCGTAGGAGCACCGTTTTACCAGTGGGTGGGCTGCAGAGACGATGCAGGACTCGTTTGCTTTCCTCATTCTCGGAGTTGGTAGGCTCAGGTAGGACCAGTTTATATATGTAGAGACCAGAGAAAACGTGTTTTGCGTAATATAGGATCTATTTCACTGTGCATGCATTAATAACAAAGACATCATGGTTGAACGCAATGTGCACCGCTAGACCTAAAACCTGCAAATATTAGCTTTAATCTGCAGGCTGACATATAAGACATATAAAGTTTAATTTCTCTCCCAGGACACGAGGCAACAGGGTGTGAAATTGCACTAAAACAACAATTACTTTGAAAGCTCTCTGACTGGCTCAAGCTTCAGATTAGCTTTACCTGAATTTAATTTATTTTTTTTCACTTGCTTTTTGCATTGTATACTATATATGTAGCTGAGGTGAAAAAAATTAAGTCATTACTTTTACAAATGATGTCAATACTTTTGGCACAAGATGGAAAGTGAGAAGATCAGCAAAGTCATCAGGGTTCATCCTTTGAGAACCATGAACTGTCTGCACCACATTACATGTCAATCCATCCAGTGATCATCAAAACATTTCACTTTGGGTCAACATGCTGTACCAATCAACAGACATGACCATCATGTCAGCTACACAGCTGATGTAGATAGAAAAATTCTGTTTTAAATTTGCGTTGAAATTAGAGAAAAAGATTTTAGTAATGTATCGTCAAACCAGGTCCTCATAAACATAGTAATACAAACGCATGTGTGTGTGTGCTGAGGCCGCTGCAGTCCTGTCATGATGAACGATGTCATGTAAAAGAGTCGTTCCATCTGTAAAACAAACCAGTTTGTGGCCAAACGTCTCTAATTTGCAATCAGCACGATCTCATTTGACTGCGACTGTGAAAGACGAGCTCCTAATTCAATTCATTTCAATTTAGATTCCAAAGATTAAAACTCCTCCTTCATGTTTTGTTTTTTTGCTCCATAATTGTGTAAGAAGAAGAAGAAGAAGAAAAAAAAGACTCAAAGTTTCGTTTTTTCCTCCCCTGCAGGGAGTTACTCTGTCAAATCCACAGAAAAGAACAGTTTGAATGGAAAAGATATAAACAGACTGACTGAGCAGAAAACTAGAGGAGATGTAAACAAATATAAATTAGTGACAGAGAGACAGAGGATGGACAGAGGGGAGACAGCGGGAGGAGAGAGGAGGACACAGAGACAAAAAGAAAACTGTGAGGAAGACTTAAGCAGCATTTAAATGTCCTGAAAAACTCAAAAACAGCTGGAATCACGAAAATGTCAACTTTCGCCAAACAGCCTGACTTTGAGCGTCATCCATATCTGTTTAAGAGGCGATGCAGCATTCATATCTGTATAATTTTCACATGTAATGACTGTTGTGAACGAGCCTCTGAATGCCTCTGAATGCAACACAGATCATTATGCATGCATTGGTTTTTGCAGGCTGTAAAATTTACGGTTGTTTTGTCGAAAAATCACAGTAAATGTTTATTCTGGAAAAAAAAAATGTTTTGACCTGCAGAGGATAGAAATAACTGGAAGAGACATCCAAAGATTCACAAAAGACACATGAGCTGAAAACTTCAACGAGCTAAGGTAAAACACAAACTGTTCCCTCGCAGCCATTGTCGAACCGTTTCAACGGGAGCCTTCTTTAACTCCGGCCAGAAAAGTAATGCGTTTATTCAAAATGAGTCATTTGCTTTTGTTTTATGGCCTGAAAATTGTCAAACTGAACGAGAACCAGGTGGGTTTCAGAGTTACAACACGAACATCACCAAATTGGAGGTTTCATGAATCAGCCCAACAAAAAGATGGGACAATCCTGGAGGACTGATCGAGATGGAGGCTCACAAATGTGTCCGTTTTTCGCTTGGAGAGGAAGAGGAAGATGGGAGGTTCAGTGGAAAAAACTCTGGTGTTGCTTTGAGGAGGGAAAACGGGGAGGAAGGGGCAGTGCAATGACACCAGGCCACAGAGAGCCTCCATTTTAGCAAACAAGAGACCAGTTTTGTTTTGACTGGCTCTGCTGGTCAGACAAATAAATTAGAAGTTTGTTAAAAAAAAAGAAAAAAAAGAAAAAAAAAAGAATTGCGTTCACTGCGCTGTTTTTGTGGCGGGCCAAAAGCTTTCTTCCAGTCTAAGAGTTTAAATACTGTCCATCATAAAATTACAGCGACATCCAAAGAAAACTGGATTTTTTTTCCCTCCTGTAGACGGACCAGTTGCAGAGTCCAGAGATTTGGCTTATGTTATACATTGCGTTACATTACATCTGCATCTTAAAACATTTAGAGGATTTTTTCATCTGCATTCAGTGTTTTGTCACTTAGAGGATGAACCTTCTGTCACTTTGAGCAAATTTTCCAAACTATAGCTAGTGTCAGTGTTTCATATTTACAGATGCATTACACAGCATTTCTCTGCTCTAGAGGCAAACCCTATTAAAGAAAGAAGAGTTGCATTCTCTCACAGTTTTCGTCCTGAGCGATGCACTGAAGCGGGATGCCGAAGAAGGAAGTGTAGGAGTCGTTGTACCAAACCAGCAGCTCTGTCCCTCTGGGGATGTCCATACATGCTCTGTAGAAGATACAGGACCTGCAAGAAAACAAGATAAGTGCCACAAAAATAAGGTTTAATTATTGTTATTGTCTCATATCTGAAAAGAGACAAAATCATCAAGAAAACCACAAATATCATCCTCATCCTCATCCTCATCTATAAAGCGTTCCTCTGACTGCAGACGGGACAGTGTGAGGTGTCAGTGACTCTGTCCAGGTCTTAACTTTGGAAATGCCTCGTCTGATAAGAGCCGGGTTTCACATCTGACCAAACCCAAATGATTTATGGGAAATATCTGGTGTCTCTCACTCTCTTTGGGCCAACTAATGACCACGGTTGTTGTTAAAGCACGCAGCCAGGGGAGCTGACGGTTCCTGGGTCACACCACCGCTAAAATAACATCTCATCCGCCCAAAAACATCATTCTAACAACATGAGCAAACTCCGTGTTCAAAACCACATTTTCGTATCCAGCCCAAACTATTTTAAAACATTAAAACAATTTCCCACATGGCTTTTTTTTCCTCCCACCGGGGTGGCAGGGTGTCAGACAGACTGAGAGGTCACGGGTTCAACTCCCGCACGACTCCAATGTTTTCCTGCCAAAGTGCCTTCAAGCCAGAAAACTAATTGCTCTCTGCAAACAGCTTGAGACAGCCACTTAAAGTGAGGAGAAATGATATCTAATCCAAACCATAACTGCTTTTTGATGTCCAGATAATTCAAAACACATTGAGTTTCCGTGTGTGAGAAACGTTCAGCTAATGAAGTTTGACTTCGCTTCACTAAAACGCCTCTTGATGCAATCAGAAGCCCCATTTAACCATCCAAACCTGCTCAGTCAACACATGTTCAAATATAAACGACCAACCACACTGATGGTTTTTAACCCTGTAGCCCTTTACCAAAGAATCGTGCTGATTTGAATGTCCTGATAACCATTTTCTAAATCAGACAGTTTTTTTCTTTGGTTTATTTTTTGGATCGATTTCCTAAGGAAATCCCATTTGATTCCCATTTGATTCTACGAAACATTCAAAACTTTCTGCAGAGAGATATTACATCACAGTCACTAGTCAGACTCTTTATTTTTCCTGTCAGCGACTCTCGAGGGAAGATGGGACAATAAACGGCGAGAGAGAGAATTTGAGTAGGATAAATAACTAAAGAGGAGAAAAAACAAATACAAAGAGAAAAATGCCAAAAAAGAAAAGCCAAAGCAGGAGAAGGGGGAGGAGGAAGGTCAGCTGTGTGATATGATCCTTATCTATGACACACGAAGCTAAAATACAATGACAGAAGAGCAGAAAGACAAAGAGAACTCTAAAGAAAACAGAAGTAGAGAAATACAGATGAGATTTATTATAATTATTATCACCTAGAGAAACAGCTTTCAGTCAATCTCATAAAGTTTCTATTTTGTTGCCGTTGTCTTGATTTACAGTCAATACTCAGGATCATGGGTGCACCAGTTCTACACTGTACGGTGGTGAAACAAACTGATGGTGACAATTACTGGCAAGGATTTCTCTTATGTCATTAGACACTTGCGTCACCCAGCACAGAACAGGACCAAGATCTAATTTGTTGCACAGTAGTGTTGCAGTAGACTGACTGTCAACGCCCTCAAGAAATCAGAGCATGTATTAAATCATGATGTGACGCTGTCTGACACTGCATTCAGACAGTGCATTAGCAGTAATTCCCACTCAACTGTCTGAATTTAGCTGTATCTACAAAGAAATATAAAAAATAAAAAACACATATAGAAATGTAAAATCCAAGGCAAACATTGTGTCATGTAATTCTATTTATTATTGCAAAAAGCAGTATTTCACATACGCACAAAAATGTGTAATGATGCGTTCATAACAGTGAGTGCAGAGCAGTTATGTTTGAGGAGAGCAGAGAGAAGTCAAACTGAGCCTGCTGAAGATCTGGGTTTGAGAGAGAGAGAGAGAGAGAGAGAGAGAGTGTGTGTGTGTGTGTGTGTGTGTGTGTGTGTGTGTGTGTGTGTGTGTGTGTGTTTTATTAATTCTTTCCACACCGGGGGAAGGGGTGGGGTGGTGCTGGACCCATGTGAAAACACAGCCGGGAGGGACGGAGCTATAAATCAAACATACCCAATGACCTCCCAGGATAAAAAGAGAACGTGGGGTCCACAAACATGCAGCGGCTTGTATGTATTTAAAACAAATGTATGTGTTTAATACATACACGCTGCTACATTCAGGCGGGGCCGTGTTATAAATCAAACACATCCAACAGGCTCTCAGGTATGAAAAATAAAGACCCCTGCTGCCGTACAGCAGCATGGTTGAGTTTAAAATCGCTCGTCTGGTAGATCAGTAGGACGCATTATCGTCAGCTTCTCTGATCTGTCCTGTTTTCATACAAAGAAAAAATAGATTTATAATCAGCTTTTAAATAATAGCATACATATGACTGGTGTGAGGTCATAAATCAAACAACCCAAATACCTTACAAGGTGTAATAATGTGTCTACACCCATAAAAACATGTTTATCTAAAGCATTCATGCTGGCAAAGCGTAACAAAGCCAGTCCACAATTTCAGTGTGGTCTGGCACAACTCAGAGGCTATTTTCTGGGGTTTGTAAAGTCTACATCCAAAATGACTTCACAGGCAATTAGATTATCCTCTGACAATTTAGAACCGTAAAATACAGCAACAGCCAGTGATTTCGACTTTTATCAAAGCTATGCATCAGCGGAAAGAAAACATCTCAACGGAGAAAGAACGGACCTTTGAACTTTTTCTCAAAACTTTCAAGATGAGCGGAGACCAATTTCCAACTGAAAGGAGTGAAATTAATGCAAAAAGAATGCAATGCAGCTACAGGACGGGCTGGAGTTTGGATAAAAGAGTCAAGTGTTACTCCTTTAGACAAATCTGGGTCTCTTGATGCTAAGAGAAGGACACTAAAGTCCAGAAGTCCAAGAACAAACCAGGTGTTAACATTAACATTTACATGCACACACTTCAAAAGTTTACGGTAAACAGGATAATCATTTGATGGACCTGTCTGTGACTGTGTCCTGGCATGGGCAGGTCTTACCGGTTTTTCTGAGCCTTGACAAAAAAAATCTCATGAGCACACACACCTTTAAAGGGGAAGTCAATTTCCCAAACTTTACATGTTGGGTTTAAGGTAATATCCCTGTCTTTTTCCGGAGGACCCATATTTCTGCTTAGATTATAGCACAACCACAGGTCTTAACCAGCAATCAAATTTAGGACCACCACATTTAACCTCAGCTCTAAATCATACTAGCTGTGAGCTACGTAGTACACCTAATGTTCGGCTTCAGCTAAGACAAAGAAATATCGAGTGATGTGTACTGGAGGTAATTAGTCTGCCAAACAATGCAGGGCAAGTTCATTGTTGTCATACTTGTGTGATGATGGCATTCGCTTACTGGCAAACTCAAAGAGTTTCCATAGTTATTACCTGTTGAATTGGCCCTGCCCAGTCATTGTTGTCATACCCATCTCTGCTGCTAAAAGGATGAACTGACTTTATGTACGAGCTGGGACTTGAATGCACTTTGAGAGTTACGCAGCAAGACTTTTATCTGGTGAGTGCATGAAAGAGATAATAAATGCAAAAAATAAGTAATGAGAACTACAAAAACATACAAAATATGTCTGTATATGTAGTCTACAACCTACAAACTGTTTATTAATGATCCACAGATGTCAAATGCTCATGCCTTTGTCTCTGATGAACCACAGTATTCCATGGCTGTTTTCAGAGTAACAAACAGTGAAATATATGCTATGACCTGAACCAAAAATACTACAAAACTGCAAAAGAGAAGAAAAAGGCTAAAACCACCTCAGGTAAGTCCAGCATGTTCTACAATGTGAAGAGTGAATGGTGGAAAGAATAGAAAGCTAGCAGTGCAAGAAAGCTCATTTTATTTATTATAAGTTGGAACATTAAAAACAAATATTTGTTCTGTTTGCTATTTTTATTATTTATCAAATTATTTTATTTCTGTTTACTGAAACAAGGTTATTTATGTTCGTAAGTGAAACAATGCCATTTACTATCCTACATGATAAACTGTAATCTGGACTGTTAAAGGAAAGTGCAGCGCTTGATTTGTGGTAATTAACTTCTTTATTTACCTCTTGGTTTCAGTATAATGATTTTGCCTTGTTTCCTTAAACCCAACAGGAACCAGGATGGCAAAATCCGGTGAGTCTAACAAGATTTCATGTCACAGATATGGTCTGTCAGTGAGGAGGAAGACATTAATGAAATGCGCTACAAGAACAGAAAGTAGGTCATGTAACAAAGACGAATGAAGGCAGTGGGCCAAAACTAGTATACTGTACAACAATTGCACAGGGAGAAAATGGAAAGTTGACAACATTACAGTTGTTGTGTATAACATTTTAATATGATAATAGCACCTTTCAAATGATTGTGATTGCATAAGTGATGTATTTTTGTTCTTTCTGTTTGTATGTTAAGTGTTTGCCTTGTAATGCAAGAAAAATGAAGGAGAAATCTGACATTGCTGTTAATGTACTCTGGTGGGTTTCAATGAACTGAACACACTCAGCATTGTCCTGTTAGTCAGCTGCATTGGTTCACACACATCATTATTTTACTATTTGACCTAGAAAGCAATAAGGGAATATAGCCAGTAGAGTTTCTCTTCAAACGTTGAAAATAAAATTAAACTTTCAGAAAAGAGAGGCACATGGGAATGTGTTTCTGACCTTGGCTGTGAGTCTTGGTAATTTGGGGTTTACGCAATCAACCATTAGAGCCTTTTGTTTTCACATATATTGGCTAAGGTTGTCAACTGAGATGGGAACTCCTTGTACACAAGTCAAATGGGACACTGGAATACTTGGTTCAGACAAGATTTTTTTTTTCACCAGCACCCATCTATTATCCAGACAGATAGCTGTAGCATGATGTCATAATAGTAGAACCTGCTTTCATGCATGAATATTGAGTTCAATGGATCTCTGTACTGTGGCAGGGCTGACTCATAACATTGCAATTAGATAATTAGCATCAATTCTGCAGCTCTACAGAGAAAACCGGCAGCCCCAAGCTGCTATTTTCATCAAATACAGCTTTGACAAACCCATTATAAACTACCTGACAACTACCATACAAAGTGAAAAGCATGTAGGCCTACAATAGTATAGAATCTCAAGGATAGCAGCTTTCTGAATTTGAGACAAATGTCACAGTATGTGCAAATGTACGAACATGTAATTCCAAATTCAATCATTTTAATATACATAATTTTATAATGTTCTAACTTGAGCAAGTGGTTCATTACCTAGAACATTATAGAATATTAACAGAACAATAATGGAGAGAGGGAGCAACCTTGATGTGCTGAAGTCCTTTTTTCATAAGAACAAACTTCTGTGTATTTAAAATGATGAATGAATGAATGACTGAAATTAATGAAAAGACAATAATGATTATTCCTACGGGGGATTCTGAAAATTTGCTTTTGTTCTTGTTGTTTTGCAGCATCTGAAGTCAGAATTGTGCTGTTTGGAAAAAGTAAGAATGAAAAGATAACACTGAGCAACTTCATCACCGGCGAAAAACATCATTCTCATCATGCTGCGGAAATCAAGCAACACATTAATAAGCAGAGAGATAGGAGGAAAAAGTCCTACACAGTGCTAAAGACAGACAATGTTTTCAGTAAGCCTGTGGATAGAGTGAAACACCAGATGAGGACGTGTGTGGCTCAGAGCCACCCTGGACCAAATGTTCTGCTGTTGTTAGTGAAGCCTTCTGACTTTACTGAGAAAGACAGACACACATTTGAATTCATCCTGAGTCTCTTTGGACAAGATGCCTCTAAACACTTGATCATCTTGACACAAAATGACAGAGGAGAGAACTCCTCGGTGAACCAACTCATCCAAGACTGCAGACAACAGCAGCGCAGAATCAACCTGGATGAAAAAGGTTTAACAGACTCTAATCTTCAAGATTTGATGGAAACAGTGGAAAACATAGTGAGTGAAAACAAGGGACGATATTTAAACTTTACTGAGGACACTGAGCCAATGGTAGCACCCTCTTCTAAAAACTACACTGAAGAGACTGATCCCAGGGTAGCACCTGACTGTCCAAAAACACCTCTAAATCTGGTACTCTGTGGGAGACATGGAGCCTTGAAGAGTTCTGCAGCTAATGCCATTCTGGGAGGAAGAAAGTTTGGCCCGTCTGCGGACTCATCAGTGTGTGTTAAAAATGATGCAGAGGTGTTTGGACGGAAGGTTTCCGTGATCAAGCTCCCGGCCTTGCATGGCAAACTTCAAAAGGGAAAGAATGAGGAATCATCCAAGTGTCTCTCTCTCTGTCATCCTCAGGGAGTCCATGCCTTCATCCTGGTGCTACCTTTAGACCCCCCAAGTGAGGAAGACAAAAAGGAGTTGGAGACAATTCAAATCACTTTCAGCTCTAGAGTCGATGATTTCACCATGATTCTTTTTACCGCATCAAATCCTAGCTCTCAAGTGGTTGCAAAGTTTCTACTGGAAAACACCGACATCCAACAGCTTCTTCAGAGCTGCAGTGGGCGACATGCTTTCTTCAACGTCAAGGATGAGCAGCAAGTCTCTGAGGTGTTGCATGCTGTGGAAAAGATGAGCGGGGGACGTGGCAGCTTCACAAAAAATCTGCTCCACAAATCTTCGAAAGTTGCAAGACATGCATCTTTTTTACCGGCAGATCAAAAACAGGGTATTCACAGGATGGAGGGTGGTAGAAGGTCTCTCAGGTCTGTCGGGATGGCACAGAGTAGAGAGTCTGCAGGAATGGTGCAGAGCAGAGGGTCTGTCGGGATGGCGCAGAGTAAAGAGTCTGCAGGAATGGTGCAGAGCAGAGGGTCTGCAGGAATGGCTCAGAGTAGAGAGTCTGCAAGCATGGTGCAGAGTACAGAGTCTGCAAGGAAGGTGCAGAGTACAAAGTGTCTCAGGATGGTGCTGATTGGGAAGACTGGTTGTGGAAAGAGTGCCACTGGAAACACCATTTTGGGAAGACCATGCTTCGACTCTAAAGTCTGTCAAACGTCTGTGACCAAGCTCTGCAAAAAAGTAGAGGGAGAGATTGATGGGCGACCTGTCGCTGTGGTCGACACACCCGGCTTGTTCGACACAAGTCTGTCCAGTGATGTCATTACACTGGAGATTATGAAATGCATCAGCTTGTTGTCTCCTGGACCTCATGTGTTCCTATTAGTGCTGCAGATTGGCCGCTTTACACAAGAAGAAAGAGAGACCGTGGAGCTGATCCAAACAATTTTTGGCAACAAGTCAAAAGACTTCATCATTATTGTCTTCACCAGAGGAGATGATTTAAAAGGACAAGCAATAAAGAGTTACATTGAGGAAGATACTGAAGGCTCACTCAAAAAACTGACAAGTGAATGTGGAGGAAGATACCAGGTGTTCAATAACAACGATACGAACAATCATGCTCAAGTCCACCAGCTTCTGACCATGGTTGAGGCAATGATGAGAGAAAATGGTGATGGCTACTACACCTCAGAGATGTTCGAAGAGGCGGAGGCAGCCATACAAAAGGAAGAGAAGAAGATCATGAAGCAGAAGGAACCAGAGATACAGAGGGAGCAGATATATGCTGAAAGACAATATAAAAAAAAAATAAGAGAACTAATATCTAAATTTGACCAAGATGAGACAGTTCAAGACAAGGAGGAACAAATGAAAAAAGAGGAGGAAAAAAGGGAGAGAGAAAAAGAGAGAGAAGAGAGGGAACAAGAGGAAAGGAACACGAAAAGGCAGGAGGACTTCAAACGACAGGAGTGGGAGCGAAAACATGACTCTGTGGAGAAAAAAATAAAAGATGAAACAGGAACACAGGTGCTTGCTGAAATGACGTTATTAAGACAGACCAAAGCAGATGTGGAAAAAGAAAAAGAGGCTTGGGAGCAGGAAAAAAGGGAATGGTGGGAGAAACAATATCAAGAAGAGGAATGGAGAAGAGAGGAGGAGCAAACACGCCTTAAAAAGCTCAGAGAGGAATATGAGCAGGAATTAGAAATACATGAAAACATAAGAAAAGAAAAAGCAAGAATTAGAAGGGAACAAGAGGAAAGACAACTGAAAGAAGAACAAGAGAACTATAAGAAGAAATTGGAGGAAATAAGGAGGAAACACGAAGAGGAGGCCAGAAAGCAAGCTGAACAGCACAATGAATTCGTTCACATATATAGTGATATCAATTATTTTTCAGCTGAGAAGGAAAAGTATGGAAAGGAACTGGAGGATCTGAGGCAGAGGAAACAAAAACAACATGAGCTGATAATAGGGCAGCTGTGCAGAAACCGAGCGCACAAGAGAGACTTTGATAAAATGAAGAAAAGACACACAGAAGAAATGCTTAAAGGGACGTATTATGACGAAGAAATCACTGCGCTAGAGAGAAAGCATGAGGAGGAAATAAATCGATGGGTAGAGGAAAAAGCCAAAGGAGACAAGTCTTGTTGCATATTATGAGACATTTCGGTTTTGGCACAGTTTCAGCTGCATAACTGAAACTTTGTTTTGATGACTTGAGTGATTTGATTAGTTGTTTGTAATTGTTGTATATAGTTGGCCTGCATCAAGTTGTTCAGATTACTTTCTGTAATCAATGTCTGACTTAAAACAGGATGATAAATAATGCTGCACAGTTGTACAGAGTAAATATCTGAGTAGTTAACACTGTTTAATTTTATTATAGTGTTATACTATCATTTAAAATTCTAAACTTTTACATTGACAGTTAGTTATAGTGTTTATGATTATAGAAGGTTAATACTGTATTGTGTCATTTGTCACTACATGCTATATTATGTAAAATGTTTTTGAGTTATCAAGAATGTTCTCTGAAGAATCTGCAAATATATTTTTTTGGTTCTTATGAATACACTTGCTATTTTAAAAAAAAATGTATATAGATGAATAAAGTGCTTTAATCTTCTCATTCTGCTGCATTTTTCCCCTCATAGAGCTGGAGCATGAACTTGAGCATTTTCTAGTCCTTTTTTATTGAACTACTCATTATGATTTGAATGTGTCATGCTATACTATGATGACACCATCAGCGTCTATATACCTCTAATTCACTATGCAACAACTAAGAGGGTTACATAGTTTAGATTTTTTGTTTTTAGTGAAAATTGGAAAAATATTATTCACATGCGAAACTGCAGAGGGACAAATTTGACTGTGGTAATTAAAGGTAAAGAGACAAATCTGCTGAGGCATTTACTGATGAAAACAAAATATTCTGCTACTGCACTTCTCGCAGACAGGGCAGAAAGAGCTGTCACAATTTTACTTCTAAATATATGTACAGATGGTAATGGACAGTTATGAGTAAGCTTACTTAAGTGTACTTTAAAGTGTGAAAGAATTGGCTATAACTTTCATTTTTTGTAGTTTCGTACATTTTAAGTCTTTATCTGGAGGGTGCTTTTGCTGCAGTTAGTTCTTAAGATACTTTTGCTGCAATACTTGACTTGTTTACTGGAGCACGAAATCATCTGACACATTTCATGCTCGGTCTTGTGGTTTATCTGAACATCCTGTGAACAGGTTTTACCTGTTTCAGCATTTACAGTCAACACTATGCAGTGCAGGGCAGAGTTTGCTTGGTTACAGCATCAACAATGTGATCCAACTGTATAAAGAACTCTTACCACAGATTGGATTAAATCAGGATGTTGATCTGTTTCACCATTCATACTCACATTCATTAACCACAGTTGACTCATTACATACTTTAACTTCTGTCATCTAAAGAATGTGAAGTGATGGAGCAGTCAATCAACCCTGGTTGTTTCCTTCTCATTAACGATGCAGAGTCCTGCCTCCAAAACCAAAAAAAAGGTATGCTGAGGTGACTTGATTTCCTTGTAAGCTTGCACTCTCATTTATGAGCTTTTATGAAGAGGGACACGACACACATTCAGCGGGTGAGTACTCTCAACAAAGTAAATCAAACAAATGAATAGAAATACATAGAATCAATGTACTGTATGTATTATTAAAAGGACTGCTTAAATTGCTCAAAACTGTCAACTGATAATCACCATTGTTAATGTTCAGATGTTCAGGCTTGGCGATAAGATGGACCATGCACAAACCAACTGAATCTTTACTACTCTGTTTTTCATTGTTATCATGTTGTGTCCCAATAGATCTCCTGTCGTACACCCGCGCGTTTCCACCAAGTGAAAATATGGCACGATCAGCGACTGCAGTTCGAGGTGAGTATAGTAGGCTGGTATTCACACCAAGCAAATGCCTGCTTTACAACAACACAAGGGGCTGGGTTTGAGAGGCGTGTTGCTTCACACACAGACTCGAGTCTTGAGTTACAGATCAGGCACTTTGAAAGACTACCCAATGCCAAAACAAAAAAGTATAAAAGCAAGAAGACAGAACTGGTCACAAGATGACGCTGTCATAGTGCAGGCACCACTTTGGACTGTAAAACGCCAATGTGACAACAGCAAGTAGACTTTTTTCAACTTTTTTTTTTACAGTTGGGCCTTCAGCAATCCAGTTACATCCATGATTAAGCGTGAAATTGATTTAGCTTTTACCCACCACTGCAGCAGCTCATACTATAAGGCAGGCTGGAGTAGTTTAGATCAGCGGTTCCCAAACTTTTCAGGCCGTGCACCACCTTCTGCCTCCCGACTTAGCTGACGCACCCCCAATGCCGTAAACGTGCGAGAAAGAAAAGGTGTAGTCTTTATAGCGACATGTACATGTTTAATAAAATTCTGCTAACACAGAACAGAATGTGCAATAATGGACCTAATGAGCCCACACATTAGGGATGGTGGGGAGAATAATAATAAGTAACAATATAATAATAATGACAATAACAATAATTCAAAGTCAAGTATGGTCGCCGAGCGCAGGGTTGTCACGTTCGATACCACATAAAAAAAATAAAAAAACAGAACTCGTGTGCTTCTAAATTCACTGGGCAACTTTATTTAAAAAACCTGTTTCACTTCAAACTTTCTAGTATTAAAACTCCACTGTGCTTCAACAAACCCTCACACTGACAGAATTTAAAGGCAGGCAGAAACACCGAGCAGTTGGAGCGGCTCAAGGTCCGGGAGCGTTCATATAAACGAACCGTGAGCTCGACTATAGCCGCACTGAGCATTCTCAGACTCGCGCGTGCCGTCCCGTCAGGACTCAACACGCCCCGCCGACGGCAAAGTTGTATTTCCGGTACTCATGATACCAAAAAAAGCTGGGACCCACGGTACCGATGTGTTTTTACAGCTGCCAGTACACTCACGTCACGCACCCCCTGGCAGCAGCACCACACTTTGGGAATCCCTGGTTTAGATGAATGGACAGATAAATGAAAAAATAACCCTAACTGGATTTACAGCGATGGTAACAATGTTGTTTTTGTTTTTCTACAGCAACTGAACTCAGGATTGTGATGTTTGGAAAGAGTCAAAATGAAAAGACAGCACTGAGTAACTTCATCACAGGGAGAAAAGACAATTTTTCTCTACAATCATCTCAGAAATCTGTCACTCAGGGCGAATGGAAGAAAATACGCATAACAGTAGTGAAAACCCCAGACGTCTTCAGTCTGCCTGTGGAAAGAGTGAGACTCGAGATGAAGAAATGTGTCGCTTACTGCCTCCCTGGACCAAATATTCTGTTGCTGTTAGTGAATCCCACTGATTTCACTGAGGAGAACAGACAGACATTGAAGTTCGTCTTGAGCTTGTTTGGTGAAGATGCTTTTAAATACTCGATGGTCATCATAACAGATACTGACACGAGAGTAAATCTGGCAGTGGATCAAATTATCCAGGATTGCGAGCAAAGGCAGCAAAGCATCAACTTAGATAAAAAAGACTGTCTTGAAAATGATCTCCAAACACTCGTAGAGGAGATGGATCACATTGTGAGTGACAACAAAGGAGGACATCTGAACTTTAACGAAGGGGCCGTTTCTTTGGAAACACCTAAATGTGAAAAACTAAAACCTCGCCTGAACGTGGTGTTGTGTGGGAGATTTGGAGTTGGGAAGACTTCAGCAGCTGATGCCATTCTGGGAGAACGAACGGTTGATGCCCACCCATCAGAGTGTGTTAAAAATCAGGGAGAGGTGTGCGGACGTCAGGTAGCAGTGGTGGAGCTGCCTGCCTTGTATGGAAAACCCCGGGAGGCAGTGATAAACGCATCATTTAGCTGCATCTCCCTCTGCGATCCTGAGGGTGTCCATGCCTTCGTCTTCGTCTTACCCGTGGATCCTCCCACTGATGAGGACAAGAAAGAGTGGGAGACGATCCGTGACACATTCAGCTCTCGGGTGAATGACTTCACCATGATTTTGTTCACCGTGGAGTCAGATCTTAATTCGACACCTGTTTTGGATTATGTAAGAAATGACAGAGACATCCAGAGGTTCTGTCAGAGCTGCGGTGGCCGATATGTTGTTCTCAACATCAAAGACACGCAGCAGATCCCTGAGATACTGGATGCCATGGACAAGATGAGAATTGAGGGATCCAGAGGCTTCACAAAGGAAATGATGGCTAAGCCGATGATGAGTAAGGTTCCAAGACGTGAATCCAAACTGGTGATGGCAAGTTATGGAAAACAGAGCCAAGACCGTCTCAGAATGGTGCTGACTGGGAAGACTGGCAGCGGAAAGAGTGCCACTGCAAACACAATTTTGGGGAAAGATCACTTCAAATCTAAAGCCAGCATTAAATCGGTGACCAAGCTTTGCCAAAAAGCAAAAGGAGAGATTGATGGCCGGCATGTCGTTGTGGTTGACACGCCCGGCTTGTTTGACACAACCCTGTCCAATGACGAGGTTAAACGGGAGCTCGTGAAATGCATCACCTTGTTGTCTCCTGGGCCTCATGTGTTCTTACTGGTGCTGCAAATCGGCCGCATTACGCAAGAGGAAAAAGAAACCGTGGCGCTGATCAAGAAGTTTTTTGGCAAGAAGTCAAAAGACTACATCATTGTTATATTCACCAGAGGAGATGATCTGAAAAATCAAACGATTGAGAGTTACATAGCAGAAAACGGTGACGACTTCATCAAGAAACTGACAACTGAATGTGGAGGAAGATACCAGGTGTTCAATAACAACGATTGGGAGAATCGCTCTCAAGTGCGCCAGCTTCTGGCCAAGGTTGAGTCGATGGTGAGGACAAATGGCGATGGCTACTACACCACAGAGATGTTCAGAGAGGCAGAGGCAGCCATAAGAAAGGAAACGGAGAGAATACTGAATGAGAAGGAAGAAGAAATACAGAGACACAAGAGAGACCTTGAAAGGAAACATGAAGAAAAAATGAGAGAGATGAAGCAAAAGGCTGAACAAGAGAGAGCAGAGAGAGACAAAGCACTCAAGGAAAAGGAGAAACGCATTAAGAAAGAGCAGGAGGAGAAGGAAATGGCAGAGGAAAGAAGAGCAGAAGAACAGAGGGGGAGGAAAATCCAGGAGGACATTCAGCGGCAGCAGTGGGAGCTCAAAATTTCCATTTTGGAGGAGAAATTAAAATCTGAATTAGTAAAAAATACAATTACCGACATGAAACTGATGCAAAACAGAGAGGAAATACAAAAAGAACGAGAGGCTTGGGAGAAGGAACGAAAAGAGTGGTGGGAGAAACGTTATCGAGAAAATCAACAAAGACAAGATGAGAAGGAAACACGGCTGAAAAAGCTCCAGGAAGAATATGAGGAAACAAAAAGCGAATATGAACGCAGAAAAAAAGACGAGGATCAAATCAGGAGAAGGCAAGAGGAAAGGGAATCAAGAGAATTACAAGAAAATTTCCAGAAGAGAGTTGAGGAAATGAGGAGGGACAATGAAGAGGCAGCCAGAAAACAAGCCGAGGAGTTCAATGAGTTCGCAAAAAGATACACCACAAATTTCTCAACTCTGGTGGAAAGGCATGACAAGGAACTGGAGGACGTGAAACAAAAGCAACAAGAAAACAATGAGCTCATTATAAAACACCTGCTCACGAACAAAGCCTATCAGAAAGACTACGAGAGGTTGAAGAAAAAACAGGAAGATGAACTGAATTACCTGAAACAGAAACCTTCTACACAAAACAAAGAAATCAGTGAACTTAAGAAGGCACATGAGGAGGAAATAGATAAGTGGATACAGGAACATGTGAAGAAAACCACACAAGACAAGCCTTGTTGCATTTTATGAAATCCTTTCTCACCACACACAGCAGCAAGGCTTCTGTTGCAAGACTCTTCCTCTAATCACTTCAGGGACTTTCCTCAAGTATGTTACATGATTTAA
>JBCAUF010000838.1:7286912-7303507 GCA_038406115.1 Haemulon aurolineatum | reverse complement strand
CCTCCTCCTCCTCTTCTCCTTCACCTCTTCCTCCCTTTTTCCCCTAATCTTAGCATGTCTCATCTTCCTCCTGCAGGTGTTGGACAAAATAATATGAACGCCTCTTGAACATAGACTTGAACTCTGGGGTAACTGACTCTATAACAAAGGTGAGTTATTTCAAGATGAATGCTGATCAGCAGCAGCTATAACAAATCACATCCATCTGATTCTATGCTCTGGGTGTTAAATCTTCTGTAACCACAGAATGTGCTCATGGCCGACTTGCCAGGTGAAATGAAATGAAGGCTGAATAGAAGCAAAATAAAGACGGACTTCTCCTCATTCATCCAGTCCCTGACACACTGGCATTCAGTCTTTCAGATCTTTCAGCTTTCTTAAACACAACCTGTCGTTGAGGAGTCCATTTTTCAGCAGTAAGCCTCATAAACCCTGCTGCCATCGCTGCCATCACCGCAGCCGCCATGCCCAAGAGCAACAGTCTGGGCCTCCATGCGGCCAGCGAGAGCCTCTCCACCGTCTGAAACGGTGTTTTCAGTGAGCGGCAAGCCGACCCATAAATCAGAGGGGTAATAATCGTTCGGAGAAATGGATAATATTTAGATAGCCGACCCTGATTCACCTCAGTGTCAACGGCAGCCAGTTCCTGTCTGAAGGCCCGAGCTGCTGCTTTCTCACACAACAAGTAGGAGCGGCAAAGCGTCATGCACCAACACCCACAGGACTGAGGTACCACCACCTACAAGACTGACGTACCACCCACAGGACTGATGTGCCATAGCATTGCATAGCCAGACCAAAATAGTCTTCAGGGAAAACTTGTTTTGGTGAAACACTCCATTAAAATGGCCAAATCCCTTCACAAGGAAAGGAAACAGCTGCTTGCTTGTTAAAGTCTGTTCCATTAGTGACCAGGTTGCCATTTTCAAAATGTTGCTTGCTAGCTTGAAGATTGTTGTTGTTAGTTCCCATAGCGACAGGGACTGTAAAACACCTGAAATGGGCGACCAATGGTGGGCTTTTACAAACAACACAACAAACTACACTACATCAGATGAATTAGATTACGGGTACTACTGTCCACAGGACTCAAGGATCTTGACCCACCAGATGACAAACATCCCCTCCACTAACCTGAGAAAACCAAACTACCCCTAACCCATTTCAGTCAAAAATCCTGTCCCGTCCATCCAATGGCTTTACCTACCCATCCACTTAACCTGTTGTACCTTTTCTGCCAATCCCACCCACCCATCTGACTGAACACCAGTTATTCGTAGTTGCGGACAATGAGGATAAACTCTTGTATCATCGGCATAATAAGTAGCTAAAGTACATTGATATGCAACCTTCTTAACAGATAAAACAAACAGATGGTACTTTTCTGTTACAGGCTGAATCCAACCATATAACAGTCCAAACCTAACCTAACAATTACAACCAGAAACATGAAAGAAATCAATACTTCCAAACAGTATAAGAAAAATGTGTGATGGTTAACAAAACTATGTCCTTTGATGGTTTATATGCACATTGTCATATCAATAAATCCTCTTTTACCAAGATTCAACTGGTCCTTCTGATTTCCCATCCACTAGCTGAACCCCCCACTTAGCTGTCCCATTGACCCAACACCCTGGTATGACTCCGACCTGACCATCGATCATGACCCACCAACCCTCGCTCATTTGTCCCAATGGTCTCCACCCTCTAGTCTGACGTGCATAATCAACTGAGCTTCTTGACATTCACTTTCACTGGCTGATCCCACAACACCCACCCATCAAACCCCCCCACCCAGTCAAAAAAAAAACGACAGGTTTTACAAATTTCCCAAGCCTCCTACATGTAGAATACACACAGTAGAGAAGGGTTTGAAAATGCCAAAACAGAGGAAATAGATGAGAGAAGAAACCACAAATGGTGGAAAATAAAATGTATAGTCAATGTTTACAAAGTAAATCCCTGTATGTCCAATTTGGAAAAACCCCTTTTTGAACTTGTCTGCTAGGTCAAGCTCACTGACAATTTTATGTATAAGCGATCAATCATGCTGATAAACATCCAGAGAGGGTGTCAAACCTACAGTATGACATGACGAGAGCATGTAGCCGTTTGTACTGTAGCTCATCACAGCATGTGAATCCCCTTCAGACACCGACACAGGAGAGGAAACAACCATCACTGTGCAAAAACACACTGATCAAACATGCTGCTGGATTATGAAGAGGCTACACATATTCACGCGCGCACACACACACACACACACACACAAGCACACTCGATGTTATTCTAACATGAAGGTCCTGATGGAAAACCCCAGTCTTTGTTCTCGAACCCCCGTGGTTACCATGCCTACAGGCCAGGGTGATGTCACACAGAGAGGAGAAATGAACTGAGTTAACCCGACTCACTGAGTGGGTTTAACCAAACAGCGCCAAATGGTTTACAGTGGCCACAGTCTGACCCTCAAGTCACGTGAATCTGAACCAAGAGCCAGAAAATTAGTTTCTGGTTCACGTTTTCTGGTCCACTTTGGACTCAGGTGTGGTCCAGCTATGGTTCCAATCTGTGCATAGTCTGGATTGGACACAACTGGAGAGGACACATGCTGCACCTGAAGCAAACATCATGAGTTCGGCTTAAAAGAGTTGAATGTTGGCTGAAAGGCAGCCATGTTGGCCACTGACTTCCCTGGCCCCCTCAATCTGCCCAAAGACCCCTTATGGTTGTTATTTATCCAGCCTTTATTTGACAGGGATGGTACAAATATGACAGGGAGGAGGAGAGAGAGAAGTGGGGTAACCTCCAAGAAAATGCCCCCAGTTACAGTACTGTATGTCCATACATGGTTGGTATCCTAAACTTATGGGGTACCAGGACTTCCCACCATTCTCAGACATATTTGTGCACTCTTCATGTCTTTATGCTCCAAGAATGAAGCTTTGGACTTGATGTCATTGTCAACTGGAAAACAAAACATTTGAATGGATTTTTTGTTTTAAATGCTGTGCAGTCTTTGACACTGCCAGCAATAATCTACTCTAATTCGACCATTGTGCCAATGTGTAAAGAATGTAAGGAAAGTGTTATAAAGTTTTACACTTTATATGTATAAAGCCATAAGCACTAGAAATTTGACTAGTTTAGTTTGACTCCATTGTACATCCACCGTTCTGCTGCCTGAAATACTCAATAGCACCAAATGTGGATTAATCCGCCGCTGAAAATAGTTCCCAGCAAATTATTATTAAAACTACAGTGACCAGCTGACAAGATGAGTTTGTGAGCGATTTTTAATGATTCACATCTTCAGTTGGAACCAATGGGCTTGAGTTGAGAGACAGAAAAGTCAGGATGTGTTGAGAGATGGCCTTGCATAACGCCAGCTCTATCCTTTAAATATACGTTATAAAAAAAAAAGTGGCAGGACTAATTTGGATATCTCCATGAAATTACTATAATCTTCCACTTTCGAGTAGCTCTGGATCAGGTCTGTCATTATATCGCTTCTTTCTAAACATCACAACATGGCAGAAGAAGCGCAAGAAGAGGAGTTTGCTCTTGAATCTTTTCGCATCAACAGCCTTGTACCACTGCATCCTGGAGCCTTGAGCTCTTCAAGGCTTTTCAGATTAAACTGGAAACCCACTGAATGGTCACTTCACATCAGCATGGTCGCTACTGCTTTCATTCAAAAATTCCCATCGACAAAAAACTCAAACGCCTCACTGAAATCCAAGCAACAGGAAACCAACACATGTAATTTGACATAAAAACCATCGCTGATTATGTAATCACACTGATGATGTCAATGGCGATCAGACCCTTTAATAAAACCCAGAATACAGACAGTTAGACAAACACTGAATAATGACATCAGTCAAGAAAACATTACAGAGCCTTTACTGGACAGTGTGACCACAAACCACTGAAAACACAAAGTCAATGGGAATTCTGCAGGGAATACAGCGGGAATACAATGATGGACAGACCAACAGGCGGACAACAGTGACTCAGTTACAAGAAACAGACAAAGAAAATAGATTTATCTGTTTTGAGACGCATAAAGCCAAGATACCAACGTGCGTTTTGGAATTTTCTGAATCCTCATGTGCCTCATCAACATCCCGCGCTAGCAAAATATTTTGCCTCAAACTGTGCAGCCGAAGTTTTCCTTTCTTTGCTGCTCTGAAGCTCTGATGTTTGGGGCTGTTTTCCCTGACTCTGCGCTGACAGCCCGTCCACTCTCTGATCTGTCCAAAAGGAAAACTCCCGTAAAAAACCCCCAGAGGACGAAGGTCAGAGCTGTGACTTTCGAGACTTCGTTTCTCACTGTTTTCTCTGCACATTCTTTTCAATCAGGAACGACCTCGAGGCTCGGAGCGGGAGGTCACCGGTTCGAATCTTCGGGAAAATACAGGCAGGGAGGAAGAGAGAGGGACTGAGAAAGGGGGAATATGTATTTTAATGTGCAGTAAAAGCTTCTGGTAATTTACTGGAGGGAAATGTTGCATTTGTCTCTACATTTATCATCACTCATGGATGATCATAGTCTGATCTTCAGACTGAATCACCATTTTGTCTGATTGTTTTTGGGCGGAGCTTTTGTTTTGCTGTAATCAGTGGGAAGTTCACATCTTTGACGTCTCTTCCTGTCACCACAGCAGGTGCACCGACGGTTGCTAGGAGCAGTTAATTTAACGAGATGCGGTGATTTAAGAGTTGTTATTTCTGTAGGAGAACTGTGCAGCTGCATCCATCGCACCCACACTTGTTGCACTTTCTGGGGCTATTTTGGCTTGTAAACTTCTAAACAATGCCTCTCCAACCATTCTTTATTTATGTAAATGAAATACTGTGTACGTATGGAGAAGAGCTGCTTTCCGCCTCGCTATTTGAGCTCTCTCAAAGTTTTTGAATTGCCCTTCACCTGATGTGTTTGAATCAATAAAAGGGAATCAGATTTCACATTCACAATGTGATGAGAACCTGAACTGATCACTGATGTAATGAGGGAAAGGCACCACCTTTCTTTTTGGTTTACTTGCCTTCTTTCCTTGAAAGCATAAAAATCTGAGAGTTTCCCCCTCCCTAGCAATTTTAGCAATATTTTCATTATCATCAATTTGTTGAATATTTCTCCAAAAATTACCATTATTAAATGGTTAAGAATACAGAAAACATTTTCCAAAAGTTTTGCCCGACCAACAAAATCCAACATCTAAAGATATTTAGTTTACAAAGAAACAGAATCAGAGAAACTAAACTTTGCGAAGTTTACTGAACTAAAATGTGCTTTAAAGGAGCTTTTTTCCACAGTCAGACCAAATATGACTGAAATTCAGATGAAATAATGCTGATGTTTGTGTTGAGATCTCTTCAGCTTCGTACAGAAACAGAAAGTGATAAAGGTCTGAGTCAGACACTTGAAGAATTATTCCTCCATAAACTCAGACTCAAACACCGAGCTCGGCCTCACAGCAGATCAATTTGTCGAGCTGTAAAATACTGCAGCACCAGAAAATCCTCCACTGTTCCACCCAGACGTAACGGCAAGTCTCTTAATTAAAACTGGCCCTTCCTGGACACCATAGACAACATGACAGAAGCTCCCTGATTGGCTATAGGACAAATATCTCTTCCTGTTTTGGGGGGCATCAATAAGCGAGTTTAACAACCAGTGAGTTTTAATAGGATCTGTGTGTAAAGCTCCTTCATCAATAGGCCTAATGACCGGTTTTAGCCCGGCAGCCGATAACCTGCCGATGGTTAGAGCCAGGTTATCGGATCAGCATTTCTCCAGGGCTCCAAGGGCTTCAAGGGCTGGTTTGAGGCCCCATGATGGGTCCCAGCTTGACTCTGCTGGGTCCAGATACAGCGATAGCAAAAGGACGTTTAAGTCGGATCAGTCAATTTGGTGATGAGCTGTAAAATACTTTGTGTGTGATTTACTTAAAGAACAGAAAACTTTACCTTCATCCTCCATTTTACTTACTCCATTTTTTAGCATTTAAAACCTGCAAATACTTTACTACAGTAGGAGTGTTTTTCAAGTCTTATGAGAATTTCTACACTCTGTACATAGACATATTGGAGAAAAAGCTATGTTTAAAGCTTGAAAAGGTATTTTTTTTCTGAGCTGAAATAGGTTTTATCATGGTAATCTTAAACATTGTGCACATCATTAAAGCGTCAAATCCAAATAGGTGCAACAAAAAACAAACATATTAAAAAGAAAAAAACATCAAATCTGTGTGTAAAGAGTCTGAGACAATGAGTCATATAATTCTATAATATTTTAGCAAGGATATAAACAATAGTCTAGCTAATGAGCTGAATGAGTTGCATATGAGTTAAAGTTCTAATATTGAGAAAAGACTCAAAACAAAAAAAAATAAGGTTCATAAATTAAGTAAATAAATACAAATGTCAATAACATAATTTTTTGGGTGTTTTGTTGTAGCACACTTTTTTTCTCTTCCTGTAAAACATTAAAATGTTTTTAATGAATCATCTCAAACTCGGGGACAGTCACATGAATGTGTCCAATCAGATATGATCAGATCGTGCACATAAGACCACACCTGACCATGAGCTCGTAGATATCAGCTGTCCAAAACATTTTCTAACACATGTCCACATTAAAGAGGCTACAGACACCCTGCTGCTGCTGTTCGACAGCTGAAAGTGACTGACAGGTCACTTTCAACCAATGAAAAGCGGTCGGTGTGTCGGATAAAACAATTAAAAACAGGTCATCAGTAAAATCCTGTGGTCAGTGAACTCAACTCTTTCATGTTTTCTGTTTGAAGCACAAATCCTGACATGACAAGCTCCCCGCTCCTGCTGGACTTGGCCTGTGATGTTTTGCATGCCCACCGCAGCCCCGCCCCCCACTCCGTGACCTCTGACCCTCTGCAGGCCCCCCTCCACCCTCCGAACGCATCCCCACCCCTCTCCCCGCCTGATGTCCTGCTGCGGTCAACAGCAGAGAGACTGATGTCCGGTCAACCGACGTCTGACTGACCTTTACCAGCTCGGCCACAAGGGACTCATCTATCTCTCTGTCCCCCCAGCATCCCTCTCTCCCTCCCTCCCTCCCTCCCTCCCTCTCTCTCTGTCTCTCTCTCTCCCCCTCTCTAATGCTAATGCAGCTGTTTATAACTGCCACATTGACTTTCTCCTGCCACTGTATGTAAATACAATCTGCTCTGATCAATGGACTGAGAGGTGACATGACGCTGACCACGAGCACACACACACACATACACTCAGATACGCACCAAACGGCAAGAACTCGCAACCTCCAACACTCACACACACACATACACAAACATAAATGTACCATGTGCACACAAAGTGAAGCCAATTCAACACTTTTTATGACTTTTTTAGCAACTTGATACCTTTAAATATCAGCCAAAAAATGAAAGTATAAAGGAAAACCAGCACGGACCACAAAGCCTGGAATTATTTACAATCATATGCATTTTTACAAGTACTCCCCAGCAGTGTATAATGATCATTTTTAACGATATGACAAATTAAATTAACGCAACCTGCAGCTGAAAAATGTATGGATTTATGGATTATCCATTTAAAAATGATTATCGGTATCGTATGTCTGAAAGCTCACAATCGCATCCATATGAGTTGTACAAACATTGTTTAACATCTTGCTTACTTCACCTGTCACATGTAAATTAAATTTCAGAGGACGTAGTATATTTTAAGACGTGCCGCAACGCCACAAAATGATGTTTTCTCATAGAGTAAAAACGACGAAAGTGTGTGGTCACATGTCGAGTGTAAAGGACTCGTACCTAAATAAATAAATACAAGTGAGTGTAGCTTTGACACAAAATGAATTACTGCTGTTTTGACTTGTTTTCATGATGATAAGGAAATTAATTTAACGTCAAAGCGAGAATATGCCGCATAACAGAGAGCAGATTAATTTGCTCATACTTGAAGGTGGACAGAGTGTGTGTTATCTTATGAGAGCAAAATGTCACCACACCCCTCTTACCTCCCACAGGTGTCTTGTGTTCCTGACGGCTCCGGACTGCAGCTTGTCCAGCAGCAGAGGGACTCCCTGGAACGGGCCGATCCATGTCCCCTGAGGGATCCTCTGAGCCGCACAGATCCCGTAACCTAGACCAGGAACCGTGCTGGTGCACAGACACACCTGCACACACATGCACATACTTTTTATTCATACAGGTAATTTCTTTTTATGAAAGGTATTTATTTATTTATGCACTGTGCAATTATTTAGGACACCAAGGTTGTGACCAGGACCAAGCAATGTGAGCAGGTGAAGTACAGCAGTGTAAAACATTTGGTCAAACAGCTGGTTTACACCAGCTCTGTGTGAATAAAAAGTGATCCAGATGACTTGTGAAAAACTAACAAAAAAGTTAAAATGCTGAAAGTAAAAAGTGATGAGAAAACAAAAACATATCGCCAGGGAAGATGTTCCGCACACGCTAGAGGCAAAACCTCTGTATCAGTATATCAGTCAGCCTCTTACAGCTATATCAGTCTATATCGGTATCAGCATAAACTGTATGTTGACCGATAAATGCTCATGGAAACTTATATTTTTCAATGACATAAATAAGATTTTAAGATGTTTTTCCATTTTATATATATTCTGTATCCACAGTATAATTTTTCTTAATTGAAGTTTAATATACAGTATATTGTTCGATTTGTCTATTTGTGTAGAATGTTTTTCAAATTAATTTGTGGTTATAAATAGTTATTAAAAGTACCAGCAAAAGTTTACTGTTTCAGTGCCCTGCAGTTAGTTTGCACGCTCAAGTTTGTTGTGCAATTGTAAAATATCCTGCTTTAGTTAAAAATCTCTGTCACAAGTGTTTGATCACTATAAAAAAAAATGTCTGTTTATGTATAAACTCTGTATGGAAAGACATCAGCCAATATATCAATATCTGCATTTTTTTACTTTCCAATTATCAGCAAAAATTTACAGGTATCATACTACAGTATTTCCAATTTATGCTACTTTACATTTCTCTTTCACAAAATGTTTGAGGCAAATATTGTACTTTTCACTCCATTTGTTTGACTACATTACTGTAGATACTGGTTGCTTCAGAAATGTAATATGATGTATTTCATAATTATAATTCAGTGATTTTTGGCATGTCTGTATGATAAGTACTTGTAGCTTTGGTACTTTAAATATGTTTTGATGCTAATATTTATGAATGCAGATCTTTTACTTGTAACAGACGTGAAGTAAAACATCTGAGAACTCCTTCTACCGCTGGCTGTGACAAACACTGTTCAGGGACGACACTGTGTGTCCTCAGCACAACTGAGGCGAGAGGTATCGTTCAGCTTCATTACATCCTTGTGGAGCTGTTGACCTCACCAGTTCACCTGTGTGTAGCGCTGTCTTTCCTCCAGACTCAAACCAGCCTGCAAGACTAACATTACACAGTGTGCTGTGTTTTTCCTCCAGTTTGGCAGATGTTGTGTGAAGCCCTTCTTGCTTTGTTTTCTTAAACATGTCATGTAATCTAATGTTTGTCCATTCAAAAACATATTTGAGACAACTTTTGATAAAATTATCTGACTGCAACCAACATCTGGCAACATAAGCAGCATTTCGACGTTATAGCTGATGGATGTGGAGCACATTTCAACTACTCTATTTTATTACTATTACAACTATTACTATTTTATTGGGCAGTAGTGCAGCATCATATTTTATGAATTGATCAGATGTTTTGTTTTTAAAATCATAATTCCTAACCAAAGCTGTCAGATAAAATGTAGCAGAGTAAAAAGTACAAGTACAAGCACTGTAGTGGAGTAGATATACAAAGTAGAAAAAAAGTGAAATACTAAACTAAAACTGAAATATTTAAAAACTCAAAAGTTGTCAATGAACTGTCTTCTCCTTCTTCTTCATGGTATTAACTGAGCAACATACTCACTTACAGCAACAAGTCTTTTTATGTGGATAATAAGATTTTGGATATTGAATTTTTGCAAAACTTTTTTTTTTTTTTTTTTACCACTTTCAAATAACAACAAAAACTTCCGGTAATGACGAAACAACTGCTGCAATTACTACAAATAGAATGTTATTGTTAAAACATAACGTGGCCAGGCTTTGAACAGCACGACTTCATTTCATCGTTCAGAGGGTGAAAATTATTCTCTGATGTGAATTGCACAAGATCTGACAAAACCTCACAGAGGACATTGCGAAATATGGACACACTCGCAGCCAAGTAGGTCAGACAGGAACCTCTCACCTCTCTGGGCAGGTCTCTGAGCCAATCAGGGACGTCCGGCAGGGTGACGGGAGCCGCCGTGCTGCTGGTGCCAACAAGTCGACGCAGAGAGTGAAGTGGGCCGTGCATCGGACACTCGCCGTTCCTGTTGTCCGCGCACATGTCACAACCTGCAAGGGAGATTTGACCCATTATTAACTTCGATAACAAGAATACAAACAACATCAAACAATATAATACTATAGCATATTATCTGAAACTGTAACCTTTATTTTAATGTTTGAAGTAAGTTGCTGTGTTTCAGTCAATGATTTCTTAATAATCCGCATTTTTAATGTTTTTGCAGTTTTAACCATGAGTGTGATTTACAATTGTACAACAGACCAAGTTTGTTTTTATGAATTCAAAATTTTTTTGTGACATATCTGTCTTAAATGGCACAATTAATTTAATTCAAGATGATCTGAAAAAATAAAAGTAGTGCTGACCTTGATTCTAAGGTCCAACACCTGGAATGCACCTTGTAAATAAAAATGTCTTAAAAAAGACATTTTTTTTATGAAACAGCTTTGTAGTTATAATGATTAATAAGAATAAACCTCATTCATTTGCCTTTATTGGAGCTCTGTGCACCTTCAAAGAATGAACTTAACTTCTTATCTAGTCAGGTGTGACATTTAATGACCTTCTGACAAAGTGGAAAACTGAAACTGAACAAAAAGGACAGAGGAAGAAAGAGGAGGATCACAGAGTCGATGTATTTGAAACTGTTCAAATGAGGGGAGGAAAAAAAACTCCTCCCTGCTCTCTGTTTTTCCAGGTTAAATGTGGCGAGCAGCGTATTGCTGGGAATTAGCGAGTGTCAACATTTACTCAGAGATGCAGTCTGACAGTAATGGATGTTAATTGACTGTAGCAACATAATGAGAGATTATTATCTGGACACAAAACTCCCACAGAGCCTCACAGAGCACAGAGGCTGAGAGGAACAGGATGTTAATGTTGGTTCTTTTCTGTTTTTCCCAAAATTAAATATCCGCTGTTTGAGAGAGTGATGGCTACTTTTACACAGTGATTGATAGAAGTGAATTAAACCATATTATGGTCATTTATAAACCACAAAATGTAACAGGTTCACGGCCGAGTAAATGGGAAAAATCTCTCTCAACGATCCTGGACTTAAATTTGAATAAACAAAAATGTAACGTGTAGTTCAGAGTTGTACTGGAAACTGCTCAAAACACCTCAACTTATCAGTGAAAACACTGCGTTTAACAGGGTTATTATATGTAAATGTGTGGTAGCTCCTGGTTGTGTGAAGAAAGGAACATGTTAATTTGTCTTAAATAAATAAATAAATAAACTAATTAGGAGAACTTCAAATAGCATAATGCCATATTGAAAAGTGAGCTTTAGTGGTCTTGGTGGAGGTATTTCTAAACTGTGCACAGTGCAAGGCTAGCCATTTCCATCTACTTCCAGTCTTTATGCTAAGCTAGGCTAATCACATCCTGACTGACACAAGTATGGTCTTAATATTTTAACTTCATAAGTTCATAACTCTTGAAAGTATATGAACTATTCCTTTAACAGATTACAGGACTCGTGTTTTTAAACTCATCAAATCTGCCTGTGGCTAAATAATTTATAGTGTACTTTAGTAAACATTTGACTGATTTGACTTTTGTGATAAATTAAACTACCCTAACACTTTACACCAGTGTAGTGCAGCTGAGCAGCCAGTCAATTAATCACTTACTTGAATGAAAATTTATTGGCAACTACTCTGATTATCATTTGTCATATTGCTTGGAAAAAAAATTCATGGTTCCAGCTTCAAAAATATAAATATTTGCAGCTTTTTTAGTAATTATTTGAATAATGCACGGGTTAAAATGTTGATGTTTGGACGGTCGCTTGAATAAACTATAGACATTTTTCACTATTTTCTGAATTTTTGCAAACAAAACAATGAATTGATTAATGGTGGAAATTGTCAGCAGATTTATCCAAAATGAAAATAATCAATAATTGCAATCGACAAAAAAAAGTTCGAGCCCCACCTCAATGAACTACAACCGTAAAGTCCTATTTTACATGAATTCATGAGTCATAATAATCTATAGTATAATATAATAGTATAACAGCCACAGGGAACATTTCACTGCATTCAGTGCCTTTACTTTTAATATTTACTTTACTTTTAATACTGCATTCTCCTGCTTATAATTACCTTTAATGAATTAACATGTTCAATCCAGGACTTTTACTTGTAACAGAGTATTTCAACACTGTGGTCAGCTGTAAGTACTTTCACTGGTGAAGGTGGAAGTTTCAGAATAATTACATCAGATTTCTCAGAATCACGAGAACAAACATAACGTCTGCCTCCCAACATGTTCACTGCACAATATCTACATCAGTGGAGTCTGCATTGAAGCTACAGTAACAGAGAGGATTCCTCCCTGCTGAGCGGAGCTGCGGTCGTCCGTCCACGGCGACACGCTCTAAATTATGTTCACGGCGCTCAAGCTTCAGTAGAAAGTTCACAGGGACAGACGAGACGACGACGAGGAGCTCAGACTCAGACTGTCGATGACGTGAAAGGAGAGCCGCCGATCTGCTGCTGAGCTTTGATTCATGTGCAACACACAAACTGTAGCACAGAGACACTTAATAATGCAGATCACATAGTTCCTGATTTAAACCTTCATTTTGCTCAGTTTTTTGGGGCTTTTTTTACGTGCAGCTGCTTGTGTTTAGATTACATTAATCATGTGAGGACTTCGGCTTCGATTGTTTGTTTCTTTGATAAACTGTAGGTACTGGAACGCACATGCTGAACAAGTAAATACAAGGAAAGAAGAAGTGAAATAATCTAATTCTACTGTTCATACTGTAGTGTATCACTGCTACAACCACTCTGACACAACATCATATATTTTTTCCACATATTTTATTTCCACACATGAAAAATGTTACATGTGTGCAATTCACTGTGAAATACTGTAAGAGTTATTATATTTTCAGTAAGCTGAAAAGCTAGAGTCATTAACATTTTTCATGTTTTGTGAAATATATTCAGAATACATTATACTGCTAAACCTAATAATTATTTTAGTTTGCAATATATTTTAAGAAAAATGACAATATATTTATATGTATTTCAAAATATGGGATAGATTCAAATACATCCTGGAATTTTTTCCTGTGCTGTATTTTCACATACACATACTGTATATTTTGTTGCAATTACCACCAGACTGATATTTTTTCTTACTGTTAAATGTGGAAAAAACTTAAAGTCATCACTTAAAAGTAAATTTCTGGCCCATCTTGTGGCTTTCAGGGGACTCCAGACTAGGTCACATGACAACATCTGAACTATCTACAGCATAACGGTGCAAATTCCACCTGCTGACGACGGCTGATATGACCGAAAACTACATAAATATCTGACATAAACTGACAAAATGCTTACACTTTTCTGCTGCTACTAACTTAAAACGAACTACTATTAGATACTGAACGTGCAAGTCACTTTTCCTACTGTTAACCTTGTTTATATTTTTGGCTTTGTGCATAATTTAGATTTTGTTATTTGATATTTTCCAAGTTTTTGTCCTGAAACTTCTGTGCAACAACTTCCCTCAAGATAAATAAAGTTGTTTCTAATCTAATTTTAGCCTCACGATTGTTAAATGAAAGCATGTGTAAAATTCACAGGCATGACTTCACATGTGAAATGCCAAATCCCAAAACCCTCCTGTCCATCACAAGTTACAAATCCCGTCACATGTGAAATATCTGACTCACACGTGAATTAAACAAATGCATCTTGTGGCTGTGTGCTGAACATTCATACTAAGCTTACCACTAATGACACAGTAGAAGAGTAACAACGCTGCAGTCCCAGCGCTGTCTTTTCTTCAGTAAACCCATTTTCTCTTCCTCCTCTCCGCTCCCCTCTTCCTCTCCCTCTCAGACTGATGAACTGGCTGTGAACTTGTTATGGCGTGCTCTCCTCGCTGCCCATCATTCAAACTCAGTATTCTGTTACATCCATCGCCAGTGTTTAGACAGCTCCGCTCTGCCTCTGATCTCTGAGCGCCGGACGCCGTTTCCAGTGAAAACGTCTGCTACGGGCACTTCGTACTATTTTGTTCCCACAAAAATCGATTTCCTCCCAAAAACCTTCACTTAAAAACATCTTTATCTCTAAAAAAAACACATTTAGATCATCTGCCTCATAAACACATCATCCACCTAAATTTTCACGTATTTCCACATCTGAACTTATCTGACTCTAATCCACAGCGATTAACCAACAAAGTTAAATACAGCCTGAGTCATTTCCTGACTTGCCGCCATCACATGCACCGAACAGTGAGAGGGGCTGAAGCTCCGTAACAAACTCCTGGACTTCTACTCAACAAAACCATCACACTTCATAAAGAGTGTCCACGTTAATAGCTGCGTTTGTTTCCAACACAGCTGTGAGTCCAGATGACGACGGGACCACACAGCAAGGCTGCAAACCCAAGCTGAGGAAAATCCCCCACGGGGCATTTTGGCCTCTTTTAGCTCCTAGTTTTGGTTTTAAGCTGTGATGAACCCGGTGCACTCTACCTGCTCAGCACCAAACAACAGACAGGTACAGTCAGAGAAGAGCTGGTGAACACAGAGGAACATCTGGCAGCTAAAGAGACTAATTTTGGTGTTGGTTTTGTATTGGTGGAGGAGACCAGAAATGGCGCAAAAAGGAGTATGAATATTGGACTTATGTTCATTATTCATTACAGCACCCTAGCACCACTCCTCATCATGTTTGTCTTTGGCCTCCAGCGAGACAGAAATGTTATAACTTTAAAACTCCTGATAACTAATTTGAAGTTTAAAATAATCCCAACAATATGAAGTCCAGCGTTACAACGTTGTGGTTCCGGAGGTTTGGGTTTATAGTGTGTAGCTTGGTTAAAGGTCCCATATTATGCTGTTTTTCAGCAATTTCATACAGCTGAGGTCCAACAACACTGTATTCTAAATGTGTTGCCCCAAACCCATCCGTGGTCCTGAATTTCAGCTGTCTAAAAGTCGGTCAAGTGAGCTCTACTAAGAACAGGCTGTTTCTGTGCCTGCACATTTAAATGTTAATGAGCTCCGTCTGTTACCGCTTACACTAGCGTTAGCATGCGCTAATGTTTACGATGGATGTATCTCTATGGCTATGGAGTGTTTTTATGGAGTTTATAGAGTGTTTTCACACAGAGGATCCTTTCATTACATCACGAAAGGAGCCTAATCTGAACAGCCCGTAGGAGGACTGTTTTACCAGTGGGTGGGCTGCAGAGACGATGCAGGACTTGTTTACTTTCCTCACTCTGAGAGTTTTAGTTTGTAGGCTCAGGTAGGACCAGTTTATAATATGTAGAAACCAGAGAAAACATGTTTTTCATAATATGGGACCTTTAACTCTTGATTTGAAACTAGTTTGAAGCTTCTTGTAGCAGATTTTAGTGCACTGACATGATGATACACATTTGTCATCTGGTAGAAATCTCAATATTCTGTTATTTTTAAGGAATTTTATTCACTGGAATAGCCAAAATGTGTCATTTATGTCCTGATTTCAGGTTATTGGTTGGTTTTCACACAGACAGAGTTTGTCTTTGTATTTGGTGAAAAATGGTCTCAATAAAAATTATAAAAACAGAAAAAAAGAGAGCAACATGTGCAGCAACAATGTTCACAGCATGAATAGATGTGCAACACATGCACATTTACATACTGTGACAGTAGATTTTATCCATATCACCCAACGCTAACATGAGGAGTTAATCTGGCCCAATTAATCAGTGTGACACATTTATACCATGAAGAAGTTAACATTTGTCATGCGTGTTGAAGATATAAAGTATGTTAACAAAATCCACACACGAAGACGACGTCCCCGTTCTTAACCCCACCTACAGAGAGCTGATTGGCTCGGCTGTTTTTTTTTTTCCAAACAGGAGACGAGTTGTCAATGAGCTCAACACCAGAAATATTTGCATCGCTGCAAAAAAAAAAAAAAAAAAAACTCGGTTCAGGTTTAGGTTCAGAGGAAGCGAACGAGAGCTGCAGGTGTTCGCTGTAGTCTGGTTGAACCTCAAACTTCCAAACAACAGCTTGATCTGTCACGTCAGCCTCGTGGCGTTGGTAACGATGGAATAAACCGAGAGAAGTGGTAAAATATGGCGATTTAATCTTACAATACAGCACAGGAGTCTCAGAACATGCAGGAATTACAGATATTTACTGTTGTCAGGGGCCCACCAT